>JANAVB010019999.1:9651722-10211722 GCA_029216955.1 Iris pallida
TATTTACAAAAAACTTTTAACTGCTTAAAACAATTTCAAAAAGTCCAAAAATCAAATTACAAAAACCCTGACCAACCCTGACAGAACTCGTCCAGAGTTCGGTTAGTGGCCGTTGGCTTTTGAACATTTTGAAACTTGGTCTCTCTGTAGTTACGGATCCTTCTGAGATTTTCTCATAGAGTTCTGCCCAAATTCTGCCAGAGTTCTGCCTTTGGAAAAACTATAAATAGAAAAGGATTTCGATCATTTCAATTCACTCATTCACTTTCATCTCTTCTCTCTAAAGCCTACTATTCTATTCCAAAGAGTTCTAAGCTTTATTTTTCAAATTCTAAGCCAGTTACAATTCTCTAGTCGATTTGCCAGTGCAGTACGGTCTAGAAGCTTCAGAGCGATTGTAATCAGAGGCTTGATTGAAGAAAGACTCTTCATAATTGAAGTTGGTCGAGTACTTCGAATAAAAGCTCACATTTGTAGAAGGTGTAAGGACTTCGTATGAAAACTTGCAGAATTTTCCAATAGTGGATTCAACTGGAAGCTAGAGTTCTTCCGATTGGACTAGTCCTCACAAGAGGGAAACCAGTATACATCGCCATCTTTGCGTTTGCTTTCTGATATCTATTTTTACAGTTATTTACTTGTGATATATATATTTCTCTGTGATCTTACTGCTAACTTTTTAAATCAGCTATATTCTGCTGCCTACTATATTCACCTCCCTCTAGAGTATTGTGTTTTACAAATTCGTTCCTACAATTGGTATCATAGCAGATTATACAGGTAAAGAAAGGTAACATTGTAGTTATAATTTTACTATTCTTAACTGTTACATAGATCACAGCAGAACACATGGCAACTGTGAAGTTCACAAGTGAAGGCCAAGCCACAAACAGACCTCCTCTGTTTGACGGTACAAATTATACCTATTGGAAAACATGGATGAGTTTCTTCTTAAAATCTCTAGACTTTGACTTATGGTCTACAGTTGTTGATGGCTACAAAAAGCCTCCTCGTATTCTTGTTGAAGATGTTTTGGTTGAAAAACTGTATGATAAATATACCGGGGATGAAAAAAAGGCCAGTCTTGACGCACGTGCTATTAACGCTTTATTTTGTGCTTTAGACAGGACTGAATTTAACAGGGTATCTCCATGCACAATATCAAATGAAGTGTGAAAACTTTTCGAAGTAACCCACGAAGGAACAACACAAGTCTAGGAGTCAAAGATCAGCAGACTTACTCAGGACTATGAGGCATTCAAGATGAAGCCAAACAAATCTGTCATCCAGATGTTTATGAGATTCCTGGATATTGTAATCTTCTATCATCATTAGGCAAGAAGTACAGTAACCATGAAAAGATTCGTAAACTACTGCGAGCTCTCATAAAGAACTAGATTCCAAAGGCTACAACAATTATTGAAGGGAACGACCTCATCAACCATGTCTATTGAAATACTCATGGGTTAGCTACTCACTCACGAGCTGGAACTTCAAGACTTTGAAGATGCTACACCAAAGGAGAAGTGAGAGAAGTTGATCGCTTTCAAGGCTCAACATAGAAGAACTGTAGAAGATGATTCTGACGACAGTGACTCTGACACTGAGGATCAAGCTCTTATGGTGAGAAAATGTAAGATCATGAGATTCAACAGAAGAACAAAGGACAACAACAACAGCAACAACAATGATGAAGATCCTATTTGCTATGGCTATAAGAAGAAAGAACACATGAGGAAAGATTGTCCAACAACATCATCATCAACCAGGAAGAACAGCAAATATGACAAGGGCTACCTGAAGAAGTCTACGTCCCGAAGATATGCCAATACAAGCATATGGCATGAAAGTGAAGCTAGCGACTCAGAAGACGAGCAATCAGATGACGCTGCAAATATATGCTTGATGGCGTACGATCAGGTAACCACTAACCCAATGTTTGATACTTATGATGATTTTACCTTTGAGCAACTAGGAGAAGACTTTACTGACCTCTTAGGGGATTACAGAAGACTGCGTAGTAAATACCAGACCTCTAAGAAGGTACTCAAAGAGTACAAAGGTGAATAGAAAGACTTACCGACCTACTAGCTGAGGTTAGAAGTAGTAATTGTTCTAGTAAGGAAGGTGAGCTTTCTTCTATTAAGCTGTTATTACACGAGACCCAAAGACTATCCGAAGAGAAGGACAAGACCATTACCCAATTAGATGAAGACTTACTCAAAGAGAAGAAAAGTCTCTAGCAAGCTACTGTTAGAAATGATGCACTCACTGCTAAATATAGCTTGTTATATGACACCTCCAAAAAGTTAGAAATTAGGATAGGAAAATAGCCTGAAGTTGCTGCTTTCTACCCTAATACGTGTTACTTACCGAATCATCGGAACATGGTCAAACCCAACATTGTCAGACCTAACCAAACCAAACCATTACCCAAGAAGACAAATAGGCATGCATTCTTTTACACTAGAAAACCTAGACCTACCAATAATGCACAACACTCTGCTTTCAACACTTAGCATGCTAGATGTCACTATTATGGCACCATTGTTAATATTTCTTCTTCATGTAGAGTTAGAAAGCTTGTTGATTTGAAAATTTGTGCATGGATACCAAAAACTAACATTCTAGGACCCTACAAGAAATGGGTACCAAAGTTTCATCTGCAAATTCTTTTGTAGGTGAAATGTCCTTCACATGCTAGAAGCAAATAGATCCTCGACAGCGGTTGCTCATGGCATATGACCGATGATGCTTCATTATTCGCAACACTGTCGAAGAAGAAAGAAGGATACGTCTCCTTCGGTAATAATTTAAAAGGGTACATAATTGGTATTAATAATATTGGTAAGGCTCCCTACCCTTTGATTAAAGATGTCTGTCTAGTTATCGAGTTAAAACATAATCTGCTCAGCATAAGCCATTTAGCTGATCACGGTTATGGCATTAACTTTGTCAAAGACAAATGTACTATAGTTGATAGCTCAACTGGTAGTACTATCTTTGAAGGTATCAGGGAAGACAATATATATTTTTTCTATCTGTTAGAAGATGATAACAAAGCAGTTAGATGCTTGATGGCCAAAAGTGATGAGAGTCAACTATGGCACATGAGACTCGGTCATACAAACATGGACACAATTTTAAGACTATCGACTAAGAAGCTGGTACGAGGCTTGTCGGACATTTCTTTCAAGAAGGATACGGTATGTAGCGAATATAAAAAGAACATAGCTACACGATCCGTTTTTAAGTCCAAGAATGTTGTAAGTACCAATAGACCTCTACAATTGTTGCATATGGATTTATTTGGACCTAGTAGAATTGCTAGCTTAGACGGTAAGTATAAGCCCCCTGAATTTCAGGGCTTATTTTAAATTTTCTGAATGAATTATTTTTGATAAATATTTTATTATTTAATTGTTTGTGATCATTAATGTTCATTCCCGTGACTTTGACTCCTGGAGCGTCAGAGATACCAATCTCTGTAAACTCTCTTTACGAGTTTTATAGTAGACCAGGTTATCTTCGTTTTGATATATCATGTCCCACTTGAACTCGTTCCCTTGTGCTCTTTTTGTATCGCGCAACTTCGGGTCAACTTAGACCAATTAATCGATGAATAATTATTCTCACTTTTATCTTTGATCATCGTTTGTACGTTACCGTGACTTTTAATTTAGGAGCACCAGACCAGTCGTTTTCTCAGAACCAACTTCTCATGAATGATGTACTCGAGACGCTCTTCGTCCATGACCTTCGTGTCCCACTCAGACAATCTATTTTGTGCTTCATTTTTTTCGCACAACTTTCGGGTCAATTTAGGCCAATTAATTATCTACCGTAAAACCTGATTTAATTTCCAATTTAATTTTGGGACCCGACATCGATCCAACCTAGTCGACCCAAAGTATGTACATGGCCCACATGAAGCCTACTACCCACATGACGCTTGTGTCCCATTTATTTGAGTCCCCGTATGTTACTTTTATATATATATATATATATATATATATATATATATATATATATATATAACTCTCTCTCTCTTCCATTATTTACAACACTCCCACACAATACCCCCCCTCCACCTCACAGCACACCTCACCCCCCAACCGACCTCTCTCACTCTCTCATTCAATCTCTCATTCTCACTCTCTCTCTTTCTATTAATATATATGCCCACACCTATAAACACACACATACAAAAACATACATCACTCTCTCCTTATACAACACACACATCACCATCACCACAGCCGACCTCCACCACCGTCTCAGCCACCACCACCACCGTGAACAGCCACCACCTCCTTCACCATCTCCTCCTCCTCACTACTACTACACCATCATCTTTCCACTACCACCATAACCAACACCACCTTCCTCCACCTTCACCCGAGCCACCACCACCCTGCATTCTTGCCGGCGACCGTCGCTGCGCCACGCCGCCGCCACCCTGGCCGCATGAGGCAGTGTAGCTCAGACGCACAACAGCAGCCGCAGCAGGCAGCAGCGCGTACGTTCGCGCGCGCGGGCTGCCATCGTGCACCGTCGTACCGTCGCACGGTGCTGCCGCTACCGTGGCCGGCCCCCCACCGGCTATGCGAGCCTCCGACGACCTCCCCCAGGCCACCGCCTTCTTCCCTGACGTGCCGAATAGGCTATTCGTACGTTTTGAACGGAATCCCGTCGTGACGCGCGAGTTTTGAACTCGAAAATGGCGCCCCGTCGCAGCGACTTCGCGTGCATTTTTCGAGAGATCCGACCATTGGATCGGCGAACTCTTTGCTCAATCACAATTTCGGTATATCCATCTTCACTCCCCTCATGTTTCGTCCGTTAATTACGTCGTTTGATAAATCAAAACTGGCCACCAAGTTGACATTTTAAATTGTACTATTTTTAGACAGTTTTGTGGAGCCGACTCCGTCAGCTCGTAACTCTGCCATCGCAGATCCGGTTGGTGTGCTACCAGTTCATGTGCGCAGCTGGTATAACCCTCTTTCTGCCCTTTAAGTTTCGTTTCATTATGAACACGTTTGGTTGGTCAAATTCGACGCCAAAGTTGGCCGTCCGAATTTTTTAATTTGCACTTGTTAAATTCTATTTTTGAATCCGGGACTCCAGATTCAATTTCTAACACCATCAATAGACTTGTGGCGTCGTTCTGGAATGTTTTCATATAAAGTTTGCTTGATTTGGAGAACGTGGGCCCTGTCACGTATTTCGGTGCAAAGCGGGTCCCACTTTTTGAGTCAACGGGTCACTTTGAGACCGGCTCATCGGAATCCAATTTCGGATATACCGTTGAGTTCGTATCGTCATTCTGGACTCATTGACAAATAATTTGCTGAGTTTTGAAGACATTTGCTCCGATACGCATTTCGGTGCAAATCGGATTCCAAATGTCCGCGTCAACGTGTCATTTTGAGATCGGCACATCGGAATCCTATTTCGGACATACCGTTGGGTTCGTATCATCATTCTGGATTCGTGGACATATAATTTGCTAGGTTTTGTAGACTTCTATCTTGACACATTTTTTGGTAAAGTGTGTCCAACGGCGGACATTATTTTGACCCGAAATTATCGTTTTGCCCCTGTGTCTAAATTGGACTTATGGGTAGGCTATTCTAGCTAATTTGACCGTTCTGGACACGTTGGTGATATTTATTTTATCATCCGACAACATCTGTAGATTTTGCTTATGTATCATCCTTAATTCGTAATTAATTATTTTTCCAGAAATTGTTACTTTCTATTTTTGAATTTTTATATATATTTTATTTACTGTAAAAATCTGGAAAAAATTGTATTTAAATACTAGTTAATTTAGCTAATTTACTATATTTTTTCTAGCATTTAATAGGTACTTTTGGTATTTTATAAAAATGGGAAAACAAAACTCATTTTCAGGATACATGTGTTTGCTGATTTTTAATAAATATTTATGAGGGTTTATAAATTCCAGAAAAATTAGTATAAATTTCTATAATTAACAAGGATCATTTTGGTACTTTACTTTATGTATAATTAAGCTTTTTGTCTATCTCAAAATTATTGGAACTCAGTGTACAATTTGATTTATTTATTTAGTAGTTACGACTTACAAAGTTTTGTGTTGATTTGAGTTATTGTAGTATTGGACCTCACCCTACAGTAGTGTAAAGGCCCTAGAAAATTAGTTTGGATATAGTGTCACCCCATATTGGACTTTTATGCTAGGTCCCCACTTAGTTAGTGTCCAGTTAGGAGTCGTGTCTCATCACTAGTGTAATATTGAACATAGCTTAGAACCGAGTTTGTTTATTATTATTGACAGGACACCAGGCATCTATATCTTCGTACTAGTATCCTTGCTTTGTACGAGGCAAGTACATCTACAAACTCATTTACTGTCTTTTAATGCTAGAACATGTATTAACCCTGTTAAAATACTGATCCTTGAGGTAGCAAGTTAAATCTTCACATGTTGTATTACTTTCAGTACCTGCCATGCTTAGGACAGTTCTTATATCTTCACATGCTTCTTACTGGTTCTCAGTACATGTTTTACTATGCTTTATACTGCTCTGAGTATTCACATGTTTTATACTGCTCCCAGTACCTGCCATGCCTATACTACTCCCAGTATCTCTCACATGTTTTTACTGTTCTCGTATCTCTCACATGTTAGAACCTGGGTTATGGGAAAACTGATAGTTGAGTACGTGATCATGCCCCCACGTTGCAACCTTGAGCCGTGTAGGGTCGACATTATGCATGTAGACCTTGCCATAGGCCAATATCCTGCGGCACTTGTACGTGTGTACATTTTGGTATATACGGAAGTACATATTATTCTTACCGGTGCCACAACACCATCACCTATTGACCGATCATGTACCTGTTCCAGTTTTAAACATTAGATATACATGTGTCACCTTGACAAATGTATTTTACCGTGATTCCAGTCATACCATGATTCCAGATATGCCATGTTCCCTATGTTACTATGATACTGTGATCCCAGTTGTACCATGAGGCCATGTTTCTAGTATTTCCTGTTTTATAGACTTGTCACACCATGTTTCTTGTTGTACATCTCTTTCATTATATATTCAGTACTTTAGTTGTAGAGGTTATACTTGCTCCCGTCCTGACAGGATAACGTTGTAGGTTCACTTTTCGAGAAGGAAATGCTATGTGATACATACTATGGCACTGCATTTGAGGACCTGGCCTTAGCTCCAGAAGAGGCCCCAGCGGGAAACCTTGCTTAGATTTTTTTTTCATGTGTTTTGAGACTTAGACTTTGGTTTGAACTTATATTTGGATACTGGACTTTGTCTCCAGTTAGATACTTTGGAAGTGTATTATTAAGTCTGTGCTTATTTTACTCTCGCTTATAGATGCTGTGTTGTGATGAACCTTTTAAATGTGATATTAGCACTGTTAGCAGCTTAGTTCCTTTATTGTCTATTCTTAGAACAACTTACTACGCTTTAACCAAGCGTAGGCTGGACATGGCTCGGCCCGGCCCAACAATTTGGGTAACGGGTCGTGACAGTAAGTTATATGCATTTGTAATAGTAGATGATTTCTCTAGATACACGTGGGTATATTTTCTTGCACGCAAGAACGATGCATTATCACGTCACCTTTTGTAAGAAGGTACAAAATAAAAATGGTTTTATGATCACTCATATTCGAAGCGATCATGGCGACGAATTTGAGAATGCAGAGTTCAAGCAATTTTGTGTCACACACGGTTATTTGCATGAGTTCTCTTGCCCTAGGACTCCACAACAAAATGGAGTTGTGGAACGTAAGAACAGGACTCTATCCGAAATGGCTAGAGTAATGTTAAATCAGTTTAGTCTACCTAAATACCTATGGGCTGAAGCTGTAAATACAGCGTGCTATATTCTCAATAGGGTTCTAATTCGACCTATATCGAAGAAGACTCCCTATGAATTATGGTTTGATAGAACTTCCTCTGTTTCTTATTTCAAAGTATTTGGTTGTAAATGCTTTATTCTTAATACTAAAGATAATTTGGGAAAATTTGATGAAAAGGCAGATGAAAGTATATTTTTAGATTATGCGACAAAAAACAAAGGGTAAAGAGTTTCAATAAGAGAACGATGATCATCGAAGAAACAATAAATGTTAAATTTGTCGAACTCAATCAACATTCTGTCGATGATGATGATGAAGACATAAGTACACCTAGTACTGCTCCTACAGAACCCTCACACAAAGCACCAGCTGAGTCTCCAAGCAAATCACGTACAGAACCAGCAATCCAGAGGATATGCCAAAAGAAGTGAGATTTTTGGTAGACCATCCAAAGGACTTGGTAATTTGTGAGATTACTAAGAGTGTAAGTACTCGTTCCTCTGGTAAAGATATAGCTTCCTGTTTTGCATTTATTTTACAGCTTGAACCCAAAGATATTGAAGAAGCATGTAGTGATAATTTTTGGTTAGATACTATGCAAGAGGAATTGAACCAATTCGAGCGGAATCATGTTTGGGAACTTGTTCCAAGCCCATTGATCATCCGGTCATTGGCACCCGCTGGGTATTCCAAAATAAACTGAATGAGAATGGCTTAGTGACCCGTAACAAGACTCGACTCGTAGCTCAAGGATACAATCAGAAAGTAGGTATCAACTACGATGAAACTTATGTCCCAGTTGCGAGATTAGAATCTATTTGCATGTTATGTGCATTTGCATGTTTTCATAATTTTAAGTTATTTCAAATGGATGTTAAAAGTGCATTTTTGAATAGTTTTATAAAAAAAGAAGTTTATGTAGCTCAACCTCCAAGTTTTACTAATTTCAAAAATCCTGATTATGTTTTCAAGTTGAAGAAGGCATTATACGGTTTGAAACAAGCCCCTCGTGCTTGGTACGATCGTCTAAGCTCTTTTTTACTTGACAACGACTTTTCAAAAGGAAAGGTTGATACTACACTGTTTATAAAGTCTTCTAATGGCAATCTTTTTTTGATTCAAATTTATGTAGATGATATCATTTTTGGATCTACTGATGAATCTCTTTATCAAGAATTTTTAAAGTGTATGCAGAATGAGTTTGAGATGAGCATGATGGAAGAGCTGAAATTCTTTCTCGGACTGCGAATCAAACAAACCAACAATGGGACGTTCATAAATCAAGCCAAGTACACAAAATATTTATTAAAGAAGTTCGATTTGGAAGCAGTCAAACCACTTGGCACTCCGATGGCAACTTCAACCAAGCTTGATATTGATGAACAAGGCAAACCTGTCGACATACGTAAGTATCGAGGTATGATTGGTAGTTTGCTTTACTTAACTGTTAGTCGACCTGATATAATGTTTAGTGTTTGCTTGTGTGCACGTTTTTAAGCCAATCCTAAGGAATCACATCTGTGTGTAGTTAAGCGTATCTTCCGATACCGTAAAAGCACTTCTTCTGTCAGCTTATGGTATCCCAAAACCACGTCGTTTGACCTAACCGGTTATTCGGATGCTAATTTTGCTGGATGCAAAGTAGATAGAAAAAGTACTAGCGGTACATGTCATTTCCTAGACAAAGCTTTAGTCTCTTGGTTTAGCAAGAAACAAAATTCTGTTGCATTATCAACAACTGAGGTTGAGTATATCGCCGCAGGACGTTGTTGTGCACAAATTTTGTGGATGAAGTAAACCTTAGAAGACTTTGGCTTACTATACACAAATATCTATTTTTTGCGACAACACTAGCACTATCAATTTGACTAAGAATCCAGTATGTCACTCTCGCACTAAATATATCAAGATTTGACATTATTTTCTTAGAGATCATCAAAAATGGAGATATAAACCTTGTATACATAGACACAGAAAATTAATTAGCTAACATATTCACAAAACCTCTAGCGGAAGATCATTTCAATTATTTACGTCGGGAATTAGGAATTTTAGATGTCAATAATATTAATTAATTTTGTTTTATACAATAATTTTTCAATACTCAAAAACTATTTTTGAGACAAGCCTACAAAGGGTCTGTTTGTCACCACGACTACGGTTGAAGCGAAGCGGTTTTAATTATTTCCCGGTTAACTACCGTTAGCTGGGACAGTACCCCTACAGCTAATCTGAAACAGTCGCTGCTGTAGAAGCATGAAAAAGAATAAAGAAAGACCTATGCGGCTCCAACAGAAGGATCCACATACGGCTCAGGATCCCCATGCGGCTCAGACTCCCATGCGGCTCAGGATCCCCATGCGGCTCAGGATCCCCATGCGGCTCGGAAGCCCATGCGGCTCAGAAGTCCATGCGGCTCGGATAGTTCCATGCGGCTCAGAAAAAACAGTCACGTGGCCTTCAACAGTTCTTCTCTACATTCGGCTGCATTTAATGCCCTGACGGCTGACAGCTATGACAGCTCTGACAAAAGGACATAATAATGACTCTGACATAATGGCGTGATCCTAGGGAAAAAGGAGAAAATCTCCTTACAGCTGGAAAAATCCAACAAGTCCCGAGGCCACTCCATGCGGCTGCTGTATTTATGAGGCCGCCCATGTCATGCGGCTGCCCATCCTCATGCGGCCGCCCATGTCATGCGGCTGCCCATCCTCATGCGGCTGCCCATCCTCGTGCGGCTGCCCATCCTCATGCGGCTGCCCATCCTCATGCGGCTACCCATCCGTATGCGGTTGCTTATCCTCATGCGGCTGTCCATCGCCATGCGACCGCCCCTCCTCATGCGGCTACCCATCCTCACGCGGCTGAGAGGACCACTCATATGCGACTCTGTCGGGATGATTCAGTTGAGACACGTGGCGCTCTTCACGACAATAGAGACACATGGCAGTCTTATCTTCCCTGGAGTTATGGGTGCTAACAAATCCCAACAAAATTAGATTTGTTGCGATCGTCATAGTTTCCCAGATCAATTCAAATCAAGCTAGTGGGACACGTGGCAGGCTATCACATATCACGAATATCCATGGCAATCAACATTTATTTCCCACAAAGATTTGATACAATCACATTAATTACTCAAATTTATCATATTCAAGATGAAGGGCCCAGATTAAGTGATCCTTAGCTGCCGACTTCTGAAGGAGGCAATCATTGGCAATCCCTAATGAGCACACCCCATTCTTATAAATAGCAAGGTGCCATTCTCTTGCAGGCAGGCAGAGCAGAAGAGAATAGAGAGAGAAGAGAGAGCAGAGCAAAGAGAGAGAGAGCACTACAAAGGCATCCGGAGATCTAGCAACTGAAGGTGCAAGAGAGTCTCCCCACAAGTCCAAGAGCATTTCTTCACCGGAGCCAAGGCTACGTCTGATCGTCTAAGGAGTAAGGCAGAGCGGCCGTCGCTTTCTCGAGCCTCTATCGTCACCACCCAGAAAAACTAAACAATTGTACTTAGATTGCTGTACCAAAGTTTTCGTCCCTAGGCTTTTTTTGTACAAGCGAGTTTGTATTGTGAAGTAAAAGTCCAGTCCTCCGATATAACTGTTCTGTTCTTTTATAATCAATGGCAAACACGATGGCGACTCTGCTAGGGACTAACTTCTTCACGGCTGAGGAGTTGGTGACGCAATCAGACGCAGCCAAACTTGGCTCCACTCAACAAATACTGGTCGCCCGGTTCGACCAACAAGCGTTTGAAGAAATGCTCTCCGACGGGGGCGCTGGCCCGGTCCAGCGGCGAGCCCACACGAAGAAGGCCCACAAGGAGTGGAGACCCAAGTTATTCGCTCCTCCCCAAGCTCTGGACGGAGTACTCTCTACTGCCCAAGACGGCGAAGGCAACTCTCACGCGGCTCCACTTCAAGCCATAGAGGACTCTGCTGTCCCCAAGTTCGGCAGAGGAAAGCACTACGATGCTGGACTTGCAGGGGCAAAGGGTGATTCTATGTGCTCCAGGAAGAAGTCGAACAAAGGTACTAGCCGCAGGCTGAATATTTATGCGGCCAAGATTGCCAGCCGTATGCATGATGTCCATGCGGCCGAAACTTCCAGCCAGATACAGAATAGCCATGCAGCCAAGAGCTCTATCCGGATAAAGATAGCTCATGCGGCAGAGACTTCCAGCCGCATGAAAAAAGCCTATACCAGCCGCATGAAGACTGTTGGTTCCAGTCGCATGCTGTCTGCTCCACGCGGCTCAGGCTCAGTCTTCAATCGCCTCTCCTATGGTCCTGATCTCTCACGCTCCCGAGAAAATATGTCTAACTCTCTGCAGCACCACTTAGACTCTTCTTACTATGTACCCTCGCACACGAGGGTGAAGAAGTCTAGGACAACGCGAGCATGGCAAGCTCAGTCCGCTGTCCCGGCCTCTGACCATCCGAGCGCTCCACATACTGTTATGCGGGCCTCTGATGGAAAGTTGTACAGAACCACTCGAGTCCAGCCCCCGGCGGCAAACAGACAGAGTGGTTCCCAAAAGTCTCCCAAAACCCAGGGAGCAAACATGGTCGTTCCAGACCCATCTGACTTGCGTGAGGTTATCCTCCACAAGCGCAAAAAAAGAGAAGAGGCCTCGGTGTGCGAAGAATCCTTCCACGGACATCACTGCACCCAAGTCATTGTCGACTACTGCTGCAGCAAGGCGGTGGTACAAGCAGACCGACGGTCCGTCTTCCGACGGTTGCGACGCCCAAGCTCAGAAGATGAGGCGCTCCTCGTTGCCTCCTGCAATTCTGTTCTGAAGATTCCCGGCAGCGGGAAAGGAAAGAAAGCAAATATCTCCAGCCCGAAAATTTCAACCGGCATAACCAAGAAACTTTCTTCTAAATGGTTGTCTACCACCGTTGTAGGAGGAGTTTACCAAGGGACCCGCTCAAAGACGAAATCTTCCACACTTGGGGATTCGTCGTCCATACTTGGAGACACTGGAGCTGGGGGTAGCACTCCTCCAAATATCCACGACAATCCAGTATTCCAAGAGAATAATCCGGATGCAGCAAATCCCGACGTCTCTCAAGATGAGACAAGCTCTGAAGCTGGGGGTACCACTCTTTCCGAGTCCGAACTAGAAGAGAACATTCCCACATACCCCGACGACTTCTCTGTACGAGGATATGACTCAGAAGGCACGTCCTCTACCGCTCCTTCCACCTCTCATCATATAAGGACGGTATTCATGACGGACAGCAACCAAGAGGGTCCCAGTGACCGCCAATGCATCGATACTATGGAGGCCATACTGTATGCTTTGGTCAAGTCCGTGGACGAGATCAAGGCAACCATTTCCACTCTGCAAGAAAGGATGCCTGGCCAAACGAGCTTGGGTCCCGCGGTCAATGCGGACTCGAACTCAGCTGCACCAAACCCGAGCGATAATCCTTCTGAAGTATCGGCCCCCACCGCTGCAGACGAGGCCAGGGAGGCGAGAAGGGAGGTCCAGGAGCTCCGGGCTTTGTTTCAAGCCCGAGAAAATTGCCAGGACCTCAGGGTACGACAATCGTATCCTGCCGCATGGAGAGATGTTCCCTTCCCACCAAAATATAAACCATTCCACATCAATCCATATGACGGGAAGACATCTGCAAGCAGGTACATCACCTACTTCAAAGTCACAACCAACCATCTGCCTCATGACGATGCCATCCTTACGCGGTTGTTCATCGGAGCATTGGAAGGGGTCGCCTTCGACTGGTACCACAACTTGCCGGACAATTGCATCTACTCCTTCACCTGCTTCAAATGCATGTTCCTAGAGCGATTCTATGAGGTAGGACAAGACGTGACAATGTCCACTCTCATGGATGTTGTTCAGGGAGAAAAGGAGCTAACAAGAAATTATATCGAGCGGTTTTGCTAAACCGCGATGAAGCTGCCGTCCGGCAACCCTGATTCCTCCTTGATTGAAATTTGCCAAAAGAGACTTCTTCCCACAATCAACCTTTGGATGGGCGAAAGTCAATTCAGGGATTGGAAGACGTTCATCATCAGTGCCACTAGCGCAGAAGACAAGGTTAAGAAAGCCCGCCAACTGGGATTGTACATCTCGAAAGAAGAAGACAAGGGCAAACGCCCTAACGTCAACAACAGCAACGGTGGTAATTCCTCCAGCAACCGAGACAACGAGGGCAAGCAGGCTATGGTGACCGACACAGCCCCAAAACCAGAATCAACACCGACAGAAAAGCAGTGGCCTCAGATGACCTTTTCCTTCGAGGACGGCCATGTTAAACCCATCTTAGACATGCTCATCCAAGGAGGACGAATTCAGCTCCCTCCTCCAAGGCGTGAGCCTCGTCCTGCAGATATGAAAAGTCCTAAGTACTGCCATTACCATCGCTATGATCACCATGCTACACAAGACTGCTACCAGCTGAAGCGATACATCCAACATCTCATCGATTCTAATGCCCTGGCCATTGATTTCGAAGAGGTGGCCGTAGCAGCCAACATGGTGTCAGTACAATTTGGCAGCTTCCCTCCGATAAAGACTCAAGATAGAGTAGTGCCCATCCCCAGAGCAAAGATGGAGGTCTCTAACATTCCACCTCCCCGAGACCAAGCTGCTGGTCTTGTGCCCCTTACTACATCACGGGGAGAGATCATGTGGGTCCATCCGAACTTGGTACCTGAGGTGACTCAGTCCTCACCTCCCTCCACCAGCAAGAAGAAGAATGGGAAAGTCAAATCATGCCGCACAATCTCGACAGATGTCGAAGAAGCTACTGCCGTTGTTACCCGCTCCGGCGCACAAATCCAACCTCCATCGGGAAACTCGGCTGAAGACCCTCAAACGACAGCTGCTGATACTCCAGGACCGTTGCAGCCTTCGACGACCGACAAGCCTAGGCCGAAGGAGACTCGCTTCGACAAACCGCTCCGAAGGGAGACGCCTCATGGACTGGAGAAGCCCTACAACTTCGACATCTTGGCCCAATTGGCCAACACACCAGCCAAATTTTTGCTATATGAGCTCTTGAGACTCTCCAAGGATGTCTGTGTCGTACTGAATGAAGCACTCCAGAATGTCGACGCTTATCTGGCTCAATCCAATCTCACCGGGGAATACTTGCCGGCAGATCTCCAGAACAACACTTACACAGGGTCAATGCCGAACATTGTCTTCACTCCGCAGGATATGCTTATCAAAACCAACCTGCACGATCGCCTTCTGTATTATACTCGGTACATTGGCGATATCAAGGTGGATCGGATGCATATTGACCCCGGGTCCTCCATAAGCATCATCCCGAAGAGCCTACTACACCATCTGCGCATCCCAATGCATCGCCTGACGCTGACAAGCACCGCCATCAGCGGCTTCAATTCGGGCAGGAGCTACCCTATCGGGAAAATTTGCCTGAAGTGTCAAATCGGTGACCTGCAGTCAGAAGTGACTTGTTATGTCATAGATGCGGACACTTCTTACAACATTCTGCTGGGGCATCTTTGGATACACGATTACATAATCGTGCCTTCCACAATGCACCAGTACTTCAAGTACGTCGACAAGCACGAGTTCGTGAGGACAGAATTTGCCGATATCGATCCTTTCAAAGGGGTCGAGTCTTACTACTCGGACTCCTGCTTGTACGAGAAGTCAAAGAAGCACCTTGTCGAAGGAGATATGCAAGCTCAAACTGAGACAGCAACTGGATCAGAAGATCCTCTGACGATCCACCTCCAAGCCCGTAAGCCTAGCATAACTGTGCCCCTTACAGCCACTCTGCGTAAGGACGCGATTAGCCTCTCTGCACAGGAGGAACAGTTGATAATCCGACTGCCAAGGTCTGGCCAAGTGTCCAGATCCACGACAGAGCTACTGACAATTAGGCTGCCAAAAGCTAGCCAGCAACAAAAAGGAGAGCTCAATCCCTCTGTCAAGCCAATGACAATTCGTCTTCCCAAAATGAATCGACAACCGAGCACTATGCCAGGGACTGTTAGCCAGCCAACCACTCCCCGCCCAGCACCGAGCACCAAACTGGGGGTGGCTAGTGCGCCAACAACTCCACGTTCTGCTCCACCCATGGAACCCCTGATAATCAAGTTGCCCAAATCATCCTCTCAGTCGGCATTTATACAGGGGGTGGCCGAAGAAGAACCGGAACTGGCTAAGTATGTGGCTGCTCACACTGATGTGCCATCCGCAGATGATGTAATCCTGCTGGAAAAGATACCTTACTTCATCAATAAAGGACTATCTTTGAATTATCTCGAGCTTAATAAGCTCTGTAGAATGTATGCTATGGAACACGGTATAGGCACTCACCTGCACACACAAGTGACAAATGTCTACACCACCAACCAAGTTACTCCAATGGAAGACGCTTACCGCATAATCGAGGGAGGCGATCACCCGATCATTTTCGGCCAGAAGAATGGTCCACAGCCCTTCAAGACAGAAGAATTTGAGCTCGAACCCGACATCGGAAGGTTGCCCCCTTTATCTGTATAGTTCCCAATCCAAGTCCCTTATGCAAAAACAAGGATATGATACGGAAACTACACCAGGCTTGAACTTCGGCACTGGACGGCGACTACCCTTGTAAACGTTGGTCCCGACTGGAAAACCACGGGATTACTACAAAAACAGACGTGGGCTAGGTTATGTCACACCTACGACAACACCTGAAAGCTCAGACGAAGAATGCGACTGGCATTCGCACTCAACCGAATCACCCACTTTTGATTCAGACACCAGCATCAGGGACATGCTCAGGCAAGTATGGTCCGTCAATATGGCATTGGCCGTCACAGTTAATCGTCAACCAGATTCGGGGTTCATACGAGGTTTGTCATAAGGACATGATCCCCTACCACCAGATAGCGATCGACATCATCTCGTCTCTGGAGGGGTTCTTCATAGAGCACGTTCCTAGGCTCCAAAACATTGAAGCCGACGCCCTAGCAGGTCTTGCCGCTTCCTTAGCAGTTCCGAATTATGCTCATCATCTGGTTGACATTATGGGCCGTGAACAGGTATGTCCCAAGAATAATGTTCAGAGTGTGGAGAGTCACTCCGCTCTGACAGTCGACGAAACACCAGACTGGAGACAACCATTCATCGACTTTGTCGTCTACGACATCCTGCCAAAGAATCCGAAGGAGGCCACGTCCATCAGAAGGCGTTCCCTCAGATTCTATTACGATACAGAGACAAAAATACTGTGTCGACGATCATACGATGGAGTACTACTTCGGTGTCTGTCAAATATAGAAGCCAAAGAAGCCGTGCGCGAAGCTCACGACAGTATCTGCGGAGTCCATCAGCCTGGCCCAAAACTACAAGATCGCCTTCGCCGAATGGGCTACTACTGGCCCACGATGGTTGCAGATGCGATAGACTATGCACGAAAATACAAAGCCTGTCAAGTCCATACAGATTTCATCCACCAGCCCTCCGAGTTTTTACACCCGACAGTGGTGTCCTGGCCATTCGAAGCATGGGGAATGGACATCATTGGTCCAATCACTCCGTCTTCGTCTCGAGGCAATCGCTTCATACTCGCAATCACAGATTACTCCTCCAAATGGACGGAGGCTATTCCGCTGGCTGAAGTAAAGACTTCAAACGTGGTCAGCTTCCTCAAGCATTACTTTATCTATCACTTTGGGCTGCCTCGAAGGATCATCCACGACAATGGTCCGCAGTTCGCGAGCCACGCCTTCTATCGGTTTTGCGACAAACACCGCATCCAGAATATTATTTCAACACCATACAACCCCGTGGCTAATGGTCTAGCTGAAGCATTCAACAAAACAATCATCAAGCTTCTCAAGAAATTCGTGTCGTTAAACAAACGCGACTGGAATGAAAAGCTCGACGAATGCTTATGGGCGTACCGGACTATAGTACGGTCTGCCATCGGGAATACACCATTTTCTCTGGTATACGGGAGTGAGGCAGTACTCCTACTGGAGACTCAAATCCCTTCACTCCGTGTCGCTCTCACCTATCGGTTGACGACAGATGATAATCACCATCGTCGACTACAAGAGTTAGAGGCCCTAGATGAAAAGCGCCTATTAGGTCAACAACGAATCGAGCTGTACCAGGCACGTATCTCCGGAGCCTTCAACAAGAAGGTTAAAATTAGAACATTCCAGGTGGGCGACCTCGTTCTGGCAGTTCGGAGGCCGATGGTAATGACTCACAAAACCGTCGGCAAGTTCCAGCCAAAGTGGGAAGGCCCGTTCATCATCGACGCTGTATTCTCCAACGGAGCTTACCGCCTCGCAAAACAAAACGGGGACCTGCTCATGTTGCCCGTCAACGACAAGTTCCTAAAGAAAAATTATGTCTAAATGACACTCTACAAATATTCTAGAATGACGAGTTACGTACCCATCGGTACCGCTGAATTCACATCTCGACTACAAATATTCCAGAATGACGAGTTATGTACCCACTGGTACCGCTGAACTCACATCCCAACTACAAATCTTCTACAATGATGAGTTACGTACCCGCTGGTACCGCTGAACTCACATCCCAACTACAAATCTTCTACAATGATGAGTTACGTACCCGCTGGTACCGCTGAACTCACAGCCAGACTCCAAATCTCCTAGCTTGTCGAGTTATGTACCCGCAGGTACCGCTGAACTTACATTCTGGCTACTACAGATAAATCTATATCGCATCTTTTAGGCAGTAAGTCATGTATGATTATACCTCTAAACTTTCTTTCTAAAAGATCTCCATCCTCATGATCCAATACCCGCACTTTCAGTACACAAAAAAGGGTAACCGATCCACAAATTCTCCAAAACAACCAAGTCGATGTTACCTCTGAGTTGTCTTCACTTCCACCAAAAACAAACCGTCCCCTTACATTGTCACGACCCGCACCCTAGAGTAAGGGCACGAGACGTGGGTACGTCCAACCTACGCCGCAGTATCGGCGGTAGAATGCTGTCCTAGGTCAAACATCTAACAATATAAAGGTACCTGTACAGTATATACACTCTGAATGGAGGTGACATAGCAAATACAGTCTCAATCACATCAAAGGTAGAGCATGATAAAAGATAGATAAAACATGAAATCCACAAAGAGATACAACAGATAGAAGTCTAAGTGTCTAAGATACACAAACCCAGAAATACATCTCAAAGCTCAAATACAGTAATCCATAAATACAACTCAAGACAACTAAAATAAGCTATGAGCAAAACCCTAGCTATCTATACAACCTCTACTTTGTCTCCTCTAGGCTAGCAGGCAACCTCCAGGCTATCTTTAAAATTTATCAACAGGTCCAGTCAGGACAGGAGCGAGCACAATACATCTCATGCAGATCATAACATGTTAGAGAATATAAACATGCAAGAGAGTACGATACATGAAACTGAAAGAAAGTACATGATGTAAACAGAGAGAGAACTGTAATAGAAATATCTACTATAAGTAGAGAGCTACCAGTGACTAGTGATTTAGAGTACAAAGTCGACATGTGAATGGCTGGATTTGCACATGACTATACTAAAGTGGCGCACATGGCTATACTACTTTAGAATTGTTCACATGGCTATTTATACTCCCCCATACCCCAATCAATACACAAGGATCCAAACAAGTTATGTTACGTATATGGTTTTCACATGAAGCCCATAAATGGGTACACATGAAGTATACATGAGAGCTCATACATGAGTGCACATGAAGTTCACATGGGGGCCCATAAATGGGTGCACATGAAATTCACATGAAGGCTCATAAATGAGTGTACATGAAGTTCACATGGGGGCCCCATAAATGGATGCACATGAAATTCACATGAAGGCTCATAAATGAGTGCACATGCAATATAGGTTATACATGAGATACATGGAAAACATGACCGATTCATGAGAGCACATGAGAGTACACGAGTATGCATGAACGAGCATGAAGCACATGAGAAACATGAATAACATGAGAGCGAGGAATACATGATGTACACGAAACACATGACATAATGTATCCGATGCTCCCGAGGGGAATAACATCTCAATGTAGGAATCCATATAGTACCAATCCGTGATAATATCGTGACAGCATCAAATAAGATAAACTAGAGCAAGAATATCATTCTAAACAAGTTATGAAATGATCAGAGAATGTACTCGCCTGCTATCTGAATGTCCAAAGGAAATGTACTGTCCGAGGAGAGGTGTCTGGCTCCTATTTAGAACAGCACAAGTCACAACAAGTCCAAAATGGTAAAATAAAGCTCTACTATGCATTCTACATGATTCTTGGTCATTCTAGGTCAAAGTCAACTCTTGGTCAACTCTGGTCAACTGTACTAGTCAAACTAGGTTAACTAGGCAATACTAGGTCTAAATCTAGACTAACAAGTCTCATTAGGCCTAACCAAGCCTAGACTAACACTCACACAAAATCACAAAGCTACACAAGTTATCAAACACACATTACATATATATTCATATATATTTTTATTACAAGCAAGGTGCCTAAAGACAAGGAGTGAGTGATACATGAATGTGGATATGGCAATGTGTACATAGCAGTACAATGTGTTCAAATATGAGGGGGTTATATTAGAAGGATAACATTTAGCAAGGGTTCATTGTGTCACATAGAAGAAATAACATGTAAAGCATAGGTTTAGCATGTGTGTGTGTGGGTGTTAATCATAACAAAAGGGTTTATTTATACATCAAAGGGTTTACTCATAACAGTAAGTGGGTTTTATGTGTATTCATGCTTGGGGTTACTGTCAACATGTAGAAGGGGGTTTTAACATATGAACATGGTGCTAAGTGCTAATATGGCATCATACATTCCTATCATGTTGGCATTCATATATAGCATACATTCATACTTGATTACGTTACTTACTTACATATGGATACTTGCATACATGTTTCAACACCTTGCATTACCCACATGCTTGCATTTCATCCATTCATTCATGCATTGCATTGCATTCATTCATTCATTCATTCATGCACCTATACATACATATTTGAATATATTATATACTTTCATACATTATATCATTTATGCATACTCTATATTATATTACATTCTCTTAACACACACACACACACACACACACACACATATATAAATATATATACACATGCATACATACATATTTGTACATACAAGGATACACAAAATGCATATGTCGTATAGTAATCTTCTACTTAAAATCAATACTGTACAAATTAAGCATTCATTAAATTCTAGGATTAAAGTATGTTATAGATCTTTGTGTTAGCTTTCCAAAACTTTAAACGGATCGCATTTTTGTGTCCGGAAGCTCCCGAAATCGCAAAAACATCGAAACGCATTCGTCTTTCGTACAGCTGACACTCAAATAATTTTACATAAAGTTTCAGAACGAATTTGGCTTATTAAAATATATATTTGGAAAGCTAACTTTGATACGGTTCTTTTAAAAAAAAAGAGATAAATCGGAGTTTTAAGCTAAAAGTTATGACATTTCTAAGTTGCTATTGCTACTAAAAACATGGATAAATATTATGACGAATTTAGGTAGTTTGAGACAAAGGAAACACAAGTGTATAACATAATATATCAAGATCTCACTCTCTACACTAATATATATATCTCACTCTCTACACTAATATATATATATATATATATATATATATATATATATATATATATATATATATATATATATATATATATATATATGAGACACTATAGAACACATCTCCAATACAAAAATATGAGATTAAACATGTAATAATTTATTCATACATAACAACACATAGTGTGTCCAAATTTGGGGTTTTCCCACATGGACACAACCACAACACAAAGGACACTCCTATGACCTCCAAATGGACACGAAATGGACACAAATGGAGATACAACCATGGGGGTCATTCCTATGGGTTCAAAATATTTCTATATGCATGTAGGGATGGATTAGAGGAGAGATTATACCTTCCGGAAGAGAGATTCAAAGAAAAATCCTTCCGACACGACACCGACACGTAGAGATTCTAAAAGGACACGAACGAGCTCCGAATCCTCCGAAACTTGGCTAGCACCCTCTAACCATGGAGTAGAGGAGAAATGAAGAAGATTTGGTGGAAGAAAGGGTTGATTTGGAGATGAAATCAATGGAGGTTCATCTCTAAATTAATTTGGGGAAGAACAAGAGAGAGAAAGTGGATGAAAACAAATGAATGAAGGAGTGACTCACTCCTTATCCCCCCCATAGGTGGCTGCCCAAAAATGGTGAGGTGTCCCCTACTTGAATGTCCAAAATGCCCTCCACTAATCTATTTGATTTAAATTAGGAATGGGTTAAAGGTTGAGGTCAATTTAGTCTAGTTTTAAGTCTCTAATTAAACTAAACCTATCCATAAATAATTAGTCTAACTACTAACTACAATTAATATCATGTGGACAAAAATTAATATCATGTGGGCCATGCCTAACTAGTGTGTGGGTCCCACTAGAGTCAAACTACCCCCCGGGTCCCCGTTTCAAGTCGGATTGAGTTAAAATTCGAACCCGACTCAAATAAACCCAAAACAATATCATAAATAATAAAATAAATTTCAACCCCAAAATAATATCATAAATAATAAAATAAATTTCAAAAATGTAAAATGATAAAAATACCCCTGTTTTTGAAAACTGGGGGTGACAAATCTATCCACCTTAAAAAAATTTTGTCCTCGAAATTAAAACAAAGCAATCACAGGAAACACATGCAGAAAACAATCTCATTCAAATACTTTTCAAAAAAAAAATCAGCAATAAAAAAAATCTCTTTGAGGCACATCAAACATTTGTAAATAAAAACTGATACGTGTCCGCTACGGACACAAAACCATCACAAAATCACACCTATCAAAGGTCAAAATCAACAATCACCAACGCAATAAATATCAAAATAATTCAAAGAGGTCAAATACAAAATATCCTTAGGCCAGAAATGACATTAAAACATCCTAATCACATGGTTAGGCTCTAGGTCAAACAGTCTCTAGGGTTTCACTAGCAAAACATCAAAATCACAAGTCATGATTTTAAATAGTTTTAAAATAATTTAAAAATTACCAAAAATTATATCATGATTTAAAGGTCAAATCAATAAATGATTAAAATTACAAAATTTTAAAATTATCCTCATTTTAGAAAACTGGGTGTTACAAGTCTACCTACCTTAGAAAAATTTCGTCCTCGAAATTAAAATATTCATACTCCTTCTAGGTCAAACCCCCACAATCAAAGTTCCAGAACTTAAACAAATCATATAATTTAAAAGGACGACATACAGGGTCATGGCATACGGTGGTAGCGAAAGTCTCATCTAGGTATACTAGTCATGCTAAACCAAAACGGTCATAGGGTATCAAAACACACAAGCAATCTAGGGTGCTAAACTAGAAAAGCTACAGAAATAACAAATCATCAAAACTGTAAGGTAGTCTACCACCCTATATAAAAACTGGTACTTATCAAAAATAAAATAAAGATAACTACCAATTATCTATAAAGGGGTACTATTCAAAGAAAAATCAAAATCAAAATTTTAAAAGCACAAATGTCGAGCATTGAAATCCAATCACATTATATATAGAGAGAGAGAGTGTTAGAGAGGGAAAGCTAGCATTATGTACAAGTTATGTAGTTCGTGTGTGTATGGGTGTATGTGGACATGTTCATATGGTTAGATAATAGGCGTGTGTGTATGTGAAATATACATGAAAGTGTATTGGAGGATTTGGGTTTCAAACAATAACTATCAAGTTACACTAATCATGGCATATTTTTTAAATAATCTACAATACCCAACTCATTTGCTCATAACATGCATGGCTAACCATGTATATATGTATATATAAAGAGGTAGAGATTTAGTTATGTATCTATATATATTATAACATGTATGCATAAACTCTATATATATCTATATAGATATATGAACATAACATAGAGAGGGAGGGTTAGGTTACATGGCAGTGTATACTATGTTAGAGTGTGGGTGTCACTATACAAGGTTATAGCTTTAGTAATGAAAGGTTAGACCCAGTTTTAGTTCAGCATTTACATACAAGAATCTGAAATAAGCTAACATTTAAACCAGTATAATATTAACCAACCCAATGTTTATCACAACCTAACATGTAAGAGTATAAACCTAACATCATATCCCTACATACAACAATGTACATAGCTCCAAAATATTACGTTTTTTTTTAAATAAAACAACAAATTGAACTAAACATTTGGAATCCAGTATTAAGGGTTAATATGCACATAGTCTTAGATTTGACAAATTCAAAAACTCAACCAATTTTTTTTTGAATTGAAACCCTATGTATAACATACATGTGCAGTGATGTAAACATAACTAATAACATGAAATTTATATTTGAATTACAAATTTTAACTGGAAATGCAGAGAACCAGTCTCTGTTACTGTACTGTATCAGAAATATTGGGGTTTTGAAAATTTAAACATCAACAACATATTAATATGTATTTAGATAGGTTGGAAATTAAAGTGTAGCATGCATACGTGTCAGGCAAAGAGTCTGTGTCCACTATATATATATTCTCATGTCCCAATATAAAAATCAAATTCTACATCAAGACCAACATTTAAATTCCTACCAAGATTGCAAAGTAGGTGATTGACGTAATCAAGACAGTTTTATTATTATTATTATTTAATACAAGAATAATGCAAGAAAGTAATAACGATAAAATCTGTTTTGCTTATCTGTTTAAAGAAGGAACCATTTTGAAACCCAGAACTATAATATCAATTACAAGATAAGGTCTAGCAAAATCATCGGTTCATTGTATTAAGAAGAAACTCATAGCAAGAAGTTACACAAGAGTTTATAAAAACAACTAAACCTACTCCTAAGTTAAATAATGAGAAGCAAAACAAAACAAACAAATAACAATTTTTTTTTGAAGGACTGGAACAAAAGTAGAGAAAACATGTTCAAAAATATTTAAGGTACAATCTGATAATCATATGCGTCTATCCAAAATTATAGTACTCTAAATTCTCGTCATACTAGTAAGCAAGGCTACGATAATCACAGAGTCCTCGACTTAGGCACATACCTCTAGAATCATGGTATTTAAAATTTTTGCGATGCCGCTAGCTTGGCTGCGAAAACCATAAATTCCCACACCCGAGAAATATTTCCAAAATCAGACTATATGTCCTCACCATGCTGGCTAATGTGACTGTAGAAGACTAGATTCCATAACTTAGATGACCTAGCCCATATGATTTCATCTTGACAAAAATTAAATTAAATCAACAATGGATACCCAAAAATCAAATTTATCAACGAACATCAAGATTCAAAACTGAACAATAATCCATTAAATAATATAAATACAAACTCGGATGCAACAGCTGACATCAAGATTCAAAACTCCACAATCACCATCAAAATCAAGTTCAACAACGGAAAGTAAGGATAATCAAATCAAGGGAAGAAGAGTTTTTCAAATCGAAGTTAAAATAAGATTCTCAAGGGTCATCCCAGGAATCTCTCGAGGGATCCTAACTGCGATTGAGTACCTTCAAAAATATATCCTAATCCTACTGCAGGCTGTAGTGGTACTCTAGTTCGAATACCACTACACAAACTCGACCTGCATGGGCTACCACTAAAAATGTGTCATGACCCGCACCCTAGAGTAAGGGCACGAGACGTGGGTACTTCCAGCCTACGCCGCAGTGTCGACGGTAGAACGCTATTCTAGGTCAAACATCTAACAATATAAAGGTACCTGTACAGTATATACACTCCGAATGGAGGTGACATAGCAAATACAGTCTCAATCACATCTAAGGTAGAGCATGATAAAATATAGATAAAATATGAAATCCACAAAGAGATACAGCAGATAGAAGTCTAAGTGTCTAAGATACACAAACCCAGAAATACATCTCAAAGCTCAAATACAGTAATCCATAAATATAACTTAAGACAACTGAAAATAAGCTATGAGCAAAACCCTAGCTATCTATACAACCTCTACTGTGTCTCCTCTAGGCTAGCAGGCAACCTCCAGACTATCTGTAAAATTTATCAACAGGTCCAGTCAGGACAGGAGCGAGCACAATACATCTCACGCAGATCATAACAGGGTAGAGAATATAAACATACAAGAGAGTACGATACATAAAACTGAAAAAAAGTACATGATGTAAACAGAGAGAGAACTGTAATAGAAATATCTACTATAAGTAGAGAGCTACCAGTGACTAGTGATTTAGAGTACAAAGTCGACATGTGAACGACTGGATTTGCACATGACTATACTAAAGTGGCGCACATGGCTATACTACTTTGGAATTGTTCACATGGCTATTTATACTCCCCTATACCCCAATCAATACACAAGGATCCAAACAAGTTATGTTACGTACATGGTTTTCACATGAAGCCCATAAATGGGTGCACATGAAGTATACATGAGAGCTCATACATGAGTGCACATGAAGTTCACATGGGGGGCCCATAAATGGGTGCACATGAAATTCACATGAAGGCTCATAAATGAGTGCACATAAAGTTCACATGGAGGGCCCATAAATGGGTGTACATAAAATTCACATGAAGGCTCATAAATGAGTGCACATACAATATAGGTTATACAGAGATACATGGAAAACATGACCGATTCATGAGAGCACATGAGAGTACACGAGCATGCATGAACGAGCATGAAGCACATGAGAAATATAAATAATATGAGAGCGAGGAATACATGATATACACGAAACACATGACATAATGTATCCGATGCTCCCGAGAGGGATAACATCTCAATGTAGGAATCCATATAGTACCAATCCGTGATAATATCGTGACAACATCAAATAAGGTAAACTAGAGCAGGAATATAATTCTAAACAAGTTATGAAATGATCAGAGAATGTACTCGCCTGCTATCTGAATGTCCAAAGGAAATGTACTGTCCGAGGAGAGGTGTCTGGCTCCTATTTAGAACAGCACAAGTCACAACAAGTCCAAAATGGTAAAATAAAGCTCTACTATGCATTCTACATGATTCTAGATCATTCTAGGTCAAAGTCAACTCTTGGTCAACTCTGGTCAACCGTACTAGTCAAACTAGGTTAACTAGGCAGTACTATGTCTAAATCTAGACTAACAAGTCTCATTAGGCCTAACCAAGCCTAGACTAACACTCACACAAAATCACAAAGCTACACAAGTTATCAAACACACATTACATATATATTCATATATATTTTTATTACAAGCAAGGTGCATAAAGACAAGGAGTGAGTGATACATGAATATGGATATGGCAATGTGTACATAGCAGTACAATGTGTTCAAGTGTGAGGGGGTTATGTTAGAAGGATAACATTTAGCAAGGGTTCATTGTGTCACATAGAAGAAATAATAAGTAAAGCATAGGTTTAGCATGTGTGTGTGTGGGTGTTAATCATAACAAAAGGGTTTATTTATACATTAAAGGGTTTACTCATAACAGTAAGTGGGTTTTATGTGTATTCATGCTTGGGTTACTGTCAACATGTAGAAGGGGGTTTTAACACATGAACATGGTGCTAAGTGCTAATATGGCATCATACATTCCTATCATGTTGGCATTCATATGTAGCATGCATTCATACTTGATTACATTACTTACTTACATATGGATACTTGCATACATGTTTCAATACCTTGTATTACCCACATGCTTGCATTTCATCCATTCATTCATGCATTGCATTCATTCATTCATTCATTCATTTATTCATTCATTCATGCACCTATACATACATATTTGAATACATTATATACTTTCATACATTATATCATTTATGCATACTCTATATTATATTACATTCTCTTAGCACACACACACAAATATATATATATATATATATATATATATATATATATATATATAATATATACACATATATACATACATATTTGTACATACAAGGATACACAAAATGCATATGTCGTATAGTAATCTTCTACTTAAAATCAATACTGTATAAATTAAGCATTCATTAAATTCTAGGATTAAAGTATGTTATAGATCTTTGTGTTAGCTTTTCGAAACTTTAAACGGATCGCATTTTTGTGTCCGAAAGCTCCGGAAATTACAAAAACACCGAAACGCATTCGTCTTTCGTACAGCTGACACTCAAATAATTTTACAGAAAGTTTCAGAATGAATTTGGCTTATTAAAATATATATTTGGAAAGCTAACTTCGATACGGTTCTTTTAAAAATACGAGAAATAAATTGGAGTTTTAAGCTAAAAGTTATGACATTTCTAAGTTGCTATTGCTACTAAAAACGTGGATAAATATTATGACAAATTTAGGTAGTTTGAGACAAAATAAACACAAGTATATAACATAATATATCAAGAACTCACTCTCTACACTAATATGTATATATATATGAGACACTATAGAACACATCTCCAATATAAAAATATAAGATTAAATATGTAATAATTCATTCATACATAACAACACATAGTGTGTCCAAATTTGGGGTTTTCCCATATGGACACAACCACAACACAAAGGACACTCCTATGACCTCCAAATGGACACAAAATGGGCACAAATGGAGATACAATCATGGGGGTCATTCCTATGGGTTCAAAATATTTCTATATGCATGTAGAGATGGATTAGAGGAGAGATTATACCTTCTGGAAGAGAGATTCAAAGAAAAATCCTTCCGACACGATACCGACACGTAGAGATTCTAAAAGGACACGAACGAGCTCCGAATCCTCCCAAACTTGGCTAGCACCCTCTAACCATGGAGTAGAGGAGAAATAAAGAAGATTTGGTGGAAGAAGGGATTGATTTGGAGATGAAATCAATGGAGGTTCATCTCTAAATTAATTTGGGGAAGAACAAGAGAGAGAAAGTGGATGAAAACAAATGAATGAAGGAGTGACTCACTCCTTATCCCCCCATAGGTGGCTGTCCAAAAATGGTGAGGTGTCCCCTATTTGAATGTCCAAAATGCCCTCCACTAATCTATTTGATTTAAATTAGGAATGGATTAAAGGTTGAGGTCAATTTAGTCTAGTTTTAAGTCTCTAATTAAACTAAAACTATCCATAAATAATTAGTCTAACTAAGATTTTGTGAAGAACCAGACACCTGGGCTTGGGCCCATTCGGCCAATGGGATTTTGAATGAAAAATCTGCCTACTCAACTTGGATTTGGAAAGCAACTAACTAAAATTAATATCATGTGGACTAAAATTAATATCATGTGGGCCATGCCTAACTAGTGTGTGGTTTCCACTAGAGTCAAACTACCCCCCGGGTCCCCGTTTCAAGTCGGATTGAGTTGAAGTTCGAACCCGACTCAAATAACCCCAAAATAATATCATAAATAATAAAATAAATTTCAACCCCAAAATAATATCATAAATAATAAAATAAATTTTAAAAATGTAAAATGCCAAAAATACTCCTGTTTCTGAAAACTGGGGGTGACATACATAGAACTTCCATGTCCTCATTACCTCTGAGTTGTTCTATATTCCCTTTATGGAGCCCCCTCCTGCCATGTCCTCCTTACCTCTGAGTGGGAAGCCTCCATCGAAGAAATTCTCATATTTACCATGTCCTCATTACCTCTGAGTAAGTATGATGGTTCTTTCCTCCCTCGTCTTATTATCCGTATCCGGAACCAAGGTACGCCAAGGATAATAGGTCCACAAAAAGCCTCTCATTGGGGCAACTATTACAAGCAAAGAATGGAGCAAATATATTCCGGTCATTCAAAATCGGTTACATTCATATGACTACATCTCATAAGCAAGCCAGAAAAGTCCTCTATCATTTCATTCAGGCAAAAAATGAAGAAGATTACATTGATGACCGAAGGAAGCAAAACACAAACCACAGTAAAGGACAGACAGAAATATCAAGACAAAAGACAGACATTTATGAGAGCCCACGAATCCTAGTTGCGGGGGCGCATATACCAATCCCTCAACCATTTGTCATATAGAGGATCTACCTGAGCAAATTCCTCATTCGGAGTAGGAAGGTCAGAATTCCCAGTACTACCGCCGTCAGACTGGGGCTCCTCCTTGACAACAATGGGCGCCAGCTCTCCTTTCCGTTCCTCCATAACAAACAATGACTCTCGTTTGTGAGGAGGCAGCAGCTCTTCCTTCACAAAGATCTCAGCCTTCGGCAAGGGTGCTGCAAGAATCAAGAATAAAAAGAAACAAAATTAGATGGACAGAGCCTTACGCAGCCCAAATCAGACAAACTCATGCAGTCCATTAGGAATTCATACGATTCCGTTCAGAGGGACTATATGCGATTCAGTTCAAAAGGCGCCTATGCGGCTTGGTCGGTCTCATACGGCTCGGACATGGAACATACCCCATGCGGCTCGAGACGTGCATGCAGCACACATGAAGATGAAGGCTCGCGCATAAAACATACGACATAGCCATGACAGTTAGGGTTCCAAACTCACGCAAAAGTCCTTACCAGCGATAGCGGGTGGACGTCGGGGTGAACTATGGACACGTCAGTTGGCGGAGGAGCTGCCACATTCGTTGTCGCAGAAGCAGCTTTCTTACCCTTCGCCGCCGACGAAGACGCTGCTTTCTTACCCTTCGCCGCAACAGTCTTCTTGGAAGCCATTACTGATGATCAGAGAAGGAAGACGAGAACAAGAGAGCTAAGGCAAGAGCAGAAAGTAAAAGAAAGTCTTCTTTCCAAATACTCTACTATTTATAGGCAGAGCCCCATAGACTGACGTATCGATCCACGTGCAGTATAATCAACCCTTCGGTTATCAAGGCGATCCGATTATTTAAGGCAAAACTCTTGGGATCCTGGCCCAAAAAGCGGCCTTAAATCTGACAGCAAAATCAAAGGCAATCAATGCAAAGATTTGCACACATGGCATGAAAACGTGGCAAGGAACCCATGCGGCTCCGATGGCCATGCGGCTGAGGAACCCATGCGGCTCAGATGGACATGCGGCTGAGGGGGCCATACGGCTGAGACATCCATGTGGTCAGAACGTCCTATGCGGCCCAAAGAGTTGTTACATGGCCATGCTTCTTATTCAAATTATTTCAATTTTGCAAATTAAAAACTTTGAAGGAGGGCTTGTAGAAGCATGGAAAAGAATAAAGAAAGACCTATACGGCTCCAACAGAAGGATCCCCATGCGGCTTAGACGCCCATGCGGCTCAGGATCCCCATGCGGCTCAGAAGCCCATGCGGCTCAGAAGTCCATGCGGCTCGGATAGTTCCATACGGCTCAGAAAAAATAGCCATATGGCCTTCAACAGTTCTTCTCTACATTCGACAGTATTTAATGCCCTGACGGCTGACAGATATGACAGCTCTGACAAAAGGACATAATAATAACTCTGACATAATGGCGTGATCATAGGGAAAAAGGAGAAAATCTCCTTACAGCTGGCAAAATCCAACAAGTCCCGAGGCCACTCCATGCGGCTGCTGCATTTATGCGGCCGCCCATGTCATGCGGCTGCTGCATTTATACGGCCGCCCACGTCATGCGGCTGCCCATCCTCACGCGGCCGCCCATGTCACGCGGATGCCCATCCTGATGTGGGTGCCCATCCTCGTACGGCTACCCATCCTCATGCGGCTGCCCATCCTCATGCGGCTACCCATCCTCATGCGGCTACCCATCCGTATGCGGTTGCTTATCCTCATGCGGCTGCCCATCGCCATGCGACCGCCCCTCCTCATGTGGCTACCCCTCCTCACGCGGCTGAGAGGACCACTCATATGCGGCTCTGTCGGGATGATTCAGTTGAGACACGTGGCGCTCTTCACGACAATAGAGACACGTGGTAGTCTTATCTTCCCTAGAGTTATGAGTGCTAACAAATCCCAACAAAATTAGATTTGTTGCGATCGTCATAATTGCCCAGATCAAATCAAATCAAGCAAATGGGACACGTGGCAGGCTATCACAAATTACGAATATCTATGGCAATCAACATTTATTGCCCACAGAGATTTGATGCAATCACATTAATTACTCAAATTTATCATATTCAAGATGAAGGGCCCAGATTAAGTAATCCTTAGCCGCCGACTTCTGAAGGAGGCAATCATTGGCAAACCCTAATGAGCACACCCCATTCTTATAAATAGCAAGATGTTATTCCCTTGCATGAAGGCATAGCAGAAGAGAATAGAGAGAGAAGAGAGAGCGGAGCAAAGAGAGAGAGCACTACAAAGGCATCCGGAGATCTAGCAACCGAAGGCGCAAGAGAGTCTCCCCACAAGTCCAAGAGCATTTCTTCACCGGAGCCAAGGCTACGTCTGATCGTCCAAGGAGTAAGGCAGAGCGGCCGTCACTTTCCCGAGCCTCTATCGTCATCCCCCAGAAAAACTAAACAATTGTACTTAGATTGCTGTACCTAGGTCATCGTCCCTAGGCTTTTTTTGTACAATCGAGTTTGTATTGTGAAGTAAAAGTCCAGTCCTCCGATATAACTGTTATGTTCTTTTATAATCAATGGCAAACTACTGTGTAATGAAATTTAATTTATAAAATAATATTAATTATATTAATTAAAATTTTAAAATTACTAAACTTAGAATTAAATAATTGAAAGGGGATGATGAAAAGGATGTGGCCTACAAAATTATTTTTTAAAAAATTCATCAAAAAAATCCTAGGCGAACTCGGCCCGAGTTCGGCCAGAGTTCTATTGGTGGTATATGTTTTTAAGTCAGAACCCGAGACCCCTTCCTCCTCATCTCTTCCAAACTCCTCCAAACAGCAGCAGCAGTCACCCGAACCTCTCTAAAACCCTAGCTTTTCTCCAACTCCTTGCTCCTAAACTGGTTGGAGATTTCTATCCAAATTTTGGATTCGTACGTAGAATTCCCGTCTCTACAACATACTCAATTTTTGGAGGATAGCTCTCTCCTTCAATCTCCTTCAATTTTATTAGTTTCTATTCAAATTTGGAAGAAATGCCTAAGGGATTCACTCCTTCCAAGAGGAAGAAGACCAATGCCAGTAAAGAGGTACTGTCTTCGAATCCACTAGAGGATTCCCTTTTTTTCTCGATCTAATCGGCCGATGGTGCATACAATAAGTTTTATTTTGAAACTCATGACCAATTATTACTATGGTATGGTGATTTTATCATACGCACCATATGAACTGGCGCCCCGGTTAGGTGGACTGTGTTTTCTGACCACCGTCCTTACTTTGAGGCATTAGGGTTACACCGACTTGTCACTGAAAAATTCTCTATAGTTACTAATGCCATTAGATCGTTTTACTGCAACTTTGTGTTAGACACTTTTGATGTTAAGACTCGTGTCGAAGGTATTAACATTGAGTTCAATGATGTCTTGTTAGTAGAAATCCTTGGTGTTCCTAACGAAGGTGCCCTGCTCGATGATATCACTGATTTCGATTTTTTCGTTGGCACGACTCTTCTCAGTTTCAAGAACGATCTGTGTGCACCTGCGCGCGTTCGTTCTGGAAAGTTAAAGGCTGCAAACTTGAACTTATTTAACTATGAGTTACATCGCATCATCTATTCCACTATTCTTCCAAAATCTACTTCAAAAGATGATGTTACCAATCTTGAACTATATGCCTTCTACCACATCATCAAGGGAATTCTATTTTTGGTTCCCAAGACTATTATCCAGATGATGGGACGATGTTGCACAAGAGATCAAAATCTCTCTTATGTGATGTTCATTCCATGCATCTTTCAGCATTTTGAAATTGATCTGTCTACTTGTGCTCTGGACCCTGAGCCCAAGTATCTTCAGCTGTCTCGTCGCAGCACAACCGCTCCTCCTTCTGTACCTGCTCCACCTCCTCAGGCATACCCTATGTCTTTTGAGGGTATTCATCAACACCTATCGGATCCGTGGACATTCATCATTGACACATCCAGGGAACGCGAGTTTCGCGATGTGAGTCGATTTCAGGCACTCGCCAACTCCTTTATCGATTTTCATTTTGCCCAGACTAGACACTCTGCCAGTTCTCTTCCCAGAGATCCTGCTGTCTCCTTATACCGCTATGAGGATGAGGCAGTACACTCTCTTTCAGCCCGATAATGCTTATGACTGGTACCGTGGTTCTGGTGCTACTCCACACCATTCTGGAGATGGCACTTCTGGAGCTGGTCCATCCGGATATGGTGGACGTGCTAGCACTGCTGATGACGATGATGATGAGGATTTGTGATCTAGATGCATTACATTTTGTCTAGATGTCACACTTTTTGAGACTTTATTATGTCTTTGTTTATTTGGAAATGCTCCGATATTCCACGATATCAGTACTTTATCTTTTAGTTTACTTTTGCAGTTGAGATTGTGACTTTCTGAGCTAATGTATTGTGAACATCTTTTTATTCTCTGCTTAACATATTATATCATTTCAGTTTAGATTCATTTTCTTGATATAGCACTATCTCTTTATGCTTCAATATTAACTGCCTGTGAAATGTTATTTTTTTCTTTCTATTTATTATGTTTATATTTGTTCAACGATTGTTTCTTATGCATGCATTGCGGGGAGCTTCTCTCTTTGCAATTATTTTGCTAAGTGACAATGGGGAAGAAATAGGATCTAACATCTTTTGCAGGATACAAGAACAATTATTTTTCAGGATACAGTACAATTTTGATTATCTTTCAAATCTTATTGATTGAAGATGTTATATCGGTCAAGGTTTGTCAACTATCAAAATGGGGAAGATTGTTGGCCCATTAGTTATGGTCAAACCTAATTTTAATAATTGATCAAACTTTGTCTCAATATACAGGCTACTTAAAGATGTTTTGGATTCTTGGACACTATTAAAGATCTGCTACCCATTCTGTTAAAGACCGAAGCTGTATTTGCCACTCGAGTCTGTATTTCCTTTATGCAATATAATTTTTACTTTTATTGAGTCTAGGAATACATTGTAAACCGAGTCGTACTGGCAAATAGGCTACCCAAAAAATGTTTTCAAAAATATCCCATGTTTTAAAAAATAGCTCCCTATTTACAAAAAGCTCATAACTGCTTAAAACAATTTTAAAAAGCCCAAAAATCAAATTGTAAAAACCCTGATCAACCCTGATAGAACTCGGCCAGAGTTCGGCCAGAGTTTGGTTAGTGGCCATTGGCTTTTGAATGTTTTGAAACTTGGTCTCCCTGTAGTTACGGATCCTACCGAGATTTTCTCATAGAGTTCTGCCCGCATTCTGCCCGAATTCTACCATAGTTCTGCCTTTGGAAAACTATAAATAGTGAAGGATTTTGATCATTTCAATTCACTCATTCACTTTCATCTATTCTTTCTAAAGCCTACTATTCTATTCCAAAGAGTTATAAGCTTTATTTTTCAAATCCTAAGCCAGTTACAATCCTCTAGTCGATTTGCCAGTGCGGTACAGTCTAGAAGCTTTAGAGCGATTATAATCAGAGCTTGATTGAAGAAAGACTCTTAACAATTGAAGTTGGTCGAGTACTTCGAATCAAAGATCGTATTTGTAGAAGTTGCAAGGAATTCGTATGAAAACTTATGGAATTTTCCAATAGTAGATTCAACTGGAAGCTAGAGTTCTTCCGACTGGACTAGTCCTCACAAGAGGGAAACCAGTATACATCACCGTCTTTGCGTTTGCTTTCTGATATCTATTTTTACAATTATTTACTTGTGATATATATATTTCTCTATGATCTTGCTGCTAACTTTTTAAATTAGCTATATTCTGCTACCTACTCTATTCACCTCCCCTCTAGAGTATTGTGCTTTACAAGTTTGTTCCTACAATCGCGACTTAAATCCATGAATGCTAGTCGTAGGACAGGAAAATACCTTAGTAGACGTGTGAACTTTCCTATCTGTTCTCCGTATGTAATCGTGTGGATAACAATCACACATCTCATATGTGATTAGCCATATCATGTGGATAGCAATCGCACATTCTCATTGTAGAAGCATAAAAAATCTCAGCTGATGACATCCCTTCGCCACAGAGCAGATGATACAGAGGCTCAACCCAAGTGCTAAAAAGACAAAATAGAGGATATGGGAAGAAGTCTCTTATGTGTCACGTCTACCAAAGTCTAGTACAGACACATCGAAACTACACAAAAAGGACTAATTCTGTTCGTCTACAAAGGATCTAGTACAGATTTGACAGAGCCTAGAAGGGTCTACAAGGGATTTAGTTTTCGACAAAGCACATCCTTTCTTCTTCATGCCAGAAGATTGACCTCTACCGAGGCGTATTCTGATCTTTTTATGGGCGCAGCCTCCCAAAAGCATATCAGCTACTCGGCCAAAGCAAGCAGCTTCCTGAACCAGTCATTGGCCCGAGCCTTCAAAGAGCACAAAGGTTGCGAAGCCCTGAATGGGAAGGACATATCACAAACCTATGGCTCTTTGGGTTGGCAATCCATTAATGACCTAGGTCGTCAGGACCTCGAAGATCCCCCAGACGTCGCCCAGAGTTGAACTCCCTAAGGAGGACATTTACATACTCCTTAAGGGCAGCGATGGCTCCTTCTACACAGAGTTCTTCTACAAGAACATGGCTCCTATGAACGAGAAAAGCCTCAACCAGCAGCCAACTTATACAAGGCCGATCGCCGCTTGAAGTTAAGTTTAGATCTCGCATGGTAGTGAAGAATGCCAAGAAAAAGACGGCGACTCTTTAAAGGAGAACTTCCCTTTTTATAGGACCGAAAATGGCCCAGAGTGTACCCCACATAGCCGACAGTCAGAATTCTCACATTAATAGGATTAGCCTAAGACTCAGCACGACGAGTGCAGTCTTAGACCCTTGGAATTCCCTATATTACGGTGGCAAATAAGAGGGAAGTCCTTAAAGAGCGGATATTTATCGCTCTTTACTTCAGAAGCCAAAGCCTTCAAGCCAGAGGCGCAGCTACTCGTCTGCGCCAACCTCAGAAGCAAGATGGTGGTAGGCCCTGCCCTTTTCTTTGCTTCAGAAACTAATGTCTTTACTCCAGAGGCGCAGCTACCTGCTTGCGCCAACCCCAGATACGCAAGGGTGTTATACCCTTTCCTCCAAAGCCAACGCCTTCAAAGTTCAGAGGCGCAGCTACTTACATATGTCTACAGTAGACGCAGGATGGTGATATGCTCACAGTAACCTCTACTACAACCAATGCAAGTCAGCATGTCGGTCCAAAAGCACAGTAACCTCGCCAACCTGAAGCACAAGCCTACTCGTCGCCTACAGCACATTGACTCTATTGCTTCGAAACACAACTTCATCGTAGCTATAAATGTACAGAAGTCTCGTCGTCATTCGAAGCCAAGTCCACTCGTCGCCTGAAAGCACATAGGCTCCATCGTCTCCAGAAGCACGGTCTACTCGTCGCTCCAGAAACACATCAGTACTTGGTCCTCACCAGAGGCGCAAGAAGCATGGGTCTATCCCAATTGGTTTGTTTAAACTGCCTCTTACAGAAAAGATTGGGATTAAATCATGATTTATATCATATCAGATTGATTTAGTCTTAGACGAGGATCAATTAGACTCCAAATCGAGGATGAAATCCCAAGATTTATTCGGCTGTATCCGAGCAAGCAAATTGACACGTGCCACGTGTCACCTCCTTCGGTTATGTTGATAACCACCATAGATCTCGATTGAGGGGAATCTCGATGTCCGCCATGTGTCAGCACCGTAGAAGCCCGTACCGTGCAATGACGGCAGAATTTTTCATATCTCAGGAACCCTAATACACATCGCATATGTGCTCAATTCTCTATAAATAGAAGGAGTTCTCCTTCAACTTAAAAAAGAGACAACTTTCATCTAAGAAGGAATAATCCACTAACCAACCAATAGAAGAACAACCACCTCTAAGGGATCTTCTCCTATAGATAGCCTCTTGATCGATGACCCCAGAGTTCCATCAAAGGCGCCAGAGAGCCAGAGCAAGGTTGATTCATCGATCGTTAACGGAGTAAAGGAGCCGCTGTCGTGCTCGATCCCCACCGTCACACTTTCCCAGAAACCTCTTCTTCCTGTACTTAGAATATCCTGTTTAGGACTTCCTTCTTTGTACACAGATACTTTATACGTTCAATAAAGCAAAAAGTTCGTTCAACCTTTTGTTATGTTGAACAAAATAGCGACTCTGTTCGGGACTATATTCTCCTCCAACGAGAAGGCGGTGACGCAATCTGATGACAACTTGCTGGGATCTTCCCAAGACAAGCTGGTCGTACCCTTCGACCAACAAGCTTTTGAAGATCTTCTCTCTGATGAAAAGTTGAAGACTTCGAAGCGGTTCGTACAACCGAAGAAGACTCGACGTGTCTGGTGGCCTAAGGCGTCTGCAGCTAGCAACACGATGACGGGAACTGCGTCTCAGGATCCACTCAACGCCGAAGCCACGAAGAAGATTCCAATTGATACAACCTTATCCCCTCGCCTAATTCCCGTCCTAGAAAAGCATGGAGAGGAAGATGATGGTTCTATGGTTGATCTAACGAAGGCAAAACGCCAAAGGAAGCGACACCGATTCAACCCTTCACGACGGGAGCATTGCCGATAAGAAGATCTGACTTCGACAGAATCACTTTCCCTTCAGGCGAGCCTTCGGCGGACTCTGAATACTACTCACCCGCTGGCGGTAGTAAGAAGAGATCCTAGGTGGTTTGTGCTTCGTGCAATAAGCGCAAGACATCTATGGCAGACCAGAGGCCCGTATTGAGAGCAAAGGATCCATGGCTCCGAGAGCCAAGCCAGGGGGTACGTCCTACGGAAAGGGAGCCACACGAGCATCATTCCCACATAAGCGACAAAAGGCTTCCCTGCCAGACCCACTCTGACCGTACTTGCATGCAGCTTTTCTGCACGTACAATGAGGGTGCCATGGCGGAAGATCCGACCCTCTTCCAAGTGGAAGAAGAACCTGTGGCACAAGGCGTGCCTAAATCAAGGCACTCTTGCACCCAGATTACCATCAACTGCTGCTGCAAGCAGATGGTCGTGCCATCATCGAGCCGGCGTTCTATCTTCTAGAGACTTCACTCCACGTCGACCCCATGCCAGAGGCTCAATAGGCGGTCGGTGAGCCATAGAGAAGACGAACCCCGTATCGCCATATGCTATACGGTGCAGGGTTCCAGAGCTTTCAAGAAGCCCTCCCAGAATCTTTCCATGTCGGTCGCTAAATCGAAGAGGAGGCCGGAGAGCAGCAAAGCTATGGTACCCGATGTAGGTGTGATCCAAGCACCCGTTGCAGATATATATTGGGTGCCATGCCAAATATTGGGGGTAACTAGCCTCCTACCATGCACGATAACCCTGTGTTCCGATCTTAGGAGGAACAATACGACACAAATTCCTCCATCGATGCAGCCAGTCACCACACTGGGGTAGCAACCATGCTGAGTCCGAAGAAGATCACAATCTTACGGTGTATCCTCAAGACGGCGAGTCTCAGGCGTCTGAGCCAGAGAGCGAAGGATACATGACTCCCTCGACTTATCCTCATATGTGTTCCGTGTTCATGGCCGATGGCAACAAAAAAGACAACAACGAAGCTCTCAAACGTATCAAAGCCCTCAAGACAAAGTTAGATACGCTGACGGATACCATGAAGACTCTATCCTCGAACATAATCGACCTCAAGAGCAATATGGCCCCCGTTGCCTCTATACATGTACTTGATCCGCTAACCAATGACGGATCCAGCAGGCTGCCTGTCGTACACCAGGTAGGACCCTCCTCGTCTACTCCATCTGTTACAGGTTCTGCAATGCCGGCCGAAATACAACAGGCCATCAAGGAGCTGTATGCTCGTCATGATGCCAAGAAGAAGCAAGCAACACTCCAGAAGATGGGTATCCGGCAGCCATATCCTGCCTAGTAGGACAACGTCGTCTACCCTCCCAAATATAATCCGTAGACGCTTACACCCTACGAAGGGAAGGGGTCGCCTCGATAAAACTTGAGGTACTTTGCCTCGGTAACTGGGCACCTTCCAAAGTATGACACCCTCCTATCCAACATATTCATAGGAGCCCTATAGAGGGTAGCCTATGAATGGTTCTACAATCTTTCGGACGATTGTATTTCGTCATTTGAAGACCTGAAGACTGTTAGTGGACCGACTCTACGAAGGAGGGATGGACATGACGATGTTGACCCGCATAGAAATTGTCCAGAGGGAGAAGGAGCCTGTCCATGCATACATCAAGCGCTTGCGCCAGGTGTTTCACTTAACAAAATGCCTAAAATTGGCTTTTGAAATAAAACGAGAAAAAGTACAAAAGTACAAATAATCTGGGAAGTATTGCTATGGAAGTCTGATCTGAAGGCGATCACTTTGTTCCTTGGACCATACGATGATGATGAAGAGTACTGCTGGAAGATGAACAGCCGGAAGAACTAAGTCACCAGAAAGGTATCGACGCACTTGGGCACTGATGGCGAGGTCGAATGCTTTCCTGCTTTGCTTCACTCTGTTCTGGAAGAAAAGTTGAAGAAGAATGCTCTGAAAAATCAAAGTCTCTAGGCTCTGATCTCTATGTATTCTCTCCTGTCTCTCTGATCATCCCTTGATATGTGAAAAATAAGTCTATTTATAGCCTTGACCCTTTGTGCGTAAAAAAGCAACAAAATCAGGTTTTTACGCTAACAACTATCATCCACGATGTAAATCACCCAATACGCACGTGGACACATGTCCCATGTAGAGTTGTGATCTCTACGCATGGTGACACGTGTCCCACTACCTCAATAAAATAGGGAGAGCACATACACACGTTTTTCGAGAAGTGTGGCATGAAAGCCACGTGGGCAAACCACATTCTTAAGTGGTCAGAAACAATCGGGCGTAAAAATGACCCAAAATACACTTCTAGCGTAAAGTAGTAGACTAGGCGTAAAATAGCCCAAAAATAGACTTCTCGCGTAAAGTGACTGATAAAACAGCCTTGAGCGTAAAAACTAGCCCAAACAAACTTTACGCGCACGTCAACTCTGAGCGTAAAAAGCTCATATAGTATTCATGCGTAAAAGAAGCCATCTTTTGAGCGTAAAGAAACCCAGTCCGCACACTAAACAATAATATTGGTTTCTGTGTAAATCAAATCTCTTCGAATTCTGTGTTATATACTGTCAGTAAATCATTATGTCAGAATCATCATCACTTGCATTAAATGCATAATCTGACAGCTTGTCCCCAACGTAAAGTAGCTTGCGTAAAACAGCTTGCGTAGAGTAGCTTGCGTAGAGTAGCCTGCGTAGAATAGCCTGCGTAGAGTAGTTTGTTGACTCTTTTTGACTTACGTAAAGCTCTATTCCTTTGACTTGGTTATGAAGCACTTTTTTTTACGCTCCTACAAGACGCCCTTCAAAGTTTTTAAATTTTTTCAAAATTTGAAATACTTTGAACAGAAGCGTAAAATTCGGGATTTCACCAGTCAGCATAGAGTTCGGGATATCCAATGGTCATCCGTGTAAAACTTGGGATATCCAACAGTCGGCATAAAATTTGGGAATTTGAACCGATTCAAAATTCTCTATAAATAGGGCTTTTCGAAGAGAGATAAGACTTTACTTTGTCTTTCGAAATCTTGATCTTTCCTCACTCTTCTTTCTTCCTTCTTCTACTCTTGCTTTGATCCGATGGCCCCCAAGAAGTCGTCCGCCGTCGGCAACAAAGACAAGAAGCCCGCCGTAGATTCATCTTCGGCTGGCCGCTCAAAAACCCCCGCCCCATCATCGGTGACGCACCAACCGAGCAACCCTGCCGTGGCTCCGGCAATGAAGGGTAAAGCATTGCCCTTTGGCCGAAAACTCGTCGGAGAAGAAGACCTAAATTTCTCATTTCACGCCCACGTTATACGTGTCAGCGTAGAAACTGAGATAATCAAATACGCCCATGTTATACGTGTCAGCGTAAAGTTAAGAATATACGCCCACGTTTATACGTGTCAGCGTAAATTTAAGAAAATATGCCCACGTCTATACGTGTCAGCGTAAAGTTAAGAACATACGCCCACGTCATATGTGCCAGCGTAAAATTTAAAATTACGCTCACATCATCATATGATAGCGTAAAATTAAAATACGCTCATGTCAACAAGTGTCTACGTAAAAAGTTAAAAATACGCTCATGTCAACACATGCCAGCGTAAACACCATAATACGCTCACATCTATATGTGCTAGCGTAAAAAGTAAAAAATATGCTCATGTCAAACACATGCCAGCATAAACTCCATAATACGCTCACATCTATATGTGCTAGCGTAAAAAGTAAAAAAATATGCTCATGTCAAACACATGCCAGCGTAAACTTCATAATACGCTCACATCCATATGTACTAGCGTAAAATTTCACAAATGAAAGACTTTGTGTAAATCAAAGACTTTTTACACTTTAAATAAGCGTAAAGTTTACATAATCAAAGTCTTTAACCTTTATCTGTAAAAATTTAGACCAATTTATCTGCGTAAAAATTTCAAATTAGATTTTCACTAACTTGATTTTTTTTTTCTTTTGGCAGTGGACTTGCAAGCCCACCCACTCGCAGAAGTTTTTGGCTCATCAGTTGGTATGGTGGGCTCGAATTATTTGGAAAACCTGTCCCATGTACAGTTTCCCCAGGCGAACCCGGAGTACCCTGTAGAGAGAGCACAGTTGATAGCTGCCCAAGGGGATAGAATGTTGCTATATATGATTAATGGAGAACTGTTGACCTCACTGGATGGCCAGCAATTTGTAAAACCAGCTTTCTTGTTTGGGGATGCAATAGACTGTAAGTCGCAAACACACCCCAAGAAGGAGTCTTGGGTATTTAAGTCTGGAGATAGAGCAATGTATCCCCCTGACATGGACAGAGATTACCCCTTGTCCGCTTTCATCTATGCCACCCACCCCCGACAAATGCTATGGAATCTGACTCCCAGCAGTTATTGAAGATCGGGTAGAATCACATTCAAGAGGGATCAATCCAATAATATGGGGTATTATATTAGTGTCCCCAATGGCGGTGTTGTTCCTTTCTCTGGTCTCTTGCCAAGATTTACTTCGAGTGAAGATTCGGCCTTAATCCAACCAGTGCAGAACCAGATGTTCGTCAATAAGTTCATGAGGGCTGTAGTATTGTATCCCCAAACAAACCCTAGGCTACCTGGATGGTTGACTCTATTTAACCAGAACTGGATCCAGATTAGCGTTTGGATGATGAAGAACTTCCAGACGGAGTTGAAAGAAATCGGCTTGTATGAAGCAGTGGCTTCCACTAGTCAGGGTATACCATTGAACGGTAACTTGTTCATGGCCCTGATGGAGATATACATAAGTTCAACTGGAACTTTTGTGACCCCAAAAGGTGAAATGGGTCTCGCGCTCCATGAGATGCAATTCATCTCGAAGCTACCAATGGGAGAAGCCCCATATGAAGAATACGTTCTCTCCAACTGGGAACTTGCTGAAATCAGAGAGAAAAACCCTCAGTTGGTTGAGGTGTATAAAGAATTGATGTGCCACTACATGATCTGCACTACTATGCATGAGAGTGGATCTCATCTATCATACATCAACAAGTGGACAACGTATCTCTTCTTCCATAAGGATAAAATATCCAAGGATGATAAAGAAAGATTCCAGGAAAATAAAGCTCCAGCTATCAACACCGGTTCAACAATTCCTGCTGATAAAATTTGGGATATGATGATTGTCTATAAATTCTCGAACAAATATTTGTCCACCAAGACTGGAGAATTCCCTGCTGGAACTGAAGTTTTGAGCTTCCTCAGATACGGCAGCCAGAAGATCTCCAGGAAAGCCTTACTGGCAGCCTTCCTTTCTTTATGGTTGAGAAGATAGGTTGTACCGGGGACCGGTACAGTTGATAGAATCCACCGTAACGTACTATGGCCAGCGGTACGTTTGGTGTTTAAAGTCAGAATCAACCTGCTATCGGCAATGGTGTGCCGAGTAAACGTAGGTTTGAGGACTTTTGGAGAGGAGCTAATCAACAACGCTCCTCATCGGAATGTATTCCCCAGGGTAGAAATGCCCTATACTTACTTGATGGGCTGGTTGTTGCACCACAACTGCAGATTGTTGCCACCGGGCCCGAGTGATGATGCGGAGGTCTCCTCCAAAAATTTAGCCACGACAGTGGCAGATACCCGGGCAGTTTTGAACTATTCTTATGGTTGGAACTTTTTTTGTACCCGGCCACAAGTTCCAGCTGACTGCTTCGATGTTCAATTTGAAGATGAAGTTGAAGGAGGAGCTTTATTGCCACCATCAGTCTTCAGATGGCTACAGTATATCAGACCCTCTCACTTGATGTACAGAAATGAAGACAATTGTGCGTTCGAACCATATCTACCCAGTAGGTTCGCTCGCCAATTTGGGTATGACCAACTTCATGTTGGTAATCCCTCTACCAGTTTCCGTCACTATGGAAAACTGCTTGATGGTGCAAGGGGTTGGAGATATTTTAGTACTGCCCGTACTGGTGCCAAATTTAGAGTCTCAACCGCTACCAGCACTACAGAGCTACGTATACTTCACACGTATGCTCACTTTTATGCTTCTATCTGTTCCTTTGCCCATGGCTACAATATGAGAGGTAGTCTGAGATGGCCCAAGAAAGGAAATGTTGAAGAGCCAGTCAAGGTACCATCGGACATCCCTGACGATGATGCTGTTCTGGATCCATATCTGGAAGTTATTGCTATAGGAGTTGGGGAAAAGGCTGCAGAACATATTGTTATTGGCAAATCCCATAAACGGAAACAAAGTGCAACCGTTACAGAGAAAACCCTGGAGAAGAAGAAGAAGAAGGCTACCACAAAAAGACCTTCCAGATCAAGAGCCTCTACCCCGAAAAGTGATACTCAGGTGGATGAACCACGACATGTACCATCTTCTTCAGTTCACCCTGGGGAAGGATCTTCAGCTCCTCCACCAGCAGCACCTACAGTAGTCCTATCTCCGGGACGTCTCAGCTCGGCACTTCATTTAACTCTGCCACAAAAGGCACAAGTTGTTGAAGACGTTGCCCCAGTACATATTATTGATCAAGAACCTATCCCATCCGATGAACCAGCTATCAATTTTGATGATGAAGACTAGGATGGGGATTATGATGCGTACTTGGAGCGTTCCACACCTACTCAATGTAAATATAATTTATACAAAATCCATACAAAACTATGATTTTTGTATATTAACTTATATTGTTTAATTTTTGTAGGTGTTATCATTTCATCGAAGCTTGTGGCTCCTCCTCCTCAAGAAGATATTTATGAGGAAAACGAGGAATCCGAGGAGGAGGCTTCTCCTTCAGAAGAAGAAGATGCTCAAGAAGAGGTATCACGAGAACCCGAAGTGGAGTCTCAAGAAGAATGTCCTCCATCATTGGAGGTACAACAAGAGCCAGAAATACAGGCTCAGCCAGAAGTATCTTCTCCTGCTGAGGGCAAGTATAAGAAAGAAACTACAGTAGATCTTACTGTAGATGATGAGGAGGTTGCTGAAGAAGAACTAGATTTTAATGAAGAATCAGTTGTAGAAGAATTTACTATAACTGAAACACTTAAAGATCCTGCGAAGCCAATAGTTGAAGAAGGTAATGAAGGTATACTCAAGTCACCAACTGAAACTGGGAAAATTGTAATAGCATCCTCCGCTATTACTACTGATCCAGTACAAGTCTCTGAAGAGTCAATGCCAGAACCAGAGTCAGCTGCCACAACTGTCATTCCACCCGCACCTATCACCGCCACCGAAACTTTAGTAGTTTCAGCTCCAGAAACGGCTGGAGTAACAAATATTGAAGACATTGTTCTTGAAGCTCCTGGGAACCAGTTAGCTATGGTAGCAGTAACAACAATGGCTTCATCTCAGCCTGCTATTACGGCAACAACCTCTGTTCCTAGTCTTCAGAGAAGAGACTTAGTAGACATCGTCGCAATGTCGCGTTCAAGTATAGAAATGAATCTCTTAGTTGAGATCCACACTGAAACATTTTATAAGACTCTGGCGACTCTAATCAAAATGGTCCTGAATAAGGGCCTCAATTATGAGAGCTTAATGGCGGTGATGGCTCTTACCATCAGAAATATTGCTATGTTCAATGATGCGGCGAGAGCAACAGCATTAGAGAAAATCGTGGAGGAACTTGAACAGCCCATCAGAGAGTATCTTAAGCTGTCAAGTGAAACCGTTGAAAGTGTCATCCAAGAAGAGTATGACGCCTTATTGGCTGACTACCTCACTCGGAAGACGAGATATAATGAAGCCCTTCATGAATATAGCATAAAGGTCGCCAAAGAGAAAGCTTTTTTGGCTAGAATAAAGCCCGAGCTGGATAGCCATAGAGCAGCCTATGACACCTCGAATATGAAAATTCATCAATAAAATGATAAAATTCAAGATGTTGAGGCTGAGCTGGCTCGCTTGAAGGCAGAGAGGGAGCATATGATCATGGCACGGGACCAGCACCTAGGTCAAAGTTCAATTTTGGAAGAACAGGACTACGGAACTGAATCTACTATCAGAACCCTTGATGAAGCCAAGGATAAGCTGATAGTCAGCTTTGCTGGACTTTCTCATATTTGTACTCCCGAAGCTCGACGTGCCGCAGCCATCAAGACTGTTTTGAGCTCTCATGACAAGCGTCTAGCAGAGCTGCAGAAATTACTTCAAGATATCTCTGCCCCGCCTTAGGAAAAATAAAGAGCTTTTATAATCTTTTATCTTATTCATCTTGTAATGTTCACAAAAAATGAATAAAATATTTATTTTGTGATCCTATCATTTATTTTGTAATTAAACAATAGGTATGAGATAAAAAACACTTATCAGAAGTAATATGGACATGACAAGTCATCTAAACTCAATAAATTGTATCTATCCAGAGGTAATATGGACATGATAGATAATAAAATCTCGTTTTCTGTTTAGAGTATACAATACTATCAAAGGTAATGTGGACGTGACAGATCGTAACAACTCATAGAAAAATAGATTAATATCTATTCAGAGGCCAAATGGACATGATAGATAGGAAAAATAAGCAGACTTAATATTTTTTCAGAGGTCATGAGAACATGATAAATAATAAATCTAACTTTTTAATCAACTGGTAAGATAAAAGATTAAAATTTCTTTCCAAGGAGACAAGTAATCAGCTTAACCAAACATTGGTAGCTGGGGAATAAGGAAGAAATTCAAACATAATATTTCTTCAGGAATTTGCTATTGATCGGCATCATGAGCAAATCCCCATTAGGTTTAGACAACCTATAGGCACCGTTGGAGAAAACTGTCTCGATGACATAAGGGCCTTCCCATTTTGCTTGGAATTTCCCTTTGCTCTTATGAGTCATCACCATCGGTCTTCGAACAGCTAGTACTAGCTCACCAACTTTGAATACCCTCTCTTTAACTTTACGATTGAAAGTTCGGGATATGCGGGCTTGATATAGCTCAATATGCTGTTATGCTTGAAGATGCTTTTAGTCCAATCCTTCAAGTTCTTGGAGTCGTAAGCAATCATTGTTCTCTGTAGTTAGCTTATTAGCAATGGCTATTTGAAGAGATGGAATCTGGATTTCCAATGGAAGAACAGCCTCACATCCGTAAACTAGTAAAAATGGTGTAAAACCAGTAGGAGTTCGGACTGTCGTTCGGTAAGCCCATAAACATTCTCCAAGTTTCTCATTCCAATCACATTTATTAGAAGAGACAAACTTTTTGAGAAGTTTGATGATTGTCTTGTTGAAGGCTTCGGCTAAACCATTAGCAGCTGGATTATAAGCCGTAGAAGCCAGATTTTGAATTCGATTCTTATCGCAGAACCGATAAAATGCCTGACTGGTGAATTGTGGTCCATTGTCATGAATTATTCGTCGGAGAATCCTAAAACGATAAATGACATGATGTTTAATGAAGCTAACCACATTAGACATTTTTACTTCAGCAAAGGGAATCACTTCCGCCCATTTAGAAAAGTAATCGGTTATAGCCAGGATAAACCGATATCCCTTGACAGAAGGAGGGTTGATCGGACCAATAATGTCCATGTCCCAAGCTTCGAAGGGACAAGAAGCTATTGTAGGATGTAGAAATTCAGACGGTTGATGAATAGAATCAGCATGAATCTGACATGCTTTACACCGTCTGGCATAATCCACAGCATTTGCTATCATAGATGGCCAATAATACCCTATTCTTCGAATACGGTCCTGTAATTTCGGACCAGGTTGACGGGCACCACAAATACCATCATGAGCTTCGCGGAGTGTTTGTTTAGCTTCACTTTCTGAGAGACAGCACAACAAAAGTCCATCATATGAACGTCGATATAACATATGTAAAGACGAATCATAATAAAATTGAAATGATCGTCTCTTGATTGATGCAGCTTCTTTTGGATCTTCAGGTAAAATCCCATAAACCGTATAATCAATGAATGGACTTCTCCAATCCCTTTGCTGGAAACTTGACTCTGTAGTATAACTCTGTTCAATATACAGATTATTCTTGACACAGAATAAGTCTCGGTCCAATAAAGTAATGGTGTTTTGTCTTCAAATTGGAACAGCCAATTCTGTAGCTAAGCTAGCAAGAGCATTAGCTTCTAAATTCTGAGAACGTGGTACAAATTCAATAAAGAATCCTTTAAATGAGAGGACCAATTCGATTACCACTTGATGAAAAGGGATGAGGTCAGGATTTCTGACTTTATATGTCCCTCTAACCTGATTAACGATCAGTTGAGAATCTCCATAAGCTTCCAGGAACTCGATGTCCAATTATTTTGCTACTTGGAGACCAATCAGCAGAGCATTATATTCTGCCACATTGTTGGAGCATGGCTCATTGAGAGAATAAGTACGGTATATGACCATTTTGTCTGGAGAAATTAAGACGATTCCTACCCTGGAGACAATATTGCCTTTAGGTCCGACCGTGATGCTCCATCAAAGTACAATTACCAAATATCATCCTTTAAAGTCATGTTGCAATCGACAACTTCATCTGGAATATCCTTATATAGCTTCGATATTTCAGGTATAGGGTGAGCTGCTAAGAAATCAGCTAATGCTTGACCCTTCACTGATTTTTGAGGTACATAGACCATGTCATAAGGAGTGAGCAACATCGCCCAGGTAGCTAACCTGGAGTTAAGAATGCTCGATTTTCTCATCAATACTCGAATAGGATTTATTCTGGAGATGACATGAATAGTCTGTCCTGACACATAATGTCTTGTCCTTTGAACAACAAAAACCAAAGCCAGACATTCATTTTCTACAGGAGTATACCTATGTTCAGCTCTGACCATCATTCAGCTAAAATAATAAATTACCTGTTCATGACCCATGTCACTTTTTTGTACAAGAAGGGCACCAAGTTAATGATCTAAGGCTCAAACATATAGCAAAAATGGTCTTCCTACCATTGGTGGTACCAGAACAGGTGGATTTGTAAGGTATTGCTTGATGTCATTGAAAGCTTTCTAACATGCTTCATCCCAAACAAATTATACACCTTTCTTTAATAGACGGGAGAAAGGTTGACATCTTCCAGAGAGATTGGATATAAATCTCATGATATAAGCAATGTGACCTTGGAAGCCGCGGAGTTCTTTTAGATTGCGTGGAGGACGCATTTTAAGAATTGCTTTGATTTTATCAGGATCAACATGGATACCCTGAGAAGTGATGACAAATCCCAAAAACTTGCCACTGGAAACCCCTAAGAAAGACTTAGTAGGTTCATTTTCAATTGATGCTGACGCATTAATTCAAATACTGTCTTCAAGCTTGAATGTGATCATCTTTTGATTGACTTTTGACAGCAATGTCATCTACATAACATTCAACTGTTTTCCGTAGATGTTCTTGAAAGATGTTGCTCATAGCCCTTTGATACGTGGCACCGGCGTTTTTGAGACCAAACGGCATAACCATATAGCAGTAAACTCCAAGGGGTGTACAAAAAGTAGTATGCTTCTGATCTCCTGGATGCATCTTAATCTGATTGTATCCTGAGAATCCGTCCAGGAAAGACATGCATTCAAAACTGTATGTATTGTCTATCATGACATCAGTAATCAGAAGTGGAAATTTGTCCTTTGGACAAGCTGCATTAAGATCTCGAAAATCTATGCAAACTCGAACTTTTTCATTTTTCTTCGTAACATGAACAATATTGGCTACCCAGTCCGGGTGTTGTTCTTCACGAACAAAGCCACATGTAATCAACTTTTTGACTTCTGATTCAATCGCATCCATCATATCAGGTCGAAAATGCCGTTGCTATTGTTTTACAGGCTTAACATTAGAAAGAATATTAAGTTTATGAGTAGCAACTTTAGGATCTAATCCCGGCATATCCTCATAACTCCATGCAAAAATATCAATATAATCTTTAATCAGTTGTATTAACTCTTCTTTTTCATCTTCAGAAAGGTTCTTACTGATGAATATTGGCTTGGACGTAGTTCCATCTCCAACATCAATCTGGACAATCTCATCCTCTGTAGGTGGCTGTCGCTGTTCAAAATGAAGTTCCCACTGAGTGTCCATCTATTGGGCCCAAGGGTCATTTTCAAATGGCTCAGATTCACCATCAGTTTGAACCATGTTGACTGAGAATACACACTCAGATTCATCACAATAGTCTCCTCCAGCATATGAGGAGTGGGATGTATCAGATTCGATGAAATGGATTTCTTTCGAATCTGAGGATTGTGAAGAACTAGAAGAGAATTCTTTTTGTATATCATCATTAAACATGTGGGATGGATCATATCCCAACCCATGACGAGTTTTCTGGTAAAACGGATCACCATATAATGGTAATCGTCTACCTTTACCTTGATTGAGATCTTGCATAGTTTTTAAATCATATCCTATTTTCTGGATAATCTTAAGAGATTGTTGATTATATTTGTCAATTCAGATCCTTCCTTTATCTTTATCTCTAAGATCATCTGTCTGAACAACAGGGATGTTTCTAGCCAGGCCAAACACAATTTGGTGCTTTTTTTCTTATCAGACGGAATCACGAAATAAGATTCTTCGTGACGTCTAAAAGTTACACAAGCTTGTGATGGCGAGGCTACAGGAAGAAGATATGGGGAAGATGTTAGGAACTTTTGAGCAAAAGGTCCAATATCGATATGAAAAGGAAAGGAATTTTCCTTATAGTCAATGTACAAGGTTTCCTCTGTATCTATGTCATCTTGATATTGATGACTTTGATCATCAGAAGATAAAGTCATTCTTTCAATAAATTTGACAGCCATATACTCCAAAAGGAAATCTTCATTGATATCAGAAAGTACAGAATGATCAATATTTACATCATTTACAAGTTGAGTACTACGCTTAGAATTTATCATTAACAGACTGTCATCCGTCTTCTGCGTAGACTTGCCAAGATTGATGATCAATGGTGGTTCTGGATCATTTGTATGAGAAGTACGTCCCTTGACTTTGATCATAAGAGGTTGAACTTGGCTCTTGGTAGGAATACTCATTGATTCCTCAGATAAAGCTCGAGTTCTTCCTTTCACCTTGATCACCAGAGGTTGGTCGTTGACAGGTTAGGGTTGGATTCGCCCTTTGACTTTGATCTTCAAAGGTTGCTATTCTAGAGGATCTTCATTGATAGACTGATCTTCAACAGGTGATTGATCTTCAGCCATATCTGATATCTCCTTCACATGCTCCTGTTTGTAGAGTATTGAGTCAAAAAAATAAGCTTCAACACCCTTGAAAGGATTGATATCAGCAAACTCAGTCTTTACAACCCCTTATGAATCCACGTACTTGAAGCATTGGTGGAGAGTTGAAGGCACGATGTTATGCTCATGTATCTACGATCTTCCAAAAAGAATGTTGTAGGATACGTTTGAGTTGATACCATAGAAGGTTGCCATAGTTCGAAGATCACAAATCTGAATCTTCAGACGAATCTTCCCCAGTGGTTTACTCCTGCCAGAGTTAAAACCAACTATTGTGGTACTAGTGTAAGTCAAATCACTAGTAGGAATCCTCAAAGGTCTTAGCATACTTTGAAGAATAATGCTAATAGAAGACCCAGGATCAATATAAATGCTGTCAGTTTTAGTGGATTCAATATACCCAGTGTAGCACAATAGCCTGTCGTGTTTATTATGCTTCAACAGCATATCTTCTTGTGTGAAGGTAATGTTAGGAATTGCCTCCATCACGTTATAAAATTGTGGACATGACACTGGCGTATTATCAGGACTCTTGAGTTGAGCTAAGCATGAATCTGCTTGTAGCAAAGCTTCACACAAAGTCTCCCTGCTTTCTTTAGAAAGACGAAGCAGCTCGAATATAGAGAGTCTAGCCGGAGTATTGGCTAATTGGGCTAGAATATCAAATTTGTAGGGCTTCATCACCCCCCTTGACTTGAAGCAGATTTCAAAAGAACATCAAAGCGTACTGCTTTCTGTTTCCCTTTTTCAGCCCCGATGGTTCAGGAGGAACGGAAGATGGTTGAACTGGTGGTGTTTCAACAACGTCTTCTGCTTCTTTGGTAGATCCCTCATAATCTTTGTGGTACTCTTTTCCAGATCTCGTACCAGCAAAGCTTTCTTCCTCAGACTTAGGAGAAGGAAGTACCATATTGCAGGATTTAGTCTTCTCTCATTTAGTCATCTTCTTTCGAGGATTTTTATGAGGAAGCTCAGAACCCAATCCAACAGTAGATTTTTGACTTTGAATTTGTAAAGGAAGTCGCATTCCTTTATCATAGTTCAAACCTTCTGCCTTTTGAAAGTCATAGCCTATTTTTTTATGAGATGGACTGATTGTTGACTGTACAAATGAATGGGCAGTGGACTTTCAGTGGATGGTTTAACAGAGGAAGAAGAGACAGAAACCTCTGTAACCATAGGAAAAGTACTACGAGGAAAAATCCCTATAGGAGCTTTTTCATAAGCAGTAAAGACTTGTTGTGCCCTGTATAAGGGGACACTATTCATAGCTAACCACTGCTGATGAGTAAGTTTAAGCTTGGTAGGAGGAGCTAAACTTGGAGGACATATGCTTAAACCTTTCAGTCTATCCTCTAAAGGAATGCCATCCCAAAGATAATCCAAATCATCAGGATCTGGAATAACATGAGAAATCATGTTGCAGGTTTTAACTTTTCTTGGATTTTGAAGTTTTACCGTCATCCTCCATTTCAGGTACTAAGTCAGGATGTACCCACATGATTTCACCATTCTTTAATATGAGAGGCAACAATATTTTATTTTGCTCTCTGGCAGGCGGGATATTTACAATCTTCATCGTCGCCTTCAGAATTAGGACAATCCCATCTGGGACTTGCTATGGAGAAAAACCTCTAAATTGAAGAGATACCATGTTGGTTGTGACTGTATGCTCATCGTTAGTTAAAGCGATGGCATTGGCATTTATCAGCTCTTGGTTTTTCTTCTTTAGGACATAACAAGCCTTGGTGGGATGATTTATGTATCTGTGATAGATACAATACTTGGGATTCTCAGTCAGATTCACCTCATTAGGCCTCTTTGGCTCTAGAATTTGGAGTTTGCCACTCTTTACCAAACATTGGAATATCCCTGGGATATCGCTATCGTCAAAAGAGTATTCTTCTTTTGGCTTAGAAGACTCCTGATTATTCAGCGTCATTTTGTTTTTTGAAAGATTAACCATAAGGGTTTCCTTTCCTTTCCTATTACGATTGCCAGAATTATTACCAGAAGAGCCTTTCTTTCCTTTGTCCTCTGAGGCAAAGATCATCCCATGTTGACGAGCCAACCTACCATTGGTCTCGGCAGAAACTGCTGCTATAATAAATGAAGCCCAATCTGTGAATTGGAAACCCGTAAAGACAGCAATGGATGGTCACAGATTCATCTTGCATGTATCAATCAACGCTGAATCTGGCATACCAGGAGGCATCTTCAAAGTTGCCTGTCGGAAACGTTCAATGAATGTCCGAGTATCTTTCTTTTCCTTTTGTTTGATATCTGTTAAGGAGGACATATTCATATCTATACCTCCTTCATAGAAGCGGGAGAGAAACATTGCTTTAAATTCGTCAAAAGACGAAATGCAATTGTCGGGTAAACTACGATACCAGTCGTAAGCTGAACCCGTCAAGCACCCAATGAACACTCGAGTGAGAAGAGCATCATTTTTCTACATATGCACAGTCATAATATCAAAGTAATTGATATACTGACTAGGAGAAGCCTTTCCATCAAATAATACCATTGATTGTGGCTTGAATTTCGGAGGAAAGGGTACGTCATTCCAATGAGGAGGATAAGGTTGCTTAATCTCTAACCTCTGGAGCTGATCCTTGTGCTTCAAAACTTCAAACTGTGCTTTTAGTTCATGCATTGCTTGAATAGCTTCACTGGTTTGAGGAAGCACATTCGATTGAATAGTCGTTGGATGTACCGTAACCCCCACCGGAGGTGGTACATCTTAAGGAATGATAGGATCTGGAGATACAGAATTTTGATTGACAGCAGGCTCTTGATTATTCAAAGGTATATCAACCCCTTGAGTATCTTAAGTTTGTGATGCTACCTGCACCGGTGTTACTACTGCCGGCTAAGCAGTTTGTTGAGTCATTATTATTTGGTGCATGTTTTGCATCATGGTAAGCATGTCCTTTAGTGATTTCTCAACGGCAGAGAGACATTGTTCTGTATTAGCAGATGACGTCTTTGGTTCATCTCCAATAGCATAGGATTCAACCTCTCTTGAAGATACAGAGGGATTGGTATAGAGGTATGAATCGACACTATCAGTTTCGGACTCAAAAGATTGAGTACCCCTAGCTTCTGAATCAGAAGTCTGCAACTGTCTTTGTCTTCTTGATCAAGTATTCTGATATACTCCTTCAAAGGAATCAAGAAATCTGTTGAACTGTTGTTGACCTGGAGTCTGGGACGAATTGTGTCTTGGATGTCGTCCTATGTTGGTATGAGATGCCATGTTGACTGACGCATATGACAACTCATGTTCTTGGTCATCAACTTGCTGTTGAGGCGCATTGAAGCTTAACCGGTCAAAAACTGACCATTTAGAAGCCGAACAACAACATTTGATTACAATCTGGTGACACTCACAATGATGATTCTCTTGGGGGAGTATCACATGAGATTATCTATTTTTACGCTTTTGTATTAACAACTCGCGTAAATCAGAATGAGTAGAGGGAATAGTCTTCTTTATTACATTTGGAGTAGAGAAACGTTTAGTCCATTGTGTATAAAGAAGATTACTGGCTGCATTAGCAGAACCAAGCTGTACATTTTTACGCGCTTGGAGTTGCGTACATAAATCCTGGGATTTTTGAGCACAAAGGACTCCATCAGCATTACGCATAATTTGAAGGTTTGGTACCTTGTGTAAAGCAGTGTAAGAAGGTTGTTGTTGAAGAACCAAAGTTTTACCAACAATGTTTTTACGCTGCATGCGTGCAGGTAAATTTACTTTAGATGTAAAGACATCATTGTGAATTTTATCTACACTGTCATAGACAGAAGATTTACCTTTACGCATAGAGCGCAAAACATGAGTATCTGCCACGTCACAAATAGGAGATTTTCCTTTACGCGTGGAGCATAAATTTTGTGTATCTACCGCATCACAGACGGAAGACTTATTTTTACGCTCAGAATGTAAAGCATTGGAGTCTACCATGTCACAGATGGAAGACTTTTTCTTATGCACAGAGCGTAAATTTTGGTTTTTACACGCTGGGCGTAAAATCTCACTTTTACGTGCTGGGCGTAAAACTTGGCTTTTACGCGCTGGGCGTAAAACTTGGGAATCTTTCCCGTCACATACGGGAGATTGGTTTTTACGCTCAGGGAGCAACACTGGAGTAAAGACTGCCTCATTACAAACGGGGGCCTCTACAACAGGAGTAGGAAGGATTACTTTGCCTTCAGAGACAGTAGGGAGATCTAAGGAGGCTTTGGATTTGGGAATCCAAACTTTTCGTGCCTTTCGTAATTTCTGAATATTGGAGCAGCGATTACTACCCTCCAGTTCGGAGCATTTCTTCGTAGGCAGTTTGGTCGAAGTGCACAACCAGAGTCTTCTTTGTTGATCCGACCGACACATCATCATATTGAGCAATTGCCTTCTCATCAGAGGAGAAGGTCGTCCCCAGCAGAGTCGCCATTTTGTTTCACTTAACAAAATGCCTAAAATTGGCTTTTGAAATAAAACAAAAAAAGTACAAAAGTACAAATAATCTGGGAAGTATTGCTATGGAAGTCTGATCTGAAGGCGATCACTTTGTTCCTTGGACCATACGATGATGATGAAGAGTACTGCTAGAAGATGAACAGCCGGAAGAACTAAGTCACCAGAAAGGTATCGACGCACTTGGGCACTGATGGCGAGGTCGAATGCTTTTCTGCTTTGCTTTACTCTGTTCTGGAAGAAAAGTTGAAGAAGAATGCTCTGGAAAATCAAAGTCTCTGGGCTCTGATCTCTATGTATTCTCTCCTGTCTCTCTGATCATCCCTTGATATGTAAAAAATAAGTCTATTTATAGCCTTGACCCTTTGTGCGTAAAAAGCAACAAAATCAGGTTTTTACGCTAACAACTGTCATCCACGATGTAAATCACCCTCTACGCACGTGGACACGTGTCCCATGTAGAGTTATGATCTCTACGCATGGTGACACGTGTCCCACTACCTCAATAAAATGGGCACGTACACACGTTCCTGGAGATATGTAGTATGAAAGCCACGTGGGCAAACCACGTTCTTAAGTGGTCAGAAACAATCGGGCGTAAAAATGACCCAAAATACACTTCCAGCGTAAAGTAGTAGACTAGGCGTAAAATAGCTCAAAAATAGACTTCTCGCGTAAAGTGGCTGATAAATCAGCCTTGAGCGTAAAAACTAGCCCAAATAAACTTTACGCACACGTCAACTCTGAGCGCAAAAAGCTCATATAGTATTCATGCGTAAAAGAAGCCATCTTTTGAGCGTAAAGTAATCCAGTCCACACACTAAACGACAATATTGGTTTCTGTGTAAATCAAATCTTTTCGAATTCTATGTTATACGCTGTCAGTAAATCATTATGTCAGAATCATCATCACTTGCATTAAATGTATGATCTGACAGCCTGTCCCTAGCGTAAAGTAGCTTGCGTAAAATACCTCGCATAGAGTAGCTTGCGTAGAGTAGCCTGCGTAGAATAGCCTGCGTAGAGTAGTTTGTTGACTCTTTTTGACTTACGTAAAGCTCTATTCCTTTGACTTGGCCTATGAAGCACTTTTTTTACGCTCCTACACCATGCAGCCCTCAAATTACCGCCCAACATGCCTGATGTAAAACCCCTAAATTTCTATTATATTTTTATTATTTTATTAAAATTTGTACGAATTTAAAATTTTGTATTGTACGTCGCGTAGTCGTATTGTACGTCGTGCGCGAAATTTTGTTTTTCGTAATTGCTCGACGAGTGCGAATATGTACGAGCGTACATATTTTAGAAAAATATTTTTTCTAATTTTATAGTTTCAAAATAATTTATATAAGAATTATTTAAGTTATCGTTCCAAAATTTCCAAGTTTGTTATTTTTATGAAAGCCTTTTCGTTTATAGCAGTTACTAATAATAAATAATATTCTTTATAAATATTATTTTAATTATTTATTAGTGTATTTAAATAATAATATTATTTTCAAAATTATTACTATATTGTATTTTTGGAAAACATATTCTAAAATTATTGTGACAATTTAAATCTTGATTTGAATTTTGGATTTATTTAAATTAATATCTATATTCGGAATTGGAATTATCTTATTTTAAACTAAAAGGATGTAAATTAATTAGATTTAAATTGGATTTGTATTTAGATTTGGATTTGATTGCTTTTAAATTTAAATTACGAATTATCTAAATTGGGTTTAAATGAATCCTAATTCTTATCCAATTGGGAATTTCCACATCCTATAAATAGGCAGGTACTCCTCCAACTTTTATCATTCTCCACAAAATTTCTACCATCTACAAAACGTGCCGTGCATCGTGTCCGTGTTCCCATATCCATAATCTTATTCCATTATTTTACATACACATTATTTCTCTCATGCCAACAACCCCCGACACAATAAAATTCCAATTCCTAACCCTAATTCTGCCTTGTCTGCTGCCATCCTCCTTCGTCATACCCAATCTCAACCGACCATCACTACCATGGCTACGCCCCCGACTTTGTCAGTTGTCCCCGACCACCTAACCCGACCACCACGCCCGTCGCCAAACATTGGAGCGCACCAGCGCTCGTCCCTTCCCAGACAATCGACCCCGACCCAAAAATCACCTCCACCACAGCCATCATCCGGCCATCCCCACTGCCAACACAACCCGTCTACCGCATCCAACCACCAGGACCGCCACCGCGGCCACGGCCACTGGCCGGAACCCGACCGCCAAACTCCATCATCGGTCCAGTCCCAAGTTGCACACATAACCGCCACCACCATCCCAAAATAAAAGGGGAAAATAAAACCCTAAAACTGACTCACCTCGCCGCCGTGCTCGGCGCAGCCCCCACGTGTGCATCGGCGAGTTTCTTCTTCCCGAACTCTGTCATACCCCTCGGTCTCCTCCGCGGCGCCACCCTGACGAAGCCTCGACTCCAACCTTCCATCCTTGCCTCGCCGTTCCTCCGCCGAAAAAGCCCTCGCCTGAGCGCTCCACTTCGCCGCCCCTTTTTCCCTCATCCTTCGGCCGCGCGTCTGCCCCTCCCTGACCGCGCCGCCCTTCCAAACCCTCCGTCGCGCCAGCGCGAGCGCGCCGCCCGCACGCAGCTCCGCCGCTCCCTCCGGCAACCGCCGCATGCGCCATCCCTTTCTAGTTCTCCTCCGCCGACCGCCCCAACCAATCGAATCCGCACTCCGTCGACCCTCCCCCGCAGCTCCTCACTCCCCTCCATCGCGTGCCCGCCGGCGAGCCCCCGCGCGAACCACCGCCTACCGCCGCTGACTTCCCCCGCATCCGCCAGCGAGCCGCATGACCCGACGGTACCTCCACCACTCCTTCTTTCCTCTCTTCCGTGCCACCGGCTCAGCCCTCCGCTCTCCGCTCCTCTTTCTCTCTGTAATCCACTCTCCCTAATTCACTCCTCTGTTTCTTTTTTTTACTCTTTTATTACTATTGTTGATGTTTGTGGTCTTCTTCTCGGGAAGAGGAAACCACAGAGGGATTTTTATTAGCAAGCTGCAAACATCAGACAAATCTCTATCTCTCTCTTGCCTTGTTTTTATTAAGTGAAAATTGGTCTCCTCGAAAGAGGAGAACCAAAATTGCTGTTCTGATTATTTTATTATTTAGTTATTTATTCGTTTTTTTGTTGTTAATTACTATGTTATTTTGAGAAGAAGAGAATAGCAGTACATGTACTGTACTGTTGTAATTATTATTATTATTATTATTATTATTATTATTATTATTATTATTATTATTATTATTGTTTTCATTATAGTTTGCTAAACTATTTATTTGTTAATTAATATTTATAAAATTTTATGAAAATATATTTTTCTCTGACTAAAAGGAAACAAATATTTTGATCAATAAAAAGGTAGTCACCAAATTATGCTATGAATTTCTGGTATATTTTTTTGGCTAATAAAATATATAGTTTCCAAACTATAGAATAATTTCCTAGTATTTTTGCATTGTTTTTTACTAATAAAATATAGATTTTCCTTCTTCTTTCTACTTAGAAATTAACCACTTTCTATTTTTTGCAGTATTAATTGGAAAGCATATTTTAGATAATAAAATTATTTTCTAGTATTACGAATATCTTTCGAAATTCTTTTATATATTATTCATCCAATTTTTCTTTGATTATCCTCTTGTCCATAATTAATCCCATTACTCCTATTCCCTCGCCAAACTCAAGCCTACCTTATGTCCACCCTAACTAACTTGACCCTTCTGGACCCGATGGAACTGTCCGTGCCACCATCAGAGGTCACCTTGCATAATTATTGCACCAAAATCGCAGTTCGTGCCACCTTGATTATCGCAGCACACCAGGCGTACTACCAGGCAAGACACCTTGCCATTTGCTGTTTATTTATTTTAGCTCATATTTCATGCATTGTTCATTATTTTCTTTATGCAAAATAAACTGTGATACATGGCATAACCTGTTAGAACTTACTATTCACTTATATTTTCTGCTATGTATTATTTTTTTTACACATTAAACCTAGATTTAAGTGACCACCTTGTGTGTTGCATTCATTGGCCTTGACACGTTGTAACACGAACTTGTGTGTCGTATGTAGAATACGGACATGCGTGACTGGCTGACCACCGGTGAGTATAAGCCGTGCGATAGGAATAACCGCTAATAGAGGTTGCATGCTTAGTTTGACTTAGCGGTTATAGAGGTTGTATGTTGTAGATACAACATAGTAGGCATTGGGCGGGGAGGACAATTCCTTAGCGTATGGGCTTTGATGCACTTTCTCTTCTGTAACCTGTGAGCTCCGCCGGAGACGGGGGTCAGATTACCCATGATTACTGACGGCCACTGGCGATTCTGCGGAACGTCATGATCTTACTGATGGGGCCTCTGGTGCCCAAGGGGGGACTATGCCGATCCTATTCAGCCAGGGCCCATGCGTAGGAAGGATTGTTCTTAACTATATTTCACTTAGAATGGTTAGGCACCTTTATCCGTTAGGTACGAGTACTTTTGGTTTGGGTACTTGTATCTGATCGTGGCTTGGAACAATAACTTGTCGTGGATTAGTTTGTCACATCTTGTCCTTGTTTGGTTGTAGGTGTGACTTACTACTTCGATGAGAATGTATTGAACCTTGTTGGGGTCCAGATACCATATTGGATTCATGGCATGGAAAGATACGTCACCGTGAATTATTTTACCATCTCCTGTCCTTGTTTGGTTGGAGGGATGGTAAGCTAGTTTAATAGGTGTGTATTGGACCATGTTATAATTCAATTGACTTATTTATTTGAGCTGTATTTATTCAGTTTATATGGCATAATATTATGTGTTTTGTTATATCCCTCTTAGGACCTGGTTATCTCTCCAGGTGTGTGCTCTTGTCTTTCGCAGGTATTCTAGCTCTAGCCGTGATCATCGCTATTCTCTTCGAGGATGATTGCACTTGGATCGTCTTCGCTTCGCTCGCCAAAATCATTTCTTTCTCATGTAGTTTTCATTTACTTGTTGGTAGTGGATTTGTCTCCGCCCAACATATTGTATCAAGACAATTCATTATCTTTATATGATATCCTTTATTCATTTATTTTGTGTGGATGAGATTAGTTATGGTTCTACTGCATTTTACAGCTTACGTATATTAATTATACAGCTGGCATGCCTACGTTCCTAGTCCTACGTATTTTGGGACTGGGGCGTTACATGTTTTTGTGGTGGCCCATGCAGGTTAAGATAAATTGTTTGGTTACTTTACCGTATCAAGCAAGCCTGCGAATAGGATTAGAAGTCTAGGATCTCGTCCACATGCTTGACCTCTTTTCTCGATTTCATATTCGAACTACCGTTCGACTCATCGATTGCATCTTGCTTGATTCCTTCCATCATAATTCTTATCCTCCTTTCGTGCTTACTAGAGGTTAGACAGGTGACCCTACTAAGTTAGACGTGTTTTCTTGTCCCAAAACACCATTAGTTTAATTTTTAAGTTGGGTAGAATATCTTATGACCTAGCAATCCCTTTGTCATTGTGACCTATTTTAGTAAGTTTATTTCGATTCTAGAATTTAGAAGACCTTAACCCATCTAGCCACCCAAAGACTTGGACAAGAAGACTATAGGATGACTGTATGAAGACCATCGCATGACATGACTTATATCCTTTAGAAGTTCGAACCAATTTCTACTTTCTTCAAATCTTAGTCTCCCGTGTCTATGTTTTACCATCTTGACTAATGTTGCTACTATAATCTAGTTTTGCAAACTCATCCATGTATCGAGTTTGTTCATGACTTATGCTATTGAGCGCGCTCACTAACATATTGTCTAGTCAGAACCGGTACATGATGGTTTGATCAACCGAGTGCACTTTGGTTTGCTTTTAACTATCGTTTTACGTGGATGGGGTCATGACTAAACTTGTCCTCTAGAGTCCCATCCGCGACTGCCTTGGCAACTCCTTTTGAATTATTCGGCCGCCTTTGAACCACGTATTCGTATTCGATAGAGCCTCCTTCGAACTCTATATTGCTTTCGCCTTCACCTATTTTAGAAGAACGAAAGCGTTGTACTAGAACTTCCTCTAGCCTTCATATCGATTATGACCATAACGTATTATTTTTCTACGATCTAGATCGCGATTTCTTACGACATGATTTTGTGAAAACATTGTCATCGTTGGATCCCCATTGATAGCCCCTTGTGTCTTCTCACCCCCTACTAATTCTTAATTTTGAGGACGAAATTCTTTGAAGTTGGGTAGGATGTAAAACCCCTAAATTTCTACTATATTTTTTTATTATTTTATTAAAATTTGTACGGATTTAAAATTTTGTATTGTACGTCGCGAAGTCGTATTGTACGTCGTGCGCAAAATTTTGTTTTTCGTAATTGCTCGACGAGTGCGAATATGTGCGAGCGTACATATTTTAGAAAAATATTTTTTTCTAATTTTATAGTTTCAAAATAATTTATATAAGAATTATTTAAGTTATCGTTCCAAAATTTCCAAGTTTGTTATTTTTATGAAAGCCTTTTCGTTTATAGCAGTTACTAATAATAAATAATATTCTTCATAAATGTTATTTTAATTATTTATTAGTGTATTTAAATAATAATATTATTTTCAAAATTATTATTATATTGTATTTTTGAAAAACATATTTTAAAATTATTGTGACAATTTAAATCTTAATTTGAATTTTGGATTTATTTAAATTAATATCTATATTCGGAATTGGAAATATCTTATTTTAAACTAAAAGGATGTAAATTAATTAGATTTAAATTAGATTTGTATTTAGATTTGGATTTGATTGCTTTTAAATTTAAATTACGAATTATCTAAATTAGGTTTAAATGGATCCTAATTCTTATCCAATTGGAAATTCCCACATCCTATAAATAGGCAGGTACTCCTCCAACTTTTATCATTCTCCACAAAATTTCTACCATCTACAAAACGTGCCGTACATCGTGTCCGTGTTCCCATATCCATAATCTTATTCTATTATTTTACATATACATTATTTCTCTCGTGCAGACAACCCCCGACACAATAAAATTCCAATTCCTAACCTTAATTTCGCCTTGTCCGCTGCCATCCTCCTTCGACATACCCAATCTCAACCCGCCATCACTACCATGGCTACGCCCCCGACTTTGTCGGTTGTCCCCGACCACCTAACCCGACTACTACGCCCGTCGCCAAACGTTGTAGCGCACCAGCGCTCGTCCCTTCCAAGACAATCGACCCCGACCCAGAAATCACCTCTACCACAGCTATCATCCGGCCATCCCTACTGCCAACACAACCCGTCCACCGCACCCAACCACCAGGACAGCCACCGCGGCCACGGCCACTGGTCGGAACCCGACCGCCAAACTCCACCATCGGTCCAGTCCCAAGTCGCACCCATAACCGCCACCACCATCCCAAAATAAAAGGGGAAAATAAAACCCGAAAACTGACTCACCTCGCCGCCGTGCTCGGCGCAGCCCTTACGCGTGCGCCGGCGAGTTTCTTCTTCCCGAACTCTGCCGTACCGCTCGGTCTCCTCCGCGGAGCCACCCTGACGAAGCCTCGACTCCAACCTTCCATCCTTGCCTCGCCGTTCCTCCGCCGGAAAAGCCCTCGCCTGAGCGCTCCACTCCGCCGCCCCTTTTTCCCTCCTCCTCCGACCGCACGTCCGCCCCTCCCTGACCGCGCCGCCCTTCCAAACCCTCCGCCGCGCCAGCGCGAGCGCGCCACCCGCACGCAGCTCTGCCGCTCCCTCCGCTGCAACCGCCCCCTGCGCCGCCCCTTTCTACTTCTCCTCCGCCGACTGCCCCAACCAATCGAATCCGCACTCCGTCGACCCTCCCCCGCAGCTCCTCACTCCCCTCCGTCGCGTGCCCGCCGGCGAGCCCCCGCGCGAGCCACCACCTACCGCCGCTGACTTCCCCCGCATCCGCCGACGAGCCGCGTGACCCGACCGCGCCTCCGCCTCTCCCTCCTTCCTCTCTTCCGTGCCACCGGCTCAGTCCTCCGCTCTCCGCTCTCCGCTCCTCTTTCTCTCTGTAATCCACTCTCTCTCTCATTCACTTCTCTGTTTCTTTTTTTTACTCTTTTATTACTATTGTTGATGTTTGTGGTCTTCTTCTCGGGAAGAGGAAACCACAGAGGGATTTTTATTAGCAAGCTGCAAACATCAGACAAATCTCTATCTCTCTCTTGCTTTGTTTTTATTAAGTGAAAATTGGTCTCCTCGAAAGAGGAGAACCATAATTGCTGTTCTGATTACTTTATTATTTATTTATTTGTTTTTTTGTTAATTACTATGTTATTTGAGAAGAAGAGAATAGCAGTACATGTACTGTACTGTTGTAATAATAATAATAATAATAATAATAATAATAATAATAATAATAATAATAATAATAATAATAATATTATTATTATTATTATTATTATTTTCATTATAGTTTGCAAAACTATTTATTTGTTAATTAATATTTATAAAATTTTATGAAAATATTATTTTTATCTGACTAAAAGGAAACAAATATTTTGATCAATAAAAAGGTAGTCACCAAATTATGCTATGAATATCTGGTATATTTTTTGGCTAATAAAATATATAGTTTCCAAACTATAGAATAATTTTCTAGTATTTTTGCATTGTTTCTGACTAATAAAATTTAGATTTTCCTTCTTCTTTCTACTTAGAAATTAACCACTTCCTATTTTTTGCAGTATTAATTGGAAAGCATATTTTTGATAATAAAATTATTTTCTAGTATTATGAATATCTTTCGAAATTCTTTTATATATTATTCATCCAATTTTTCCTTGATTATCCTCTTGTCCATAATTAATCCCATTACTCCTATTCCCTCGCCAAACTCAAGCCTACCTTATGTCCACCCTAACTAACTTGACCCTTCTGGACCCGATGGAACTGTCTGTGTCACCATCAGAGGTCACCTTGCATAATTGTTGCACCAAAGTCGCAGTTCGTGCCACCTTGATTATCGCAGCACACCAGGCATACTACCAGGCAAGACACCTTGCCATTTGTTGTTTATTTATTTTAGCTCATATTTTATGCATTATTCATTATTTTCTTTATGCAAAATAAACTGTGATACATGGCATAACCTGTTAGAACATACTGTTCACTTATATTTCCTGCTATGTATTATTTTTCTTACACATTAAACCTAGATTTAAGGGACCACCTTGTGTGTTGCATTCATTGGCCTTGACACGTTGTAATACAAAGTTATGTGTCGCATGTAGAACACGGACATGCGTGACTGGCTGGCCACCGGTGCGTATAAGCCGTGCGATAGGAATAACCGCTAATAGAGGTTGCATGCATGCTTAGTTTGACTTAGCGGTTATAGAGGTTGTATGTTGTGGATACAAAATAGTAGGTACTGGACGGGGAGGACAATTCCTTAGCGTATGGGTTTCGATGCACTTTCCCTTTTGTAACCCGTGAGCTCCGTCGGAGACGCGGGTCAGATTACCCATGATTACTGACGGCCACTAGCGATTCTGCGAAATGTCATGCTCTTACTGATGGGGCCTCTGGTGCCCAAGGGGGGACTATGTCGATCCTATTCAGCCAGGGTCCATGCGTAGGAAGGATTGTTCTTAACTATGTTTCACTTAGAACGGTTAGGCACATTTATCCGTTAGGTACGAGTACTTTTGGTTTGGGTACTTGTATCTGACCGTGGCTTGGAACAATAACTTGTCGCAGATTAGTTTGTCACATCTTGTCCTTGTTTGGTTGTAGGTGTGACTTACTACTTCGATGAGAAGGTATTGAACCTTGTTGGGGTCTGGATACCATATTGGATTCATGGCATGGAAAGATACGTCACCGAGAATTAGTTTACCATCTCCTGTCCTTGTTTGGTTGGGGGGATGGTAAGCTAGTTCAATAGGTATGTATTGGACCATGTTATAATTCAATTGACTTATTTATTTGAGCAGTATTTATTCAGGTTATATGGCATGATATTATGTGTCTTGTTACGTCCCTCTGTGGACCTGGCTATATCTCCAGGTGTGTGCTCTTATCTTTCGCAGGTATTCTAGCTCTAGCCGTGATCATCGCTATTCTCTTCGAGGATGATTGCACTTGGATCGTCTTCGCTTCGCTCGCCAAAATTATTTCTTTTTCATGTATTTTTCATTTACTTGTTGTTAATGGATTTGTCTCCGCCCAACATATTGTATCAAGACAATTCATTATCTTTATATGATATCCTTTATTCATTTATTTTGTGTGGATGAGATTAGTTATGGTTCTACTGCATTTTACAACTTACGTATATTTATTATACATCTGGCATGTCTACGTTCCTAGTCCTACGTATTTTGGGGCTGGGGCGTTATACCTGAGCCCATGCTTAGGGACTCATGCCGTAAGAACATGCTACCCGCAATCAAATTATGGCACAGTACTTCTTACACGGAGTTGATGCCTTTCATTATAGAGGTAAACGCCACACAGAGGAAAGCCCAGGACGTGCAGCTCCTGGGGCTACACGTTCCTGTGACTGAAGACAAGGGGAGACGCTCGTCCAGCAGCAAACCCAAAGACGAAAAGGACAAGCAGGCCATGACCGTCAACATCTCCAAAGGTTCAACATTCGTGAACCCCAAGTATGCGGAAATGTAGAGGCCGAGGGAGACTTACTCCTTCAATGATGAGGATACGCTAGCTGGAGCTCTTCGAGATGCTTACAAAGAGTGGCAAACTGCCCATCCCGACACCTAGGCGTCATGATAAAGTGGGAAAGGTGGACCATCCCAAGTACTGCCATTACCACCAGTACGTCCACCACTCAAAACGAGATTGCTATGTGTTGAAAAGGTAAATCTAGCGCCTCATCAACGCTAATGTCATATCGTAGGATTATGAAGAGAAGAGAATCACGACCAATATGGTTTCTCTCCAGTCTTAGAGTTATCTAGCCATAGAGGCGCAAGATGATCTCATCCCTGTCCCAGAGGCAGTAGTGGAAGTGGACAACCCTCCACCAACATCGGACAATGAGCAATGGCGCACCCCGTACTCTGATACCAGTACCAGCCAGGACTTCTAGAAGATGCTATCCGCCAATATGGTTTCTCTAAACCCTCCAGTCGAGGACGAAGACCAAATATTCGAGTATTCCAAAGATGAACCCTGGGCTCAGCGCTTAGGATCCTAGTGAGAGTGGCATTTTGAGCAGTACGAACCCCCTACAGAAGATGAAGTTGTCCAGGTCGAATTAGGGGATGAGTCCTCACCTAAGCCCATCTTCATTAGCAAAAGTCTAACAAAAGATGGCAAGCAGTCTCTGATACAGCTCATCCGTGAATATATCTATTTTCCATAAATAAATTCACTTTATTTATTTTGATTCTGGAAAAATATAACTGTAGGAATCCGATCTAGAAGACGATCGCTTTATCCCTTGGACGATGCGAAGAAGAAAAGCTCTCAAGAATTCGACAGCAATTTAGATATTCTGTATATCTGTACAATGAATGAGAAAAGAACTCTATTTATAGAGTAAAAAATAACTAAAAAGATAACTGTCTTCATAACCTATGCATAGTTGATAATCACGCAGGACTCAATCGTACGCAAGGTTGATGAGCAGTTACTGGACGTGGCCCATAACTGTTGGACACATGGCAATCATGCATGAGTCGTATGCAAGTTACTGGGCACGCATACGAGAGATCCATGGCATGTCTGCCACATACTCCAATTTGATAATTTGAGATGATAATCCGTTAACTGGTTGAGGATAAAATCCCTGTTGAGATAAAAAATCTACGCTGACTCACAGCAGAAATACTTAGGCTCAAAATATACGCAAACTTGAGGCAGAGGGCTCAGAATACATGCAAACTTGAGGCAGAAGGCTCAGAATACACGCAAACTTGAAGCAGAAACACTGAAGTTCAAAATGCACACAGACTTGAGTCAGAACGGCCAGCTGTCTTGATTTGACGTGCCTCGACTGACACAAAATCTCTGACATTGATTGCTTTGTCAGTCACATTAAATGATGATAAGCTCTTTTTGGTACGCCAACTTGATGAAGACCGAATCTTGTTGAAGAAGATTTCAAAAATCACGCAATAGTCGGCTGAGATCTCTTGAATCCCGTGCATACGTGGCATACGAGGAGACGTTTATTGACTGTCGTGCTGTCAGTCATAATTACAATCTGACAAATGGTGAGTTGTCTTTGAGTACCATTTTAAACTCTGCGTACTTTTGAGGAAATGATTTGACAGAACTCAGCGTGTCTTTTAGGAAATGATTTGACAGAACTCAGCGTGTCTTTTAGACATTTTCCTGGTAGGCTGTATTAACTCAGCGTGACTATATTTTTGAGGCCTACAAAACCCCCTTCAAAGTTTTCAAAAAATGATAAATTGTTTCGAAATACTTTGAAATCGAGATGAAAAAATGAATTTAGCCACGCTCAAATGATACAGAGAGAGATTTTTTCCGAGAAGATTGGGCCGTTGGGATTCTGTGCGGTTTAGGATCCCGTAAAAAACCCTATATCGAGGCAAATGATTAAGGATTTTGCCGTTTGGACTTCTTTACGAGCCTATAAAAAGGCCATACACCACAATTATTTTGTTTACTCACTTTTAGAGAAAAAACTCCACAGAACTTTTCATCATCTTCCCCGTCTTCTCCTTCTTCTTTCTTAGCCATGGCTCCTAAGATCGATGCTCAAGCTAAGGGCAAGGCCCCTGCAATGTCCTCGTATGCCACCACCGATCGACTTCCTCGTCGTGAAGCCACTCATCCCCCCATGCAACGTAAGCATGCTGATGATGGGGGATATGAATTCATGAAGATGAACTACACATAGAAATCTCTTTAGGATTCTAAAAAATGATGCTAAACTTTCGAAATATATCCCCCCTTCTTAGGGCAAAGGATATTTAATAAAGTATGCCCCCTTTTTAGGGTCGGTTATACTTCACATCTTCGTGTTTACGAAGCTCTGTGTTTTACGCAAATGAGCATGGCTCTCATGACTCTGCGTGATTTTTCATATGTTGGCAGAGATGTCGATATTGAATTATTCACGCAGACTTCTGAGAGTCATCCTCTGGATAGATTTGTCTTGATCTGTCAGCGTATTTTTGTCATTTTCACTTCAGTATGATTCTGGCAATGATGCGTGACTTTCATTCTAATCTGTCTAGACTTTGCGTGAATTAATCACATGCGTGATTATTTGATCTTTGCGTAATTCTGGCAGCGTATCTGTCTGATTTATGCGTGCCTGATGAAATTTTCTTTGAACACTGCTAAGCACGCATAAGGTTCATAGACATAGATTTTTCTGAAGTCTGCGTGACAAAACATATCTGATCTTTTCTTTTCTTTTCTGTAGTGGACATCCGAAGTGAAGAGGCTGAATATGAAGGATATATGAGCTTTTCATTCAAACATGACTTTTCTCATGTAAAGTTTCCTCAATTTGACACTCCTAAGCTAGATTGGTTTTATTGAAGAATCAAGACCACACAACTCTGCTCTGTCTGATAAATGGTGAACCACTCCAGAGTCTTGATTTGGTTCTTCATAAGAAACTGGCCTTTCTGTTTGGGGACGCCATAGCACACAAATCACAACCCAAAGGAATCAGGAAGAAAGTTTGTTTCTATTTTGAAGGTGATACGAAGAAAGCCATGTACTGGCCGAAAGTGTCTAGGGGTTTATCCATAATGCGATTCATGCACGCTAGTTACCCAAGAAGAATGTCATGGTATCTAACAGAAAATCAACAAGCGAAGGCGAGCCGAATTATCTATAAGAAAGACGGATTTTATAATGCTCCAGAGAATCATGTATCTTTATTTCGTGGTTTAAAGCCGGGATGTGTGCCACCAGAAGATTCGTCTCTATTGATGCCATTCAGAACACCAATCTTCATAAATGAATTCATGGCGAATGATAAGGCATTTTATCCCACTGACTCAACGCCGAGGATGATAGGCTTAATGAATCAGGAGAACATGAGGTGGAAGACTCTAGTCCACTGGGTTCTGGACAAATATGAGAATGATTTGATGCAGATAAACCTTTATGATGCGATCATCAATTCTTCTTACGGCTTCAAACCCAATCCATTTTTATTCCTGGCCTTGGTTGAGAGATATAATCACCGGACAGGAACCTTTATGACTCCCAAAGGGGAGATGGGTTTTGCTCTTCACGAGAGGGAATACATCTCTCATCTACCCATAGGCACATTACCGTATGAAGAATATGTACCTACAACAGAGGAGCTGAATTTTCTGTCGCAGAAGAACTCGGAAATGGTGCATCTATTCGAAGAAATGATGTGCTATTTCGGCACATGTACTCTCTATTATAAAAATAATAAGGATGAAGCCGGCTGCCATATCCAGAAGTGGATGTCTTATCTGTTCATGAATCATGAAAAAGACGAGAAGAAGATAAACGAAAAGAGTAAGTATCAGATCAATTCCTTCAAACCCCTTTCTGAAAGTGAGATCACCAATCTGTTAGAGAAGTATGATTGTAAAGATTTTACAATCAATGAAGATTGGTATGAATTTAAAGCTGGAACCACTTTCAAGTCATATGTTAGACAAAGTGGAAAACCTTTATCGAAGAAAGGTTATTTAGCTGGATTCCTCTCCCTCTGGCTAAGAAGATTTATTGTTCCTGGCTCTTGCTCTTTGGATAGGATACATAGAGGCGTCATTTTTGCAGCAGTGTGCCTCATGTATGGTTACAAGATAGATTTGTTATCAGCGATGACTTGCAGGCTGAATGCAGGTCTTCGAAACTTTGTAACCACCATGATGTCTGATCAAAGGAATATGACCGATCCTTTCCCAAGAATAGAGATGCCATATACTTATTTGTATGGTTGGCTTCTTCTTCATCATGACGGTTTGATACCTCCGGGAGCGGGAGGGAGCAGCAGTCTTATTTTAGAGAAATATGCTGGAAAAACTTTCTGAAAAGTTCATACACTTCCAGAATGCAGAAACATTTTGAACCGAGCGTCACATTGGTCAATTCAATGTGTTCCTCCGCCACCAGGTTTTGAGAGTATGCCTGTGAATATGATAGATAGAGAGAAAGGACACAGGCTAAGTGATGTAGCTTTTCAGTGGTTGCAACGAATTCGACCATCTCATTTGGTATATCGTCATGAGGAAATGACGTATTTAGAATCGTATTTGCCGAGTCGATTTGCTCGACAGTTCGGATATGATCAACTTCATGTTGGGAATGCCACTACTTGCCTCTCTGCTCGTGGAGGACTTATCGATGGTGCTCGGGCATGGAGATATTTCACAGCTAGAGATACAAAGGCTGAATTCTCTATGCCGAATCCTTTATCCAAGACGGGAACAAAAATGCTCTACACATATGCCCGTTTTTATGTTTTATCGAGCACTTTTATGCCAAATTTCCATTTGAAGACTTTCGTCACAGAGGACGACCCAGCTCCGTCAAAGAGGTCGAAGAAGAAAATTATCACTTCACAATTTACCCTGGACCCTGAGGATGAAACTACGGAGGTCGAGCCTTTATATGAAGTATCCATAGAGCAAATATTTCCTGATGAAGTTCTTCCTCCGATGTTTGTGTCCATCTCCAAGAGAAAATGGAGTGATGAATCTGAGACGGTCTCTAAAAAGAGTACTAAATCTTAGACTTCTAAGAAGAAAGGGATTTCAATAACTGCCACTTCATCTCTAGGTGGTCTCCCAGTTGATGAAGATGATGCTGCTGATAAAGATGAAGAGACGGATGAAGATGATGCTCCTTTAATAAAAAGAAAATCGAGAGCCAGACTCGTCAAGAGGACTGTCGGAAAAATGAAGGGTAATGAACTTCTGGAAACCATTATGAGCGGAGGTATATTGCCAAAAATCGAAGAAGCAGTTTCTACTGAAAGAACAGAATCTGATCACGCTCATATTCCGGTAACTTCCGCTGAACCAATTGAGGTAGAATCAACTCGATTTCAGGAAATGACTGTTCCAACGACTAGTGGAGTAGCTGCAGAACCCACATTCGATCTTGGGTTAGGTACCACTCCAGAGATAAGGAGAGAGGATATTAACATCCCCTTTGAGCACGGGAAAGAGGGTGTCATTCAGGCATTGGATGATCAAATTGAAGATTCGGAAGAGGAATCAGCAGCCAGGACAGAAGTCAAGGAACAATCGAAAGCTCCATCTTTTCAACCTGTAGAGAAAACTAATCCAGTTGAAGAAACTCAGGTTGAAGAGAACATTCCTTCGGCTAGAGGTGATGAAGATGAGCAAACGTCTGAACTATTAACTGCTGATAAATTACTGAAGAATGTTTGTAAAGACATCATTCTTCAAACTAGTATTCCAAAAGAGATTGAATCTACCCAAGCTATGATAGGAGAAGAAACTATTGTTGAAATTCAACCTCTAGACATTCCTGCAGTCAATGCAGAGTCTATAGAAATTGAAGCTCAAGAACCTGAGCTTACTAATACTGTTGCTGCTGTTCCTGAGATTCGTACCTCTCAAAGAGTTGATGAAAACATCTTAGATTCTGAATCAGAGACTCATCACGAAGCTGAGGATCAAGGAGAATTTGAAGAAAGAAATGAATCTGACAAAAGGAGTTCTGAAGAAGAACATTTTAAGGAAGAAGAAGAAGTTGAAGAGGAAGAGGATTGGCATCCTGATATTTCTACTCATTACGATGAAGACAAGATCAGAGGGAATAGAATAGAGCTTAATCCTGAACCTGTTCGATCTTCTGACAATGCTCCAGTACCCAGTAATTCTGAAGCTGGAAGTAGTCATATAAAGCAGGTGTCAGACACCGTTATGGACCGACTGCGAGAAGATGCGAGACTTCCCAAGCACATAGAATATGAACCTCAACCAGGTAGAGTTTTATTTCAATTTTGTTTTTACTGTTTCTTTTTCTTTATATGCTGATTATTTTTCCTTTGACTAGTAGGAACTGCTGCAGCGATGAGCTCGACTCATGCTCCGCCTGTTCAGACTGATGTTGATGAAGGAAGTTCGTATCTACCGACTTCTCCGAAAGTACATACTTCTATCCCCAGAATAGAGAATATCCAGGCTTTTTCCTCAATAATGACAGCAACTCCCAGTTTTGAAACGGGATTGGCAAGGACCCCTGGCAATGTATTCAGATATTATCTATTCATATCTAGATACGTTCTCCAGGCGATTCATGAAAGATGAAACTATGCCTTTCTTCGAACTCCGAACGGTGATTAATTTCCCGCTTCTGGCACTGCGACATGCTGGCTGTGAGACTCAATGTATCTTCTTTGAACATCTCCTAGATGAATTGGAGACAACTATCCGAAATACTGGGAGATCAAGAAGGAAGATATTCAATCTTTGACTGTGGCTGAAATCGCTCAATTGGAACATGAAGCCCAAGCTCAGCAAGCTGCTTTAAAAGAATTTCTTGCTTCTTCATCTGAGAAGTTAATAGAGAAGGATGAAGAAATATTAACAACTCGTCAGAGAGTAGAACATCTGGAGAAAGATGAAACATCTAAAGCTGAAGAACTTCAGAAGTTGAAAGAGGAATTGGCTCGTCTTCAGGAGCGTATTGCATCCATGGAAAAGGAGCAATCTGAAATTATCATTGCTCGTACAACCGAAGCTGCACGCTATCAAACTCTTCAATAAGAGCGAAAACAGATGCAGGCCGAGCAGATAGAAGAAGCTAACCGTCGCCATTTTGCTATTGCTATTTTTGATCAACAAGTAGTCGCAGTTGAGGCAGCAGAACGGGTCCGTAAAACTTATGAGGAGAAGATGAACACTGTACTTGATCGTATTCAGGAGTTGATAACTCCTACTACTCAATAAACTTTTCAAGCTTCTCATATTTTGAATTTTTTTTTGGCATTCACTTGTAATCAGCACTTTGATCTTGAATGAAGAAAATGAGAACTTTGATCTGATTTTTGACTTTGTTGTTTTGATAATGATGTATCTATAGAAAATATGTTCAGAGGTAAATAATACATGACATATTTCAATAGAATAGAAAATACAAATGAACTTTGTAATTCTATCAGATGATATTAAACCAAAGATAATTTTAGTTTAATACTGATTAGAAAAAATAGAATTCAGATATAAAAATATCTTTGAACTCAATTTTCCATGATCTTTGGACTCGGAAATCAAAAGACTAGATATCATTTTCGTAAATTAGAAAAATATGATACTGAGATAGAAAATTTAGAGGTAATATGGACGTGATTTTCTAGATATCAAATTCACTAAGAAAATGATACAAATTAGAATATCTATTTCCACTGGGGATAAAAGATATCGAAATGATTCCTGTAGAAAACAATGACCTTGGTATTTTTTTTTAGCTGGAGAATGATAGGAGAATAATCTTGACAGATGAAAATATTACGCATAATATTTCTTCAAGAATTTGCCATTAATGGGCATCATAGTAACTTTACCATCCATGGTGGTAAGCTGATATGCCCCATTAGAAAATACTTTATTCACAATGAATGGACCTTCCCATTTTGCATCGAACTTGCCTTTACTCATATGTGTCATAGTCATCGGACGTCTGACTGCAAGAACAAGTTCCCCTTTTTGATATGCTCGAACTCTGACTTTCTTGTTAACAGCTCTTGAGATTCTAGCTTGATAGAATTCGATATTCTGTTGAGCATATAACCGCTTTTTATCTAGAGCTTCTAATTCCTAAAGTCGAAGACGATCATTATTCTCAGTGGTAAGTTCATTAGCGATTGCTATCCTTAAAGAAGGAATTTGAATCTCTAATGGGAGAACAGCTTCGCATCCATACACCAGAAAGAAAGGTGTACATTTGGTGGCATTACGAACTGTAGTACGGTAAGCCCACAAACATTCACCGAGTTTCTCACTCCAATTACGTTTGTTGGCAGAAACAAACTTCTTTAGGAGTTTGATGAGGGTTTTGTTGAAAGCTTCTGCTAATCCGTTAGCTGCTGGATTATATGCGGTAGAAGCCAAATTGTTGATCCGATGATCGTCACAGAATCGAGTAAACTTCTGGCTGACAAACTGTGGTCCATTATCATGAATAATGCGTCGGGGAACACCAAATCTGTAGATGACATGATACTTGATAAAGTTGATGACATTGAAAGTTTTGACTTCAGATAAAGGAATAGCTTCAGTCCATTTGAAGAAATAATCGGTTATTGCGAGAATAAATCGATGACCTTTTGATGACGGCAGATTGATTGGGCCGATAATATCCATGCCCCAAGCTTCGAAGGGCCATGATGCTGCTGTCGGGTGTAGAAATTCTGAAGGTTGATGGATAAAATCCGTATAGATTTGACAAGCTTTACACTTACGGGCATATTGAATAGCATCATTTACCATAGTAGGCCAATAATAACCCATGCGTCGAATACGGTCTTGAAGTTTAGGTCCAGGCTAATGTGCTCCACAAATTCTATCATGTGCTTCACGGATAATTTGTTGGGCTTCATCACCGGCAATACATCGAAGAAGTAAACCATCATAAGCTCGACGATATAAGGTTTTTGTAGTATGATTATAATAAAATCTGAGTGATCGTCGTCTGATAGATGTTGCCTCACTCGGATTATCTGGAAGGATATCATACAATACGAAATCTAAGAAAGGATGTCTCCAATCTTTATCAGTATTCTGAGTCTCAGCTGAATTACTGAAGATGAATTCGATACTAGAATCAGATGAAAATGAAGATGATTTATGATTTAATCTGTCGAACTCTAAATTAATACCGAATCCTCTTGTTGTATAGACATCATGAGATGTTGATTCTTCAATATCAACTGGAAGTCCTAGAGTTAGATTGTTCTCAAGATGAAATAATTCTCGATTGTAAACAACAATCATTTGTTGACGTCTAACCGGAATAGCTAACACTGCCGCAAGATTAGCAAGAGCATCAGCTTCTGTGTTACATGCTCGCCTAACATGCTCGATGAAGAATCCATCAAATGAAGAAGCCATAGATATGGCCAATCTATGGTAAGGAACCAGATCTTGATGGCGAACTTCATAAGTACCTCTTATCTGATTGACGATGAGTTTAGAATCTCCATAAGCTTCTAAATATTGAATATTCAGATGTTTAGCGAGTTGAAGACCAATAAGCAATGCATTATACTCAGCTACGTTGTTTGAACATGGTTGATCGAGAGAATAAGCTCTTTAGATAGCAAGACCTTCTGGCGATACAAGAACAATTCCAACCCCAGCGACAATGTCACCATTAGGACCTATTCTTGAAGCTCCGTCAAAGAATAGACGCCAAGTAGGATCTTCTTCAGCAATTTGGTTTGAGTTTAGGACTTCATCTGGGATTTCATCGTAGAGTTTTGAATTTTCTGGAATTGAATGAGCAGCCAGAAAATCAGCTAAAGCTTGTCCTTTGACCGATTTCTGAGGGATATAGTGCATATCATACTGAGCAAGTAAAATTCCCCAGTTAGCCAATCGAGAATTTAAAACACTTGGTTTCTTCATCATGACTCGTATAGGATTGATCCTGGAAATGACATGAATGGTCTGGCCAATGATATAATGTCGTGTCTTTTGGACAGCGAACATAAGGGCTAGGCATTCTTTTTCGACCGGTGAATATCGAGGTTCAGCTCCGGTCATGGTACGACTGAGATAGTAAATGGCTTGTTCATGACCATTTTTATTCTTTTGAACGAGCAGCGCACCCAATGAATGACTCATTACTCGGGTATATAGAAGGAACGGTATTCCTGAGATAGGAGGTACCAATACTGGGGGGTTCATCAGATATTGTTTTATGTCATCAAATGCTTTCTGACATTCGTCAGTCCAGATGAAAGAAACACCTTTTTTCAAAAGTTTATTGAATGGTCTGCAGCGTCCTGAAAGATTAGAGATGAATCTCCTGATATAAGCGATCCTTCCTTGAAATCCTCGTAGCTCTTTTAAGGTGCATGGAGGACGCATCTCTTGGATGGCTTTGATCTTCTCGGGATCTACGTGTATACCTTTCGAGGTAATGACGAAGCCGAGAAATTTGCCACTAGAGACGCCTAAGAAGGACTTAGTAGGGTTCATCCTTAATTGATGCTGACGTATTAGATCAAATATAGTTTTCAAATCTTGGATGTGATCCTCTTTTTGTCGACTTTTGACTGCAATATCATCAACGTAGCATTCGACTGTTTTTCGCAAATGTTCACGGAATATAGTGCTCATGGCTCGTTGATAGGTTGCTCCTGCATTCTTGAGACCAAATGGCATCACTGTATAACAGTATGTACCGATCGGCGTTCTGAAGGAAGTGTGTTTCTCGTCATCTGGAAATATTTTAATTTGATTGTATCCAGAATACCCATCCATGAATGACATCCATTCAAAACCACAGGTATTATCGATCATAACATCAGTAATTGGTAGAGGGAACTCGTCTTTAGGACATGCCGTATTGAGATCACGATAGTCTATGCATACTCTGATCTTGCCAGTCTTTTTAAGGACAGGAACTATATTAGCCACCCAATCAGGATGTTGTTCCTCTCTGATAAACCCAGAAGCCATGAGTTTATTAACTTCGGCTTCAATTGCATCCATAATATTTGGACGGAATCGTTGCTGTTGTTGCTTGACCGGTTTAGCATTTGGCATGATATTGAGTTTGTGAGTTGCGATCTGTGGATCGAGTCCTGGCATATCTTCATAGCTCCAAGCGAAGACGTCGATGTATTCGCGAATAAGTTTGATCATGTCTTGCTTATCAGTTTCTGAAAGACTTTTACTAATGAATATTGGTTTGGGGGATCCCTCTTCACCAACATCTATTTGAACGAGTTTATCTTCAGTTGGAGGTTCTCTTTGCTCGAATCTAAACTCCCATTGATTATCTAACCTTTGGGCCCATTGTTCTGACTCGGATGAGATTTCAAATTCGTCTTCGTCATTTTCTTCAGGACCGTCAGCGAAAACCATGTTAGAAGACAGAATGTTATGGTGGAAGTCACCGATACTTGTATCAGAATCCCAAGAGGAGGAACTAGAAGAATCAGATCTTTTATCTTCGTCAGATTCGGGATCTTCATGGATGATATTGATGAAGGAAGTAGGAGCAATATAACCCAATCCGTATTTTGTCCTTCCATATTTTAGAGAAGGAATCCGAACATGCATTCTTCTTCCTTTTCCATTACTGAGACCAGTTCTGAAGTCATAGCCTATATTTTTGATAATATCTTTAGATTGCTGACTGTAACGACACAACTGTAATCTTCCAGAATCATCATTTCTATCATCATCTTCAAGGTTGATAGGGTTTTTTGGTCCTTTGTAGAAGAATATTGGAATGTCTCCTGGTTTTCTGCTAGGTACTAGAAAGCATGAATCTTGTATTGATTCTAAGGATACTTTTGTATGAAAAGTCTGTACAACTCCTATGGTTATTGTTTTCAAGTCATCTAACAGATGCAAATAACTATGAACATGATTACAAACATCGATATACTGCAAAGACGGAGATATTTTATTAAATTCAAAAGTAGTAATATTTACATTAGAAGGAGGTTGAACCTTAGAAATCTTAGCCAAATCAATGACTAAAGGGGGAGAAAAAGAACGAGAAGGAGTTTTGTTTCGATTAAGATCGATCACAAATGGCTCAAAAGAGGTGAGCTCCCTTGAAGCTTGGGATGGAAAAGTAGTTCGCCCACCAACAGGGATTACCAGAGTGTCCTGTTTTATAGGTGAAGATGCAGGAAATGTAGTACGCCCACTGACAGGAATGATCAGTGTGTCTTGGGTAGATGATTGAGGTAATGGAGAGATACGTCCGCTCACTGGAATAATGAAGGGGCCTTCTCCAGAGGGTTTAGGAGACTGTTGCTGAGTAGTTCGACCTTTGATAGGAATTATCAGGGTCTCACTTTGCGGATCTTCTTTTTCCATGGCTTGTACTATTTTTGTATACTCCTCTTTGTACATCCGGGAATCACTGAAATAAGCTTCAACCCCACGGAAAGGATTTATATCAGCAACTTCCTTTTGTACCTTTCCATCGCTGTCAATGTATTTGAAGCACTGATGAAGAGTAGAAGGCACCACATTATTTTCATGAAGGAAGGGTCTTCCCAGGAGAAGATTATAAGATCCTACGATCTCGATCACATAGAAAGTAACTTTGGATCTGAAATCGCCTATTTGAAGTTTCAGATGAATCTTTTCCAATGGCTCGCTTCGGCTTTGATTGAATCCCAATATAGTAGTAATCGTCTTGGAAAGTTTGTGAAGAGGGATTTTTAATTCATCCAGCAGACTCTTTGGCATTATGCTTAAAGCAGACCCTGGATCAATAAGAATACGATCTATCTTCATCGTATCGATGTAACCGGTGTAGTAGAGAGGCCGATCATGTCGATTATCCTCCAATAACATGTCATCTTGTGTAAAGGTGATATTCGGGATGATCTCCAATACACTATTGCAATGTAAGCAAGTAACAGGTTCTTCATCTGGTTTCTTTAATTGTGCAAGACAAGAGTCAGCCTGAAGAAGTGCCTCACTTAATGTCTCCCGAGTCTCTTTAGAAAGACGTAGAAGTTCAAAGAGGGACATTCTAGCTGGAGTATTAGCGAGTTGAGCTAAAATGTCAAAGTTATAAGGCTTCTGAAGTCCAAGGGGAGGGGAATTCCTGATTGGTTTGTCGAAGCGAGCTTGTTGTTTGCCTTTCTCAAGTGCTGTGGGCTCGGAAGGAATAGGTACAACCGGTGTAGTTAAAGGAACAGGTGCAGTGGATGATTCTTCCTCACGAGGAACATCAGGAGTATCTTTGTCAGCTGGAGAAATATCAGGAGTATCTTCAGGACTCTTGGAATAATCCTTTAGATAATGTTTCCCTGTTCTAGTAACACCAGCAAGTGCTTCTACTTTATCTTTTGGTTCTGTGTCGGAAGTAGATCCGAAAGAAGTCATATGACATGACTTAGTTTTTTCGGCCTTCTTAGATGTTAGGGAAGTAGTCTTTTGAAGGGGAGGAGATTCAAAATCTGCCACTAGATCGGGATGAATCCATATGATTTCTCCTGTTTCAATAGTGATCGGTACTAATCCTTCAGACTGTGGGGGGGAATATTCACGATTTCAAGAGTTGCCTTGGGAATAGGAACGATCCCGCTTTCAAGAAGTTGAGGAGGAAAATCTCCGAATTGCATAGAGACAACGTTGGAGGTGACGGTCTTTTCTTTCGGAGTGAGAGTGACAGCTCCAAATTTGATCATTTCCTGGATTTTTCCTTTCAGTACAAAACATGTACGAGCTGTGTGACCCAATATTCTATGGTACGGACAGTATTTAGGATGATCTGTCTTACCAGCTTCATCGGGTTTCTTGATGTCAGGTAATTGTATTTTATTACCTTTAAGTAGACATTCAAAGATACCAAGGACGTCATCGTCGTCAAAAGAGTATTCTTCTTTGGGCGAGGTGCTCTTGGTTGTTGATTTGTTGGAGCTGGGGTAGCTTGGGCAGATATTATCTCTTGATTTTTGCTCTGGAGATTGACTTCAAGAGTCTCTTTTCCTTTACGATTGTTAGGTCGCATACTATTGCTAGTATTTCGACTTGATTCATTGGGAGTCATGTGTACCCCCAGACCTTTGAAAGTTTCAGCACTAATTTTTACGGCTTTGGCACTAACTATGAAGGAAGGCCAATCTTGAAATTGAGTAGATCCTATCCACATGCTGATGATTGGTAACAGATTCGATTTACATGTGTCAATGGTGACAGCATCGGGAGTTCCGAGAGGCATTTTTAAAGCTTCTCTTGTAAATCTTTCAATGAATCTTTCAGTGCTTTCATTATTTTTCTGTTTGATTCTTATAAGAGCAGACATAGTCATGTCATTGAGCCCTTCATAGAACCGTTCAAGAAACATTTGTTTGAAGCCGGCAAATGAGATAATACACCCATCAGGGAGACTTCTATACCATTCATAAGCCGTTCCCTTGAGACATCCGACAAACACCCGAGTAAGGAGGGCGTCGCTCGGTTGCAACTGATCAGTCATCACTTCAAAGTGATTGATGAACTGACTTGGGGAGGTGGTCCCATCAAAGAATGAGATAGTAGGAGGCTTGTATTTAGGAGGATATGATACTTGCTTCCATTCTATTGGATAAGGTTGCTTGATACATAACCTTTGTAAGCCGTCTTTCCGTTTAAATGCCTCAAATTGGGTTCGGAGATTCCTCAATTCTTCAGTAACGACTCCGGAAGATTGTGGAGTTGTAGCTTGTAGAGAATAGTTAGGAGGAGGGACAGCATTATAAGCGCTACCCCCAACTCCCGAATGGCTAGGAATTGGTTGAGCTTGCCCAGGGATATGGGATTGTACTGCTGGAGGAACATGCACTGGACCTACACCAGTGTCAATTGGTATGGCGTCAGGTACAGTCTGTTGATTTTGCAGCTAGGTTGCCATAAGTTCATACATTGACTTTATAGTATCAGCCATAGATTTCATTTGTTGTTCCAAAGAAGCAATTCTTTGGTCTTGGAGAGTCATCGAAGAAGAAGGTTCATTGTTTAATTCAGTATTCCCATCCACCATATAAGTTGTGACTATACGAGGGATTGTTGATGATACTGTTTGTTCTGAATCATTGCTTTGTGTATCAAAATCAGTTGTAGGAGAACTATCCCCAGCAGAGTCGCCAATTTGTTTTCCATAAATAAATTCACTTTATTTATTTTGATTCTGGGAAAATACAACTGTAGGAATCCGATCTAGAAGACGATCGCTTTATCCCTTGGACGATGCGAAGAAGAAAAGCTCTCAAGAATTCGACAACAATTTAGATATTCTGTATATCTGTACAATGAATGAGAAAAGAACTCTATTTATAGAGTAAAAAATAACTAAAAAGATAACTGTCTTCATAACCTATGCATAGTTGATAATCACGCAGGACTCAATCGTACGCAAGGTTGATGAGCAGTTACTGGACGTGGCCCATAACTGTTGGACACATGGCAATCATGCATGAGTCGTATGCAAGTTACTGGGCACGCATACGAGAGATCCATGGCATGTCTGCCACATACTCCAATTTGATAATTTGAGATGATAATCCGTTAACTGGTTGAGGATGAAATCCCTGTTGAGATAAAAAATCCATGCTGACTCACAGCAGAAATACTTAGGCTCAAAATATACGCAAACTTGAGGCAGAGGGCTCAGAATACATGCAAACTTGAGGCAGAAGGCTCAGAATACACGCAAACTTGAAGCAGAAACACTGAAGTTCAAAATGCACACAGACTTGAGTCAGAACGGCCAGCTGTCTTGATTTGACGTGCCTCGACTGACACAAAATCTCTGACATTGATTGCTTTGTCAGTCACATTAAATGATGATAAGCTCTTTTTGGTACGCCAACTTGATGAAGACCGAATCTTGTTGAAGAAGATTTCAAAAATCACGCAATAGTCGGCTGAGATCTCTTGAATCCCGTGCATACGTGGCATACGAGGAGACGTTTATTGACTGTCGTGCTGTCAGTCATAATTACAATCTGACAAATGGTGAGTTGTCTTTGAATACTATTTTAAACTCTGCGTACTTTTGAGGAAATGATTTGACAGAACTCAGCGTGTCTTTTAGAAAATGATTTGACAGAACTTAGCGTGTCTTTTAGACATTTTCCTGGTAGGCTGTATTAACTCAGCGTGACTATATTTTTGAGGCCTACAATATCGACGTCTTCGCCTGGAGCTATGAAGATATGCCAGGTCTAAACCCGCAAGTGGCCATGCATCGCCTCAATATCCTGCCCCATGCCAAACCGGTCAAGCGGCAGCAACGTCGGTTCCATCCCAACATCACGAATGCTATTGAGAAGGAGGTTGACAAACTCATCGAGAGCGGCTTCATTTGTGAAAAGCAGCATCCGGATTGGGTCACAAACGTCATCCCGATCACTAAGAAGAATGAGAAGATACGAATTTGCATAGACTTCAGAGATCTCAATTCGGCCTGTCCTAAAGATGAGTTTCCTCTCCCGATCACCGACGTAATGATTGACAACACCTGCGGCTTCGAGCGTATGTCCTTTATGGATGGGTTCTCCGATTACAACCAAATCAAGATGCTCCCTGAAGACGAAAAGCATACGGTGTTCCGGACTCCAAAAGGGGTGTATTGTTACACAGTGATGCCTTTCGGATTAAAGAACGCGGGAGCCACCTATCAAAGGGCTATGAGTAGCATATTTTGCAAGCATCTTCGAAAGACGATGGAGTGTTATGTTGACGACATCGCCGTTAAAAACAAGTACAAATCCAACCACTTGGATGATCTACGAATGGTGTTCGATCTAATACGGACACATCAGCTAAAGATGAACCCGACCAAGTCCTTCCTAGGCGTTTCCAGCGGTAAGTTCTTAGGCTTCATCATCACGGCAAAAGGGATTCATATCGACCTGGAGAAGACCAAGGCGATTCTGGACATGACTCCTCCAAAGAACCTCCGAGAGCTTTGAGGTTTGTAGGGGCGATTGGCGTACGTCAGGAGGTTCATAGCAAATCTCTCTGGTAAATGTCAACCCTTTACCAGACTAATGAAGAAAGAGGTCACCTTTGTATGGACTGAAGGGTACCAGTGCGTATTCGATGACATCAAGAAATACCTCATCAGCCCTCTTGTATTTGTGGCACCAGTTGTGGGGAAGCCCTTCCTGCTATACGTCCGAGCCATGGATCATTCTCATGGTACCTTATTAGCTCAAAAGAATAATGAAGGCCACGAGCATATGATATATTATCTCAGTAGGACCATGGTTGGAGTCGAGCATCGGTACAACCCTGTCGAGAAGGAATGTCTCGCCCTTCTCTTCACCATTCAGAAGACACAACACTTTGTGACCGGACAGACGATCCAGTCATATCCAGAATCAACCCCCTTAGCGTCCTTCAGGTCAATCATTCTGGCTCCCTACGATATGGTATTCGTCCCATAGAAGGCAGTCAAAGGCCAAGCATTGGCAGATTTCCTGACAGCACATCAGACGCCTCAGTATGGCGCATGTTCTTCGATGGAGCCTCAAGAACAGGGCCAAAGGGTAAAATCATAGCAGGGGTCGGGTTTGTCCTTGTCACTCCCAACGACGTAGTTATCAATCGTACATATTCTCTCACGGAGTCATGCACCAACAATGCTGCAGAGTATAACGCCCTCATCGTTGGGCTCCAACTCGCCAAACAGCTGGGGGTTGACTATATCAAAGCCTATAGAGACTCAAAATTAATCATCATCCAGGTTTCAGGACATTACGAGGTTCGACATGAGGACTTGATCCTTTACCACCAGGCGGTGATCGATATTATCTCTATTTTCACAGGATTCTTTATATAACATATGCCACTGTTGGATCCCGGCATACCGTCTCAGTAACGGGCCGAGAGTTGGTCTGTCCAAAGAATGTCCTGCACGCGTGTTAAAACTACTCACTACAAGTAGGTACTGATGAAGGCACTCGGGATTGGCAATTCCTATTTATAGACTATGCTGTTTACGGGATCCTGTCTGAAGACCCAGGAGAAGCAGCTTCTATCAGGAGGCGCTCACTTTATTTTTTCTATGACATAGCCACTAAAATGCTATATCGTCGCTCATACGACAAACTTCTCTTACACTATTTGTCTCGCACAGATGTGCAAGAAGCACCCAGAGAAGCGCATGATAGAACCTGCGAAGCTCATCAGCCAGGCCCCAAACTACAAGACCGACTGCGCCGTATAGGCTATTACTGGCCCACTATGATGGCGGACACCGTTGAATATGCAAAGAAATGTCGGGAGTGCCCGTTTCACGCAGACTTCATCTATCAACCCTCAGAATATTTACACCCCACGGTAGCCTCTTGGCCACTCGAAGCATGGGGAATGGATATCGTGGGGCCAGTCAGCCCGTCCTCCTCCAAAGGACACTGGTTTATCCTTGCCAATACGGATTATTTCTTAAATGGGCAGAAGCAGAACCATTGGTAGAGGTGAGGACCTCCAACGTAATCAGTTTTATCAAACATCACGTCATTTATCGCTTCGGATTTCCCAGAAGAATTATTCAAGACAATGTCCCTCAGTTCGTGAGCCATGCATTCCATCGGTTCTGTAACAAAAGTCGAATTCAGATATGGCGTTAAAAGCTTACAACCCGACAGCTAATGGACTAGCCGAGGCATTCAACAAGACCATTGTCAAACTCCTCAAAAATGTCGTCTCCTCTAATTAATGCGACTGGAATAAGAAGTTAGGTGAATGTCTATGGGCCTACCGTACGACAGTTCGTACACCTACATGTCACGCCCCAGAACTAGAATACTGGAGAGCGGGGGCAGACATAGTCAGCTGCGTATAATGAAATGGAATCCATCTCACCATACGGTCACAGCTGTCTAGATATATGAGGGTTTAACTACAAGCCAACAGTCTCTTATGGTCAATAGCAAGCCTAGCGTCTCAATCACAAGCAAATATGAATAGTTACAAGTTGTATGATCACCAAATATACAATAGTAAGGCATCCCAAACTTTACATATCCAGCTGATCATGAAGCTAGTCATTACAAAGGTGAAGACTAGCAAGAGTTTTAGTCATACATGATTAACCCCAGGTTGCCAATCATGTTACAGTCCGTAGGCAGACAGTAAGTAAAATGTACACGAGCTAACACTTGTTCGGCGACAAAATGCCTCAAAAAAATAATTTTACAATAGAGTGGGAGAGCCAAAGATAACCCACTCGTTGCCAGGATTCCGTCTAGTGGTCACCATCTGGCTGGAAAGTCGGTAGATCCTTGGGAGCTGCTCCGGTATCAGATCCCAGAAATAGCAAGTGCCACAAAGGATGCTTCACTTAGGAACTAAAACCAGCAATTAGCACAAGAATATAATTACATAATAAAAGATATAATTAAGGAAAAGCATGACAGGTGATATACGATGAGATAACCATAGGACTATTCAGATAACCAGGTTACAACCCGTAAACCAAACAAGGACCGGGGTTGTAACCGTTCGTCTGAACGGAACATGGTTTCTTCCACCATTTATCGGCAAGATAAATAAGAAATCAGGATATATAACAATCTTGTACAGGATCAAGACAAGACTAGACAGATTAAACTCCATCCAATATTTCACGGCCAGACAATAAGTACGGCTTGATACTTTAACTAACTAGGGTTATCACAGGCCTAGTTACTAGCAAGATACAAGGAGAATTATTCCACAGCCACAAGCCCTGCAGACCATCCAGGTTATCCGAACGCAATTAGGGGTTGAATTCAAGTGTGTACATCGTCCAGGAAATGCATGTACCCTTAGGTGACTTAGAAGGTGCAACACATGACAGTATGCTGGAAATGTGCCCAACTCGTCGACAGGCTACAGTTCCCAAGTGGGGCGCCCAGATAACGGGATTGCCTGTAGCTGGGGAAATCTCTTCATGACTACTGGATTATTCTAGTTGTTAGCCTTAGTCGATTTCAGTGGAAACCCCTGACCTTGGTACTCAGGGGTCCCTGTCCTAGACATGATGCAAGACAAGACAGGTTCTTTTGTACAAGCACAATCGTCTACGGTGTCCAGGTCATTCATACTTGTCATGTCAGGTTAGCCGTCGCAACAACATTTCAAGAAATATTATGTCAGGTTTATCATGTCAAGAGTGCGCCACGGCGGGCCACTATCATGTCAGGTATATCATGTCAATTATATTACGTTAAGTATATCATGTCAAGTTCACTGTCAGGAGTGCGCCACGACGGGCCACTATCAAGTCATGTCATTTGTCAAAAGTGCACCACAACGGGTCACCATCGTGTCAAAGAACATATTAAATCAAAGGCACAAGCATACAAGTGGTAATTAAATATTAGCAGGAGCGACGGCTGTGGGGGACTCATGCGGCTCAGGAAAAAAATTGGGCCATATGCGGCCAGCAAGTCACTTGGCCATATGCAGCTCAAGCAAGTTGCATACAAGCAGCTTAAATTAAAAGGCCATGCGGCCAACAATTAAATAGTGGCCATGCGGCCCAATCAAATGGCCATGTGGCCATAATTAACAAATGGCCATATGCAGCCAGCATGGCAATGGCCATGCGGCCAGACAAATATTTAATGGCCAAAGCAACTTGGTCATGCACAAATACATATGTGGCCATAAAATAAATGACCATGCAAACATTAATGGCCTGACAATTATTTAAATGGCCAAGCAAATAATATTTAAGGGGTCATATGTGGCCAGAGCTAATTAAACACTTATGCGGCCAAGAATATATTAAGTAGCAGCATGCAAGAGCATGCGTACAAAAACATGCAGGCTAAGGCCATAATATTTTAATATTCTTATGCATGCAAAAGTATGCAAACTAAAGGCCATGCGGCCAATACTAATAAGCATATGCGGCCAAAATATAAATAGCCATGAATATATATGCGGCCAGCACACAATGGGTAATGCCATATGCGACTGGCTAATATCACCAAGTAACAGCATGCGGCTACAAACATTTAATGTAAAAGCATGTAAGCTGATGCTTGCATACAAACTAAATAAGCATACTAAATAAGCATGTATGCAAACTAAATAAGCATGCCATGTAAGCATGCATGCAAACTAAATAAACAAACTAAGTAAGCATGCATGCAAACTAAATAAGCAACTAAGTAAGCATGCATGCAAACTAAATAAGCATGCCAATTAAAGCATGCAGTGCATGCAAATACATGCGGCCCATCAGTTGAGTTGCCATATGCGGCTGAGCTTTAGCTCCCTATGCATCCATCTCACAAATGTATTAAATATTAATGCATTAAATACTAATACATATGCGGCCAAGTTACTATTTAAGCATGCAAGCTGGTGCTTGCTAACAAAGGCATTAAATAATGCATGCAAGCTTGCAAGCAATGCTTGCAAGGACATACGGCCAAGATTGGCATTGGCTTATGCGGCCAAGAACGGATTGGCCTACATAGCCAAAATTATTATGGCCATGTGGCCAGGAATTGTCCAATGGCCTATGCGGCCCGGGCAAGTTGCATACAAATGCATGCAAGCTTGCAAGCAACTAAAACAAAAGGGCCATGCAAACATTAATGCTCATGCGGCCAGAAGTGAAATTAATGGCTCCCATAGAGAACCTGTCCATGGAAAATACCATGGCCTCCATGCTCCTCCAAACAACAATAGAAACCCAAATCCAGACTCCTGTAGGTCAAATTTGGACAAAATAGAATTCTCTACAACATGGAACCATCAACTAACAAAAATATGCAAGTTTGATAGATCAAAATTCATGGGAACCGAAAATACCACAAAACTAGATCTACAAAAAATTACAGAAATGAAAAATACTAAGTACTAAAGTGGATTAGAAACACATGAGGAAGACAATAGAATAATAAAAATGGACTTCCTCCATGAAGCAAGATGCACTTACCTAAACCTCTCCCTCTCTCTCTCAGGTTGGTAGTTAAGTAATGGAAGGAAAGAAGAAAGTTAATAAGGAGAGAGAATGAGTTGGGCTAATAAATGGGGATGGTGGTAGTAGGTAGGTGGGTTGGTTCTCCAACGAAACTGAACCAACCCAACAAGCCGAACCGAACCAAGATGAACCAAGCAAAGAAATGCCCAATTAAACCAAGCAAGGAGACATGCAATAAGGGTCTAAATACATACATGTATACCGAGATATGTAATACGAACCACAGGCATTACACTACAGGCATCATACCATTCTCCTTGGTCTATGGAAGCGAGGCTGTCCTCTCCTTGGAGATTCAAATTTCATCCTTACGGGTATCCATTACTAACCAGTTAACCGTCGAAGATAATCAGCGTAGGCGGTTACAAGAGTTAGAAGCGCTAGATGAAAAGCACTTGCTCGCATAGCAAAGGATCGAGCTTTCGTAAGCCTGCATCTCTGGGGCCTTCAACAAAAAGGTCCATAAAAGATCATACCAAGTGGACGACATCGTCTTGGCAGTACGAAGACCGATGGTATTGACTTACAAGACGACTGGGAAGTTCGAGCCCAAGTAGGAATGACTGTTCGTCATAGAAACGGTATACTCCAACAGTGCTTATCGGCTAGCTAAGCCTAATGGTGACTAGCTAATGATGTCCATCAATGGCAAGTTTCTAAAGAAATATTACGTATGAAGGCGAAACTAGCATAGGCACATACATCCCCTGAAAAGGGTGCCTATGAGTTTTGGTAAGGGAATCTCCCTCTCTCTCCTATATATTCTCTCAAGTAGATGAAGCACTTCACGTCCACATTACCTCTGGATTGCTCCTCTACACTTGGAAGATGCGGCTACCATGTCCATATTACCTCAGAGTAGTCGTTCTTCTCGCATCAGTTCTATGGTTATTCCGGCAGTCTAGAAAATAGTTCACGTCCATATTACCTCTGGATTGTTGTTCTATATTCTGGCAAAGATTAAGCCTACCACCTCCATATTACCTCTGGTCAGTCAAATCCCTGGTGAATATTCCCTCTTTATTTTGAAGACAAAAGCAAAGGGGACAGGAAAACTTCTATATATAAAAACATGTGGCTGCAAAGACCTATTACAGACTCTTCGTAGTTACATACACAGAAGCAAAAAGGCTAAAATTGCAGTACAAGCTCTCAATAGCGTGGGCGAGGGGGTGACAGAGCCAATTACTTCTTGGTTAAAAGGAAGCCATCGCCCAAAGCAGCTACTGGCCCGAGCCGGGGATGAAGACCAGCACAGGACTCCCCTATCTCACTAGTTGGCCATAGGAGCAAACATAGCTGCAGGCCTTGCTATTCCTCAGAATGGCAAGCAATCCAAATCCAGGAAGAAGAGGTCCAAGATGCTATTAACGCCCATGACATCCAGAGTGTGGGGACGTCTCGAGATCCAATGGTAGTTCTACTACGGCTTCTTTGGATGAAAAGGTTTGCCACCGACGGCCGCCTCAAGCAAACTTCAGGGTCGTCAACAGCCGAGTGTCAGGCAAGCAAGTCAATTATGGAAGTAGCTGAGTCTTCTCTTCGAAGGGGTAGTCCTTTATATAGACTATTCACGTGGTCCAAGCACGAGCCAGATGTCAGTCAGAAGAAAGCTTACAAGCTAAGCCAAAGCTCCACTCCATGTCAGATGACAATACTGCGAGTGACCGAAGGAACGTGACTCTGAACCTCCTCTGCCAAAGAGATTTGTAATCCCTGCAAAGATATAAGAGGCTCCAATATCAAGAAGTCATCAGGAGCTCTTGCTCTGAAACGATGACTCAGGAAAATTAATGCTAAAGAGTTAGGCATGACACCAACCATCACCCAGCTTGTATAATCCTGCCATGTGTTTATGCTTCTGTTCAAAGTATCACTAGTTTGACTCAAGTTCGGGATACTTTGAAGGGGGACTTGTAGAAGTATAAAAATTTTAACTGATGACATCCCTTCGCCACAGAGCAGATGATACAAAGGCTCAGTCCAAGTGCTAAAAAGACAAAACAGAGGATATGGGAAGAAGTCTCTTATGTGTCACATCTACCAAAGTCTAGTACAGACACTTCGAGACTACACAAAAGGACTAATTCTGTTCGTCTACAAGGGATCTAGTACAGATTCGACAGAGCCTAAAAGGCTCTACAAGGGATTTGGTCTTCGTCAAAGTGCAACCCTTCTTCTTCATGCCAGAAGATTGACCTCCATCGAGTCATATTCCGATCTTTTTATGGGCGCAGCCTTCCAGAAGCATATTAACCATTCGGCCAAAGCAAGCAGCTTCCTGAAGCAGTCATTGGCCCGAGCCTTCAAAGTGCATACCAGGTCGCGAAGCCCTGAATGGGAAGGACATAGCACAAACCTGTGCACTACAACAAATAGGGAATACAATAGTAGTTTATCTATAGCGTTCAAGCCTCCCTGCTATAGAAGGTCATCATCAATAGCGTTCATTCCGCAGTACTATTAAAAGAGCGTACAATAGCAGTTTATCTATAGCATTCGAGCCTTCCTGTTATTATAATATCATTATCCATAGCATTCATTGTGAAGTGCTATTAAAAGTTCATGCAATAGCAGTTTATCTATAGCGTTTATGCCTCCCTACTATTTTGCTATTAACAGAACTTTATATAGCGTGTTATGAACGCTGTTAAAGGTATAATTTTTTCTGGACGCTGCTTATGTTGCTATGCCCGTATGTCAAAGTAAGGTATCAATTTCGATTAGGAGCAGCATCGTATTCTATATATTTTACATGATTAGAAAAAATACTAACACATTTTGGATGCTATATAAGTTACAACATCGTAATGGGAATAAATCGTTACCGTAAAAAAAATTCATGCCAAGGAGTCTGCAGAATACTCATCAAATCAAACTAACCTTTCAGAAATTTTATATAAAATTCCTCTCCCCTGGTAAACCGAATAAGAAAATTTAGTAATATATATACGAAATATATCTTTGTATATTTAGTAACTATATATTGACAAAAAAAATTATAAGTAAACTGAAATATTTGTTAAACCAAATAAACTGAAAATCGAACAGATTTATTCCGTTCGGTTTGGTTCGATATGGGATATTTTGGTTGGTTTCAATTTTTGTTATTCGATTTTCGGTCGAATTTGATATTTGGTAATTCGATTCATTTAACCGAGTTAATCGAATTCTCACAATTGAACTATCTATTATTCCAATCATGGGAGAAGCAACACAGTCCTCCCTCCACGAAAACCCTCTACGAAAATTCCCAAACTTTTCCCCCTCCTTCTCTCTGTTACGAAACCGCTCTTCCTCAGGAATATAACAGTTACGACAAATAATTTTATATTCTATTTTGTTTGATTTATTTGTTAGTAATGAATATAACCGTTACGAATGTATAGTAATTATGTGAAATTCACACAAAGAAAAAAATTTGCTAAAAATTCCTACCATGTTGACGTCCTTTCGACTTAACTTTTTTATTTCCCTCTTGTTTTTTCAATTCCTCATTTAATTTTCCATTCCCCCTTAAATCTCCCTCCCACCGCCCCTCCTATGTAACCCTATTCTTTATATCTACTTCCCCAACCAGCCCTTTCGTCTAATCCACCCCCATCTTTGCAAGCGCTACCGCTTCGAGAGCAACCTCTCCTTCTCCCATGACCTCCACGCCCCCTTCCCCTTGGATCGTCTTCCCTCACATCCACTCCATGGAACAGCCTACAACCCCCTCCCCAACCCTATCATCGTTACAACACCGACGGCGACGAGGAGGACCAGTTCCTCCTCCGCATGCGTCCCTCCTTCTCGGCTACTAGTAAACCCCTTTTGTTCTCTTCATGTCTCCTCTCTTCTCACTTTATTTTTTTCTAGGGTTTCTAATTTGGTTTTTTTATATTTGCATCTGAAGGTTATGGAATCGATCTGTATTGGTATGTTTTGACCATCATAGTTAAGGGCTCCGGCCATCTCATCCGTAAGGGCACAGGCGGAAGATTGTCCGTTAGTTATAATATATTTCTTTCCCCTAGTTAAGTCTTGCAATATTTTTTATGTGATCAATATTGGTTCTCTGGTTGAAATTTGATTTGGGAATTACTTCATTTGGAGCATTTCATGACGGTCTCCTTTAAAATGTATTTTTTTGGTTGCCATGATGAGAATTTCTAGCTCAGGACAATCTTTTATGTGATAGAGGCAGTTTCATTACATCAGTTTGCTGATTGCATCATTTGCCATGCTTGGAGTCCCGAACAATTTAGTAATCTTTTATTTTCCTCCATAATCTCTCCTCATTTCTTCAACACGGTATTTTTTTCTTCTACTTTAAATTTAAAATCATCCGCTCTCTGATTCTAATAACATTAGTATTTCCATTTGTTAGTTATCCAGTTCTAAAGGAGACAGCTATATTGGTTTTTATAAAAAACAATGCCAACATTTATATATACTACTGTAACAACATAAATAGACAACAGTTCAAGAGAAATCTGCCAGAAGCAACTGTGATGGTTGTATTCAAATGAGCTGAAGTACTCTTTGACCAAACCCATCAAGGGGCGGATCACTAAGGTCCCGGAGGCATTTTCGTGGAAAAAGAAATAGTATATATGATATTTCAAAAATGTCAAAAATATTGGCAATTTGAGGACTCTAACCATGTACCATATACTTACAAAGCAATTAAGCTATCAAGCCACAAAAACTTTGGCGATAAGATAGCAGTTATAATGTATTTATCTGAATTTCCATATTGAAAGAAGCCCTCTAACTAAGGCTCCTGGATCCGCCCCTGAAGATTATTGTCATGCCAAACTACACCCACGTTTTAAACTAGAAACACTACAGAGGTACCCACGCCCTTGAAGATTAATTAAATTTGTAACGTCCAACTGGCATAACCTGAAGCCTCATTGAAGAACTTGCTATTGTTACAAAAGATGGAGAGCTTATTGAAGAGGTTGTCAATGGATTGATCATGCATTTTACTAGGAGAATGAATGGCACCCCAGAAAGAAAGGTTGTTTTCAGTTCTATGCATTTTATATCCATAATTTGATTGATTTATAACAACTCATATGTTTACGAAGAATTTTTTCTAGCTTTTTTTTACAAATACTTTACGATATACTTCATAAATTTGTGTTCTATTTGAATATATTGAATTGCTATCTGTTGTGCTGAATCGTGCAATTAAAAGTTCATATTTATGCGAGTCAATTTACACATGAAGAAGATGATAACTGGAAGTCTTGAACCCACACTAACATACATATAACACCTGTGACTTATGTCTAGCCTTTAATAGTGCATATATTCCCTATAAGCAACACATCACCACCAGCATATCCACGTACTTTATATCTCATAAACCTGTCATGATAGGTACTTCTATCATTTGTGAGTTCAAATATGCATTTACCTTTTGTATTATGATCAAACAATATTATTGTAATTAATGATTGTCAATGTAATCCTTAAATAATAGGCTGGGAGAAAGGGGAATGGGTCTGGTGAATTTGGGTATGTTGGGTATTTACTATATATCATTTTTGGCAATAGAAAAGAAGACATGCAGAAAGCACATTCGTATTTGATTTTGAACTACAGGGATACAAAATAAGTGAGATATTCTAGTCTTCTGTTAAATGCACGCTTGTGTTAAAAAGTTTATTGACACAGGTTATTCAATGTCCATTTAGTTGCAAGTTTTACTAACTCAATGTTAATTGTAGTACTTGTGATAAAATTTCTTTTTCAGGAAATATAGTTTGTGGATCAGATGCTGAATTCCATTCCCAACACTTAATACGCAAGCTGAAAACATACTTTTTATGGACCCATTTGACGACGCTTTCCCAGGTACCCATGGAAGTATGTTTATGATGTAAGTGCAAACTCCAATCTTTGCGATCTCAGTTAAACTAATAGTTTAGAGGTGTTTCATCAGAACCAATTTAACATATATGTTTATGAAGATTGTTGGCATAATCACTCATGGAATTTCATTTTTATGTTTTACAGTGTTTACCACATCCTTTTCTAATTAGTTATTAATTTAGCTCGAAATGTATTGGTGTATCTTCTAAATTCCTGCATAACTGAAATTTTTATCCACGTTGCGAAATTATGTTCGACAATATTTTGGCTGTTGTATGCTGATAAGGTAATACTCACCGTCTTTTTCATAGTATTTTGTTTTAAGTCTTCTATAAATGTGTTTGAGGCAAAACCTTAACCACTCTTGATAATCTATATTCTGGACAAATTATACAGTCATTAACTTTTGGCCCAATCGTCTTTCAGAAAACCTTAACCACAAGCAAGGAGAACATCGTCGGCTTTAAACCCCTCTTCATATTGAAAATCAAGAACAATAACAAGAACATAAATTAGAAATTGAACAAAGAACAAAGATATGAATAAAATTAATCATAAAAACTTTTAGGGCTCTAACCCTTAATAGGAATCGACGGTTTTTCCCCAAGCTTCAATTTTAGGGCTCCAATGCTTACGATTCAGAGTTTCATGAGATGAAAGAGAGATGAAAATAGGGCTCCAAGTTTAGGCTCCAATTTCAGCCGCTAAAATATTTAGGGAAAGTAGGGAGATCTTTAGATATTTTGATAGAATTTGACAGTTTTAGTTTTTCGAAAACAAAACTACTATTCGGGTCCGTCATTGTTAGCGAACCTAAAGAGTCAAAAATTGATGTTTTTGACATAGTGTAATGATGCTAATGATTTACTAGTAATATCCTATACTAGTATGATGCTTTTATAAATCCTCAACATGTACCTTTGAGTCCATATAGCATTGAGAATGGTAATTGTCAATGGAATGAAAACAACTATAAAGAAGGGAAGATGGATCTCTGGAACTAGTACAAAAACAATGTTGTAGAAGAAGAAAGGAACAAAATATGCTACTATCTTTCTCACAAAGAAGAAAGTATATAGCAGGTGAAACTTCTTCAATGCTGATATCCCCCACATTTCCATTAGAAATATGGTAAGATTAATCAGATGCGATTCATATTGGTAAAAGATAGTCACAGAATATGAAACGCCATATAACTAAACAGTTGGAGGTACCTTGTAAAAGACTCTCTCCCAAAACATATTTCTGAACAAATTTGTAGATCCACCAGCCCACCTATGTTGTTGAGACCAGTAAGCCTTGTATGTGCATTCTTCACCTATCACAATGCATTCAGTATAATTCCTTAATGTGATATACTGACACGATCCATAATTACCATCTTCTTTTATATTAAAGGTCTACTTACTGATATACTGACATGATCCGTAATTACCATCTTCTTTTATATTATAAGAATGTAATTTGGAGATAAATACTCAAATTCAACTCCCAGCTACATGATTAACAATATGTTCTTAGAGATAAGTTTTTTTTAACCTCCAATTAATATGTTCTCAGAGATGAGTATTTTTACCTCCAATTTGGTCTTTTTTTCATATATTAATTTAGCGTTTCCTTCAGCTCTGCTTGAGAACTCCTGAGAAATTTAACCTCTTTCAGTAGAACTTTGACATCTGCCTTTGATTTCCTCTCTACATCTACTAGGTGTCTTTGCAAACTTTCAATGTTGTCTTGTTTCGCATTCAACTCCTGTAACAACATTTGTCTCTCACTACTAGCAGTAGTGTCAAGCATTACCATATTTCTCTTCTTGCAGTTGCCTAGATTTTTGTATCTAAAACAAGTTTGTTTCTAGATTGTACACCGTTTGAACTAGTACAGTTGCTTCTGGTACGTCCTAGTTTTCATCTTTGTTTGATATCGCTAAGTAGTGCACTGTATAAATTAGCGTTCATAGCCAGAGTTGTTTCAATTTATGTAGTGAGATGAATAGAGAAGCAATGAACACACTAAAACTGAAGCGTAGAGTAGGGAAGTACGAGCTTGGATGGACGATTAGGGAAGGAACGTTTGCTAAGGTCAGGTTTGCCAAGAACACCGAAACAGGGGAGCATGTTGCTATCAAGATCCTTGGCAAGGAGAAGGTTCTCAAGCACAAATTGGTTGAACATGTCATTTTTTCTGCCAACTACCAACTTTTGTATTTCTCGTTATTTGTTTAATACCATTTTGTTTAATTAGTCTGTAATGAAGAGCTTATATTTATTTTGTTGGTCCTTTATCGGTGCTTGTGTAAAACTTATTGGCTATGTGCACTGTCTTAGCAAGTCAGGGTAATAAAGCAATGTACATATTTTATTATGGATTTTCAAATAGTTATTCATCAACAATAACTGATCGCCTTGGTGCATCTTTATCATTTGAGATGTTTAGAGTTTATCGTATAAGGACTCTATGATTGTGTCCGACCGATGGACCTTAAATTCTGTAGACATGGGAATATCATTATTTTTCACTCTTTGACTTATTGTGTCATACGGATTAATGCAATTTTTTTATAACAAATTGTATTATTTTGAATGTTGTTTCCTTATAAGTATTTGGTTAACTTATTAAACAATTTTTCCATACAGTGACAATAGTATGATACATGTTGATATCTTTAAGTATCACATTAGAGAAGAACTCAATAAAATTACATCACGAACAATTGTTGTGTTGAATCCCCTTAAGGTACATGGAGTTGACTCTTATGCGATAATCTGTCATCATTTTTTATATTTATAGTTAACAACTCAGCCTATTTCAGGTTGTAATAACAAACCTTGATAGTTCTTCGCCAATGAATCTTGATGCAAAGATGTGGCATGATGCTCCAGTTGATGACGCATCTTCTTTCTATAAGGTAAATACCATGTTTAAAATTTGAAGTTTATTTTTTACAAAAATTGGATGAACTTGAAAATGTTTAGTGAAGCAGAAGATGCTTTTCACAAGTGCAATGCCTCTGCAGTATGCATATCACCTACAATAATGCTTTTCTGTATGCTTTTCACAAAAAAATAGCCTATGCAATATGCATATCACCTACAATAATGCTTTTCATGGCATGTAATTAACATTTATAAATTGATACAAGTTCGTCAGAAAAGTAGGAGGAATATTGGAATACAAATGCAACGAAGATAAGTGTTTATCGAATACATGGATACATGATCTTGTATGAAATTATTTTTTATATAATAATGCTAACGTATTTTCTTCTTTATTTTTTGTAGGTTGGCGTATAAATTTTTTGTCGATATGGATATAAACTAGAAGGAAAGAGTCGATCGAGCTGCATTTTAGCCTACAGACATTTTGTATGGAAATGGAATTGTTCAGTTGAATTTTGGACTAGCGTTAGGTTACAAACATTTTGTACATCTTGGATTCTCTTTACATGAAATATTTATTTTGGACTACTATTTCGACACTTTAGGCGTACAACAATTTTTTGTACATCTTGAATGTTTTAATGAAAAATGTATGAATTTATTTATTTTGGCAAATCTTTTCTATATCTTGATTGATCGAAATGGAAGTTGCGATTGAAATTATTGAAATCAAAATTGTGATTTAGCATGAATTTTTATATACACAGGTTAATTGTATGTGATACAGAACATGTTATTCAGATATGAAATTCTGTACAGATTTATAGCACTCAAAATGCTATAAAAATTGACAGCATTCAGAAACGCTATAATAAATCAACGCTATACACCATCTACAACATTCGTGGACGCTATTATTCATCAATAGCATCCGAGAACTCTCTATAGCATTTGTCACTGCTATAACAAGTCTATAGCGTTCATGGACGCTATAGTAACTCAATAGCATTCATGAATGCTATTACTTTCCTATAGCGTTCTTAAATGCTATAACGCTGGTATAGCGTTCTTAAATGCTATAACCTGTCTATAGCGCCATGGAACGCTATAATCCATCAACAACGTTCATGAACGCTATAACTTTATAGCGTTCTTATACATGGGGCAATTATAGTGGGGACATTTATAGCGGACAGAATACGCTATAATAGGCATTCTATAGCTTTATGAGCACGCTATCGTATCCTATATCTGTTGTAGTGGTGGCTCTTCGGGTTGGCTATCTACCCATGACCTAGGTCGTCAGGACCTCGAAGATCCCTTAGACGTCGCCCAGAGTTGAACTCCCTAAGGAGGACATTTACATAGTCCTTAAGGGCAGCGATGGCTCATTCTACACAGAGTTCTTCTATAATAATATGGCTCCTATGAAAGAGAAAAGCCTCAACCAGCAGCCAACTTATACAAGGCCGATCGTCGCTCAAAGTTAAGTTTGGATCTCACATGGTAGTGAAGGATGCCAAGAAGAAGACATCGACTCTTCAGAGGAGAACTTCCCCTTTTATAGGATCGAGAATGGCCCAGAGTGTACCCCACATGGCCGACGGTCAAAATTCTCGTATTAATGGGATGAACCTAAGACTCAGCACGATGAGTGTCAGTCTTAGACCCTTGGAATTCCCCATATTACGGTAGTAATTAAGAGGGAAGTCCTTAAAAAGCTGGTATTTATCGTTCTTTACTACAGAAGCCAAAGCCTTCAAGCCAGAGCCACAGCTACTCGCCTGTGCCAACCTCAGAAGCAAGATGGTGGTAGGCTCTGCCCTTTCTTTTGCTTCAGAAATCAATGTCTTCACTCCAGAGGCGCAACTACCTGTCTGCGCCAACCCCAGACACACAAAGGTGTTTTTTCTTTTCCTCCAAAGCTAACACCTTCAATGTTCATAGGCACAACTACTTACATACGTCTGCAGGAGGCACATGATGGTGACATGAACATACCATCTCCATTCCTACGGTGCAGTCATCTGCTCCGATCTAGAAGCTTAAGTCACTTCTCTACAATAGACTTCAGAACTCCTACTGCAAGTCAACCAATCGCTCCAAAAGCACAGTAATCTCGCCAACCTGAAGCACAAGCCTACTCGTCACCTACAGCACAGTGACTCTGTTGCTCTGAAATATAGCTTCATCGTTTCTCTAAATGTACAAAAGTCTCGTCGTCATTCGAAGCCAAGTCCATTCGTCGCCTGAAAGTACAGAGGCTCCGTCGTCTCAAGAAGCACGGTCTACTCGTCCCTCCAGAAGCACAACAGTACTTAGTCCTAACCAGAGGTGCAGGAAGTATGGGTCCTCCCCAATTGGTTTATTTAAACCGACTCTTCCAGAAAAGATTGAGATTAAATCATGATTAATATCATATCAGATTGATTTAAATCTTATACAAGGATCAATTATACTCTAAATCTAGGATGAAATCCTAAGATTTACTTGGCTGTATCCGAGCAAGCAAATCGGCATGCGCCATGTGTCACCTCATTCGATTATGTTGATAACCACCAGAGACCTCGATTGAGGAGAATCTCGATGTCCGCCACATGTCAGTGCCGCAGAAGTCCGTACCGTACAATGGCGGCAAATTCTTTCATATCTCAGGAATCCTAATGCACATCGCATATGTGTTCGATTTTCTACAAATAGAAGGAGTTCTCCAACTTAAAAAAGAGACAACCTTCATATAAGAAGGAACAATCCACCAACCAACAAACAGAAGAACAACCACCTCCAAGGGATCTTCTCCTCCAGACAGCCTCTTGATCGGTGACCCCAGAGTTCCATCAAAGGCGTCAGAGAGCCAGAGCAAGGTTGATTCATCGTCAGATCATCAACGGAGTAAAGAAGCCACTACAGTGCTCGATCTCCACCGTCACACTTTTTTAGAAGTGTCTTCTCCCTGTACTTAGAATATCCTGTTTAGGACTTCCTTCTTTTTACACAGATACTATATAAGTTCAATAAAGTAAAAGTTCATTCAACCTTTTGTTATGTCGAACACTTATATGAGATTTCCCGTATTACCTGAGTCGTTCACATGTCGAACTTAGCATTTCAAAACACTTAGAGGATAGGGCTGTTTGATAAAGTTTTATTATCTAGTCATTTATCACAATTACTTGTTTCTTTTCATATTTATTTCTATTGCCTATTTCCATTAACTGCATTTATCCTTACAGTCTTACTTGTTTATCATGCCTTATATATTCCAACTCTTGTAATATAGTCACTATCATGTTATATAATATCTATTAATGTCTGTACATGCTTCAATCCTGACTGGATAACCACATTTTTAGGTGATGATTTAGAGGCACTTTGCCCTACATATTATGGATTGTCAGAGGACCTTACTCTTGAGATCGATCCCAGCATTTTGGAGGACCAGACAGTTACAGAGGCCATATTCCAGTAGAGGATGGTTAGACATAGAGTAGCTCCATTCCTAGCATTTGATCCAGATTTGTCTCCGGAACTACATACTTGTATATATAAATTTTGGGATTTTATGTTTTTCGGTATTGCTGTATTTATGGATTATGTTTAGACTCTGGATTTGTGATATATGCCTTCCTTAGAACTCTTCTATCTTAGTTGTTGTGTTTGAATTATAATTATCATCTTATTCTCAACTCTGGATTCAGATCATTTATGTTTTGAGATGATCATATATTATTACATAGAAATGAATATTATATTTGGGTGATTTAGATAGCTTTCTACCGCCGATACTGTGACGTAGGCTGGACGTACCCACGACTCATGCCCGATTTTCGGGTGTGGGTCATGACAAGGTGTTAGCAGAAGCCCGTCTCCAGGAGACTATCAACAAAGACCCAGTGCTTTCGAGGTGCCCTACTGCAATAACACCAGCTGAAGGACAACAAGGAGGATATATCAGACGACCCGGAGGACTTCATCAGTAGCGAGTCACCCCGTACCCAGCGAAGGATCTCTGGACTTGCTAATACTACAACAAGAAGGGACATATTTAGAGAGAACACAGGAGGAGGCTTGGACAGTACCTATCGTATGGCTCGAGTTAGCACCAGGCTAGAGAGTGTCCACAGTAACATGATAGGGCAGAGAAAAGACCAGCACCGCTATTACCCAGACCACCTGCTCAGTCGACTACAGTTTTGAGTCTACCCGTACCTGGAGGACATCAGAGGGGACCACCCCTAGCCACCCATGAGACACAGTACGAGAGAGCTACGCATCAGAATGGAGCAAAGAGGCATGTTTGGCCTTTGTTATGTTTCCAACTGAGGAGGAGCCTGAGGGCATGGTAATTACAAGTACTATCTTAGTTGCATCTATACTTGCTACTGTACTATTTGATTCAGAGGCGAATTTGTCTTCCATATCTAGTAATTTTGTAGCTATTCATAGAGTAGCCACCTCATCCTTATCTAAACGTTAGAAGATTCTTACGAGGGGAGGTATTGTGCCACCCACTAGTACTTGTGGAACTTGTTCAGAGGTAGTATGTGGTAGAGAGATGAGAGTACAATTTTTGGTATTTCCAACGCCAAGTTTTGATATTGTATTAGGGATGGACTGGTTGAGCCAGCACCATGTCTTATTAGATTTCCATAAAGGAAGTGTTATCTTCAGGCCACCAGACCGCCCGGAGTTCTAATTCATGAGAGGGATCATTGAGAAAGGAGTAGGCCCAGCAGTTGAAGTTTTCATGTCTATAGAGGTTGCCACACCACCAATAGTTGGAGATTTCGTGGATGCATTTTTGAAGAAGTTTCCAGGTCTTCCATCTGACAGAAAAGTAGAGTTTAGCATTGAGTTAGTGCCCGGAGCAGTACTAATTTCTTCTAATGTGTACCGATTGGCGAAGAAGGAGTTGGACGAGATGAAGCTTTAATTAGAAGAGTTGTAGACCAAAGTGTTTCATTCGACCAAGTACATCACCTTGGGGGGCACAATATTATTTGTGCCAAAGAAGGACGGATCAGTATGTATGTGCATCGACTACCGAGCATAAAATATATTGACCATCATGAATAAGTATCTACTGCCCCGGATTGACGACTTGTTCGACCAGCTAACGGGAGCGAAGTTATTTTGAAATATTGATTTAAGATCAGGGTATCACCAGGTGAAGGTGCACAGAGAAGACATTCCAAAGACAATATTTAGGACTCGTTATGGTCATTACGAATTCCTAGTGATGCCTTTTGGATTGATGAATACGCTAGCAATATTTATGAATTTGATGAATAGGATGTTCCACCAATATTTGGATAAGTTCATAGTTGTCTTTATTGATGACATTTTGGTATATTCGAAGAGCCGCGAGAAGCATGAGCAGCATTTGAGGATTATTCTGGAGACGTTGAGGAGCGTGAGACTCTATGCTAAATTAGGAAAATGCGAGTTCTTCTTAGGCCGTGTCTCTTTTCTTGGATATGTTGTCTTGGGAAAAGGTATTTCAGTTGATCCGACTAAGATATCGATAGTAGAGACGTGGCCTGTTCCGACCAATGTCTCTAAGGTGAGAAGTTTTCTTGGACTTGTTGGGTATTACCGGAAGTTTATAGAGAACTTCACGAGGATTGTGGAACCAATGACGTTGTTGACCTGCAAAGAACATGATTTAATATGGACCGAGGAGTGTTAGGCGATATTTGAGGAGTTGAAGAAGCGCCTGACCACTGCACCTATCTTGACGATACCATCTGGATTAGGAGGGTTCGTAATTTACAATGATGCAACCAAAAAAGGATTAGGATGTGTATTAATGCAGTAGGGTAAGGTTGTAGCTTATGCTTCTAGGCAATTGAGGACTCATGTGAAGAATTACCCTACTCACGACTTGGAGCTTGTCACAATGATCTTTGTCTTGAAGCTTTGGAGGCATTATTTGTATGGGGAGCGGGTAAAGATTTTCATAGACCATAAGAGCTTGAAGTATGTCTACACTCAGAAGGATTTGAATTTGAGGAAGAGAAGGTGGTTGGAGTTGTTGAAGGATTTTGAGATTGATTTGCAATATCACTCGGGAAAGGCTAATGTAGTAGCCGATGCTTTGAGTAGGCGGCCTATGGCATTTTTCTTGACTACTCAGCCACATTTGTTGGAGGATTTACAGAAGTTGGGGATATAAGTTATATTGCCAGGAGTAGATGGCAATTTGATGAGTCTTTAGGTGCCAAAGTGGTAAGATTACAGTTTGGGTGATCGTAGACCGACTCACCAAGGCATCCCACTTTTTATCTTTTAGAGTTGGCCAATCTACGGAGGTGTTAGCTGAGATGTACATAAAGCAAATTGTACGACTATACGTAGTGCCAGTTAGCATTGTGTTTGTCAGAGACTGGAGGTTTACTTTATATTTTTGGAGGAACATACATGAGAGCCTTGGTACGAGGTTGAAGTTCAGTACATTATCATCCGCAGACGGACGGACAGTCGAAGCATACCATTCAGACCTTGGAGGATATATTAAGAGCATGCATGCTTGACTTTGGAGGTTCATGGGAGGACCATCTATATTTGGTCGAGTTTATAATAACGGTTATTAGGCGAGTATTCAGATGGCGCAAATCGAAGCTTTGTACGAAAGGAAGTGTCCTTCTCTAATATTAGAGTGATATTGGTGAGCACCATATATTATGACCGGAGTTAGTGGTTCGTAACGTGGAGAAGGTAAAGCAAATTCAAGGAAATTTACGAGCAACACAACATAGGCAGAAACATTAGGTGTTCGCCATCGAATTTTTGGGTAGAACGATTGCTTGGGATGACAAGAATCTTTCAGAGGGATAAGGGAAGAAGAGAGTTTAAAATAAGACTCCTTTCCTTTCCTTTATATAATACAATTTTGAACAGTACAACAAAATCGTAACATGAAGGATTTGCTAATACAATAAAGATTATAGGAAAGTGTGTCGATGGAGATCAGGTGCTGTAAATGACCCTTTACTCCATTGACGATCTGATACCTAATAGCTACTCGAACTGTTCTCTATCACTCTCTCTTGTGTATCTGGTGTCCTCATTGACGAGATTGATTTGGTTGATTCGATCACTTGATGATCTGGTCTCCTCCCTCTTTGGTGATCTCTGGGTTGATCCTCGGGTTTTTTCTTTGGGTTTATCTCCGAGTCGATCCTCGGGACCCTATCTTTCTTCTCCTTTTTGATGTTGACGATGTGCATCTCCTTTTTATTTGCCTTTTAGAGGGCAAGCTATAAAGGAGGTAGTGATGATAGGGGAATCTCCTACGTGAAAGATGAAATATGGGTGTCACAGCTGTTTAGGCAGGCTGTTTAACCGCTCGACCTGGTCGAGGTGCTGATTAGGCGACAGTTGCTGCAGGAGCTCCGGTGGAGGACTTAAGGATCCTCGGGTGTAATCGTTGGTGGTTATGACTGTCCACTCGCACGGCTTGATCACATATGACCTAACATACGCGAATGTTTAGGATAACTTGTTGTTTGAATGGTGTAGTTGTGTAACATGCGTGCCATAAATGAGATATTTAAATCAGGAGGCACGATATTTGATTGATACGTGGCATTGACCGTGATTTTGAGGGTATCTCCGGTTTGAATGGGACAGTTATGGTGCACATACTATAAACATGGTATTGATTCTTCCAGCTGTTGCCAACGAAATTTGAGATGATTTGATTCGGGACGCAAACCAGTTTGTGATGATCTGGTCTGAGGCACGAACTAGTTTGTGTTAATCCGGTGCGGGGAATGAATCATCTTGTGTTGATCCAGTTTGGGGGCGCAAACCAGCTTTTGTTGATCCGGTCTAGGGCACGACCAGCTTATGTTGATGAGGGAGGTGGCTTAGCTTATGACTTGAGCTGTCTGTCTTTATGTGGAGACTGGTAGGCAGTTTGAGCCGCATGCCTCCTTGGCCGCATGGAGGCCTTCTGGAAGGGAAGCCGCATGGTATCTGAGCAGCATGTGAGCTGGTCGCATGGAGTGGTCCAGTTGCCTTTGATTCTATAAAGACGGTGTATCTTAGGTACTGTGCTGTTGGGACTTAGCATCCCGTTGGAGGTCTTCTGAGCCTTTGTGCACGTTGTCTGAGGTGGCTTGGCCTTGATTGAGCCTAGAAAATTTTCATGCTTCTACAAGACCCTCTTTAAAGTTTTTAAACTTAGCAATGAGTTTGAAATACTTTAAACAGAAGCATGGGCTCTTCAGGGTTCTTGGGCCGCCAAGGCTTCAAGGGAGCCTTTCGACTCCCGATGACGTCGCTTCATCTGGATGCGCCTTTTTTTAAAGGTTTCCAGATTGGCAAGTTTTTGCTATAAAGGGGGTTTTGGTTTGAAGAGAGAAGCACATTTTTCTCCAGACTTTGTTCTCCTTTGTTCTGTGCATACTCGTAAACCCTAGGTGCGATGGCCCCCAAAATTTTCTCTTCTGGTACGTGCACAAAGTGATGGAACGGGTATCTCCAGGATCGCGTATTGATCTATACGGCATGACCATGGCCATGCGGCCGAGTAATCTTGTGCATGGTGATTCTTATCCATGCGACACGATGAAACCATATGACATGACAATTTATCAACCATGTAACATGACTGCAAAGTTAATCTACGCGTATATTAATACGAACCCTTCAACAGAGAAAATTCCACGATAACGAATTGCTGTACATATCGATTGATGACGCATGAACATGTTTAATCTCGTGATCTAACCCTTCAATGGCAGAAACCAGGGTTAACGAATTGTACCTTAAGTGGTGAGGAGTTAATGGCAATTTTCAGCAATCTTGATCGATCAGCAACCTTAAGATCTTCTACCGTATTCCTTCCTAGAGTTGGACGTCGTGTGGGCGACGGTCTCCCTACTTTTTTTCCCTTGGTTGTCCCTCTTTCTCTCATTTCATGATGAACGAACTAGAGAAAGTGCTCTTCTTAGGATACATAATGACGGTCAGAGAATAAAGAGTATATATAGGCTACGACATGGACCATGAGGAAAAAATAGGTTTAGGACTCCTAACGCACAATCCCAGGTCTGTTAACAATAGCTCGGTCCACTAAAGAGAGTTTGTTGCACTACCTTCTTAATCCCAAATTACGTTTATGGGTCCTTCTTATTACATGCTTGTTTGTCTTCCCATGTTAAAATATCGAATATCCGTCAATCAAAATAAGTTACTGACAACTATATTGATCGACATCTTTTATCCTTAAGTAGTACTAATCAACTTTATTTGTCATGTCGGATATAATCCACCTGTAGGGTTTACATGACAATCCTTATGAGTTCCTTAAGAGGACATCATCAACCCGATTCATCGGGACACGGATTTCTTTTATATTTAACAGCCTATCATACACATAATGCCATTACCCAATTTATAGAGGTTATTGACTCATTATGAATCTCACTCTTTTATAAATCAAAGTAATGCACACCACATATACATGTCTACTATTATATCCGGATTAAGAGCACAAAGTGCACTAGTATAAACCTATAGTCAAGATAAACTAATGTTAGATTACACTACAACCTTACTAATGGTTTGTCCAAATCTATCTAGGTTGTGAACCATTTATATATTCTACAAGGGATTAAAAATATAATCTTTTGTGTGTCACTACACACCATATTATCTACAATATAGAATATCAGACACTTGTATTAACATATAACAAATATAAAATTCCAACATTTGCCCATATAATTCTCATTCAAAAATAATAGAAAAATATAGTTAATACAAAAGTGATGCTTTTATTATATAACCCTGACAATCTCCCACTTATACTCAAAGTATTACTTTTAGTATACTGTTACAAGTCTTTCACTTATACTTAAAGCCATGCGGCCGTGCATTTGACTCCCATTCCCCTAATATGACTATTAAAATCCTTAGCCGGTAAGCTCTTTGTAAAGGGATCAGTTCGGTTGTCTGCTGATGCTATCTTGATCATAGCAACATCTTCTCTTTTTACGGTATCTCCTATCATGTGGTACTTGCGCTCAATGTGTTTACCTGTCTTATGGGCTCGTGGTTCCTTCGAGTTTGCAACTGCACTACTATTATCACAATAAAGTATAATAGTCTTAGGCAAAGTAGGTACCACATCCAAGTCCAATAAGAAGTTTCTGAGCCAAACCGCTTCTTTGGCTGCATCAGAGGCTGCCACATACTTGACTTCCATGGTGGAATCAACAATACATTTTTGCTTGATGCTTCTCCATACTATGGCTCCACCTCCCAAGGTAAATACATAACCTAAGGTAGATTTTCTATCATCCCTATCTGACTGAGAATCTGAGTCTGTATACCCCAAGGGCACTAAACTATCTGCCTGGTAAATTAGCATATAATCTCATTCCTTTTCAGGTACTTCAGAATATGCTTTACTGCAGTCCAGTGATCTTGTCATGGGTGAGACTGATATCTTCTAACCATGCCAACGACAAAGCAGATATCTAGTCTCGTACATAGCGTTGCATATATTAAGCTTTCTATCGCCGAAGCATAAGGAACTGCTTTCATGTTCTCTATCTCTGTAGGTGTCCTCGGACGCTGCTCCTTGGATAGAGCTCTTCCATGCCTAAAAGTTAAGAAACCTTTTTTGGAATTATACATGCTAAAACGAGTCAATATATTATCGATATAGGTAGCTTGAGATAAGTCCAACATTATTTTCTTACGATCTCGTAGAACTTTGATCCCAAGGATGTGACCTGCTTCTTCCAAGTCCGTCATATCAAATTGTTTGGATAGATATACCCCTAGATTAGATAACACTTTTGTATTATTTGCAATTAGCAAGATGTCATCTACGTAAAGTACTAGGAATACTACTACGTTTCTGTCATATTTTTTATATACACAAGATTCATCCGGATATTGATGTTCCAAAATGGATGTTCCAAGATCAAAACGGACATAGAATTTTATTACCTGATCAAAATGGATGTTCCAAGATCTGGAAGCTTGCTTAAGTCCATATATGGACATCTTAAGCTTACAAACAAGATGCTCTTGGACCTTTTCAATGAACTCGTCTGGTTGCTTCATATAGATGTTTTCCTCAAGACTTCCATTAAGGAAATCTGTCTTGACATCCATTTGCCAAATCTCAAAAATAGATAAAAGAATCTGGATAGACTTAAGCATGACTACTGGCGAAAATGTTTCCTCATAATCAACACCCTCTTTACGAGTAAAACCTTTTGCAACAAGTTGTGCTTTAACGGTTTTAACCTTACTGCCTATTTTTCTTTTTCTTTTATTGACCCACTTTCATCTAATGGGTTTTACACCATTGGATGGTTCTTTGAGCTCCTAGACTTTATTAGAATCCATTGATTCTATTTCCGGTATCATTGCTTTTTGTCATACTCCAGTTCCAAAGAGCCCAAGACATGAGCATGCTAGCTGTACTGCTATAATAAGTATTTCCAATTTAATGGACTTATCCTATAATCGTAGTACGTTGAATCCTACAACTACAATACAATAGTCACATATAAAGTAATATTCCCACAAAAATAATATAACACTATAATCCTATCCACAGGATAGCAACATCAATACAGAAGATATATAATAATGTCTGACTGAAATATAAATAGAAATAAGTCTGAATATCCAAATACAAGATCTGTCCGAAATAACTAAGTCTGGTGGAAATATATCCATGAAAATAAAAGACAATGCTGGAAATAATAAAGTACTTAATAAAGAAATAGTCAGGACATAGCTAGCTAGATAAAATGTCCATGACTCTAAGCAACTGTCAACCCCTGGATCATGAAAACTTCTTGGAAACAACCTATATATCCTCTGCAAGAAATCCAGGCTCGATACTTCATCTGTAAACTATAGGATAAAGGTGATCGTCCTGATCTGGAAAATAACCAGGTCCTTAGAGGAACGTAGCAAGATACAAAAGAAATAATACCATAATGAACTGTAAATAACATGATATTGGACTTAATAACCATCTATGTGTATGCACGTTGAAGACGACTTTGGTATGTATGAGTAGCTGAAGGAATAAAGCATAGCATCTGCTAGAGGGTTATGTATATACTAGCATACCTCCAGACCGTGTTCTGACGCACGGTCAGCGGTCGCTGCCTGATATATACTCTAGCGATACGCCCATAACCGAAAAAATATGAATCCATAACCGAGCAGATATGAGTATAAAATGTGGCTTTTCATACGCCTACTAATAGTCTTCTCCACCCATGTATCACACTAGTCATATCCATTGCTCGAACAATACATATCTTAATGCAAGTCACTAACTAGACTTAAACTGATCACTATATATACTGTCACACGAACCGCCCACAGTGATGATCAGTCAAGTGCGTAAGTCCGTGACGACACAATATGTCTTACTCACAATGCCTTGTATGATACATGACAAGGCATTGAAGTTACGACGAATAACTTCCCACTTTTCGGGTATGTTTCCAATATATGTAAGTCAAACACACGCACACTCACCATAACATAGATGCCACCATCGATGGAACTCAAGTATACTTGGATGCACTCTACTAGAGTAACTCCATGGTCGAATGATCACGAACTCCTAGAAGTATAAAATAAACTAAATCAAGATCACCATAATACTTACCATATTTATACTTACCTTATTTAGACCAAACTAGTCATAAATAGTCAACTAGTCTATACTAGTATTCCGCTATTCATAGCAACAAGTTATAATAATAAAATGTCCCTAAGGCACTAGACTAGTGGTAGTGCGGGGAGCCACCAGAGCGTAGGTCTCAGGTTCAAATCCCCCTGGACGGCTGGGTGGCTTTGGGCCACAGTCTAGCTTGGAGAAAGGACACCTCAAAAAAAGTTATAATAATAAAATAATATTTATATACCATAAATAGGTACTTTAAATTCTAGAAAAATACTGGTATTAAATTTTGAATATATGTGATATAAATATATTTTTAGAAAAATACACCAAATTGCTATATTTAAGCATCAACACAACATGCCACATAGAATTTCAATTTGGAAGTAAAAAATCATGGAAAAATATGAAAATTATTTATTCTAGAATAAATAAGAATAATTAGGATTAAATATGTTTTTTTTTGTCTAAATTTATTAGATTTATATCATATTTAAATCCTACGAAGGTTTGGAATCAAATAGATGGGTTTTGATTGGTATGTCGGTGTCCGAAAATTGATTGTATCAAAGTAATAACATATCAATATGAAAATCTTGAAAATATTCACAAAAAATGATTATTGATGGTAGATATAGATGTTAGATACGTTACCAAGGTTTTGTCGGAGATCAATCGAGGTTCAAAGTCATCGAAAAAGTCTTCGCACTGAAATTGGTCAATTCTTGACACGTTTTAGTGTAACGGACGCTACGGACAAACGAAGTGGAACAGTGTGAGTTAGTGAGTGGACATCATAGAAGACATATAGGGATATCCATAAGATTTGGTTTTGGCAAAATAGATGATAAAAACCATTTTAAACCTATTTTACAAGGCACTAACCTGTTGCTAAATTTCAGACTGAAACGATGAGATTTCGGTGTCTTCGAAGGCTTGGATATCTCTCCGAAGGCAACGTGGTACTCCCGAAAGATGCTAGGGTGGAAGAGGAACTCGAGGGAGTCGCGGGAGTCATGGTGGATGGCTCGAAAGTCGAAGAGGAGGGGGTTTGGGTGGTCGGCCAAAGCTTTGTATGCCATTGGCCTTGGGTATGAAGAGGGTATAAGCCCACTTCCCGATTTTTTTCTTTTTTCTTTTTAGTTTTATATATTTTCTAGATAGAAAATAAAATTTATTTTTTCTATTATATAAAAGATATTTGTATTGACAAAGGGATTTGTCAAACTATTTTTTTTAATTTTTATAAAATGATATACTTTTAAGCTTATTAATTTTCTATTATTAATTATGTTTAAGTTTATATTTATAAAAATCTATTCTTAAATATTATTGAATTATTAGATATTATTGAATTTAGATGTGGTCAATTCTAAATTAGGATTGAATTTAGTGTTAATTTATTGCTATATTATTTTAGATGAGATTTGTATTTATGAAAATATACATTTAGGAATATTTGAATTATTCTTATCAATATTTTTGATATTTGATTTTATGAAATCTATTTGAAAGATTATTTAAAATATTAGATATTATTTTAAAGTAATATAATTGTGATTAATTATGGATTAGGATTGGGTCAAATCTAATTTAATTCATGGAATGATTGAATTCATTGAATCTAATCCTTCCTTATTTAGGAAATCTTCCATCTCCTATATAAAGGAAGCCTCCTTTTGCTTTTTCCCACAAACCCAATTATTATGATCAATTATGGATTGAAATTTGATCTATATAGTTTTAAGATTGATTTGATTTGAATTTAATGGAAAGATTTATTCATTAGATGTTTGACCCTTCCAAATTAGGAAATTGAGTCAATCTCCATCTATTAAAGGAGTCCTATTCCTCTCCTACAACCAAAGCCCTTCAAATCTAACCCTAATTAAGTAATGACTATCTATTGTATATACCTATTGAACCTATGTCATCTTCCACATTTTCTTTTCCAAAATTCCTCGTTTTTTTCGTCTAAAATAGGCTAAAATTTGTCATAAATTCAACCTCGTTATTTTTAAGCTATAGAAACTTCGTGAAGCCGTTGCGACCAACTCTGGACTCCGTTTCACCTTCAGTTTTTTTTGTTAAAACAATATTGAGATTAGCTTTCTAAATCTATATTTTATTTTTTGTAATTATTTACTTAAATTTCTGGAGATTTATTTGAGTGTTGGTTGTCCAAAAATTAATGCATTACACTGTTTTCGAGATTTTGGGAGATCCCAAACACCGTTTTAAGATCCATTTGAAGTTTTGTAAAGCTGGCATGAAGATCTAAAACATATAAATTTTCCAAAAAATTATAAATTTTTTAATATTTATTTAATTTATTGAACTCAGATTTGACCGATAATTTACCGATTTGGTCACGGTTAGCCATAACAACGATAACTTTCAACCAAATCGATATTGTGTCGCACACATCAACTGCAACTTAACTTGAGGCAAGTACACTATTGCTTTATATTTCTAGTACATTATATTGCTACAAAACATTGTGTTTCCATTTGATATCCTGTTGAGACACGATTGTGACACGATAGGCTTGATTGTATCATTACTCATTTATTGACTATTTAGTGAGTCAGGAGGGGAAATGCTAAGTAGACGTGTGAACAAATCCTAATGAATGTTTAATGTGGATAGCTAAGTCATACACCTCACGTATGGGTTGGACGTACCAAAAATGTGGCCATCGTATGATGTACCGTATAGCCCAGCCATTTACATGTCAAAAGGTATTTCAAATCACTGTTTGATTAGTTTTACTTGTTCATGTTCCAGTTGTCTTGTTCATACATGTTCCTGCTAGTAGTTTCTTGTACATGTTTATTATTTTTAGGTCATGTACATGTTTCTTTTATTCTCTACTGCATCTCTACTTGTCTACCATATTTTGTATTAAGTTACATAAATGCAATAAGGTTGTACTTTGCTCCTTTTCTGACTGGGTCATTGTAGGTGACTTGGCAAGCTTTCTACTTTTGCTCTATAGACCATGCGGGGGAGATAAATATCATGGAGGCCAATTGTAGATTCTAGATGGATTTAGAGGTGTTTTCCTGAATGTCATTTTGATGTATAATTGGATTTGTATTTGAATAATTATTGTGAATGAGCAAATAAATGTAATTTTGTTGTATTTGAGATTGATATCGAGACCTAGATAGCGTACTACCGCCGATGTTATGGCGTAGGCTGGACTTGGCCACGAACTTGTATCCGAAAAGCGGGTGTGGGTCGTGGCAATATTTTTGGTGGCCCATGCAGGCCAATTTTCGCAAAATTGTGCGAACTCGTGATAGTACTTAAGTTATTCATACTATTGCGAACCTGCGACTAGAAAGTGTTCATTCATAATTGGGATTGCTTTGATTTTAGTATAATAGCTAGGAATAGGTATACCATAGGAAAGTACTTACTGAATTTGACTATTGAGTAGTTAAAGTTGCTATATAGGCCACATTATTTAGGTAAGAATTTATTGAATTCTAAACCCTCTTAAATAACTTGAGGAATTTTCCTAAAGGAATGTACTATTGTGTTTCGACACGATGGTAAGATAAAAGGTAGGTAGACTATTTGCTTGGTAAATTAGGACTTCCTAGGATTCGATTCCTAATCTTGATCATTTGTGCAATCTTATTTTCTCCCCTCTAATCATTATCATCCTATCGTAAAGTCTGTATTTGATTTCCATTGGCCATAGTAATTATTATTTTTCTAAGAATCAATATTGTACTTCTATCCATTGAGTTTAAGCCTAACATGATCCAATTATCTATATATTTATTTCAAGTAAATTTTTGTTGAAATTCAAGACATATATGCTTTTCCTCGATCCTTGAATATAAGAGAAATATAAATTAAATTTTTTTTACTTCTTTTGTGTTCAGCCTTTTTTTCCTAATCGATCGTTTGATTTTCAAAAATTGATACCTAATCGATCGTTTAATTTTCAAAAGTTGATAATTTTACTTCAAGGATAGATACTTATACTTTTCCTCCATGATTGACTTGTTTAAATTTCTAGAAGCTCCTTTGAAAATTATTGTCGATGGAGTTTGAAAGAATATACGGTGACCTATAATGGCAAGGCAGATGCACACTGTCGCCATTTATTTGGATTACGGAGACTGCGGGTTCACTGCAGCCAGCATCGTACTGGCAAGGCAAGACCCCTATGTTGAAGTAATTTTAGGTAAGCGTAGGTTATTGAATATTATTAAAACTATGTCTAGTTGTCCTATTTTGATGTTTGAGTTGTTATGTCGATATTGGATAGAATTGATAGAGCATTCGATACCATATTCTTATTTGAGTCATAGAACAAGGGTTTACTGCAGCCAGATGTATACTGGCGAGGCATAAATTTTTGATAAAATGACTTCGGATATGCTTGCGGTTTTCGAATATTGTAGAGACTGCATCCTTTTTGGCATATGACTATTGATTTTCATGGTTCAAAATTTCATGCCCCTCACTTGAATTTGATTTAGTTCTTATCTTTTCCTTTCTTGAACCTTTCTTTCTTATCTTTTGTTTTCATATCATTATTAGGTTTTCTAGTAATCTTTTAAATCTATTTTGATTTCTTTCCACTAGATACATAATCGTATCTAGATTTGATAATCGTGTCTAAATTATTTGGGTTAAATAGCGGATTATGCCGAAACGATTTCGATTTAATCATTCTTAAATGATTTTGATCGCGACTGGACTATCTTGATTATATTTCGATCAAGCCAATTAGTATCTTTTCTTAGATTTTGATTCTATAATCACGCCCGGATGATTTTGGTTAATAAATAATTATGCCTAATGACTTTTCTTGTTGAGAAAATACTATTTCGATTCTATCCTTAACCAAGCCTAGGTTTTGACTAACCATTTTTGACTATATTTTGACCGTGTCAGATCATATCTATTTTTGAGCTCTCCTATTTCCTAGAAAGTCGGGAGGTCCTTTGCTAGATACGAGATAGATTGACTGCTGAAGTTGCTCTTCCGAACATCTGATAGGTCCTCCTTGCTGTCCCTTGGCTGGTGTTGCTACAGTAGCGCACCTCGGAAGTATTGGGTCTTTGTTGATAGCCTCTTGGAGTTGGGCTTCTGCTAACACTTCGGTGTATGAAACTCTAGATTGTGTAGTAGTGTATCTTTGGATCTCCTTTGTCAACCCATGATGAAATCTTCACAACTTCTCTATGTCATTTGGGATCAGGATGGTACCAAAATAACTAAGGCAACTGAACTTAGCATCATACTCTTCTAGGGTCATGTTCCCTGATATAGAGGAACTGATCATAGAGATAGTCTCAAACTATAGTGGGGAAGTACTTTACCTTGAAATACTCTAAGAACTGCTCCCAAGTCTGACCTCTACCGATATCTCGCTCGATCCGCTCCCACCAATGATGTGCATTTCCTTCGAGCTGGGTCCGGATGGCTATCATCAATAAGTTTTAGGTAGCTACGAAGCATCGAGAAGCTTCTGAGTGCTGATCATCCACTTGTTGATCTCCTCCAGTGTTTCCTTGTCGTCAAATAATTTTGAGTTCATCTGGCGATAGCCATGGATAGTGTCCACCATCTGAGCAGGTGCCGGTGCTAGTGCAGGTGCCATTGCAGGGGTGGGTGCTCCAACCTCTCGATAACCATCATCAAACTCTCCTTTATAGCCTCGGTCTATTGCATCTAATGCTGCATCATGGTCTGGAAAAATTGGAACATCTGGACCCGGCCATTAGGCTGGGACATTTATGGCATCGATCCATAATGTGAATACGTTCCATGTGGCATCTGATTTAAAAATTAAGGTGGCTGGGTAATGGATCCTCCTGATGTATTTCGGTCTGCGAGGTCTGGCCCTCGTACTGAGTCGTAGCCAATGGTACTCCCTGGCGTCACTGGAGTCCTGCTGTCACTATCACTTTTCCAAATAGGGGTAATTTTGTTATTTTATATTATATAATATTGTGCATATTTATTTATTTATTTATTTATTTATATTGTGTTAGCTATTATAGTTAGTATCTAGCAAATTTGTTCGACTTATGTTAGTGAACCAATTAGACTAGACATTATACTAGAGTCCAATAATTAGTATGACATGACTCAAGGACCAACTGAATGGACCAGGCCCAATTAGACCCTTATAGTCATGCCATTTAATAAAGTAGGGACTAGACTATTTACCAAAATAGGATTAGAGCCTTACATGCATTAATTAGCTCACATGACAAACTCTGGAGGGCATTTTAGACATTATAGATTGGCATGCAATCCATAGCATGGCTGACTACAATAAGAGGTAGCTCTTATTCTCTCACTTCTCTCTTCATCTATTGTGTCATTTCTTCCCAATTTGGTGTTCTTCCCCAAATTGATCCATCCCTCCACAAATTCATCTCAAATTCTCTCCACTACTCCTCATTCTCACCACTTGAATGAACCAAGGAGCTTGGAGGCTAGGAGCACTAGAAGAGGAGTCCATTTGCTAGGAGTTTCGTGTCCGGATCGTGTCCATTTGGCTTTGCATTGGGAATCCATCTCCCAATAGGTATACATCTAATTTTTTGCTATTTTAGACTATAATAAATGCATTGGACCATTAAGAACCCACCCATGGATATATATATATATATATATATATATATATATGAGGAATAACTAGGCTCTAATGACCATTTTGGTAGAAATTACAAAGAGTTTTTATGCCAATTTTGGGAAAATTCGAGAATGGTGCACCAAGTGTTTGTCATTTGGTTTGATAGGCTAATTTGACATGTAATTATTGTGTGTGGCTAGATACGTGTCCACCAATGGATACGAGTTGGCCGTGTCATGATATTCTAGGATACGGAGTCGATTTAGGGGTTTTCTCCTCCGACACTTGTGATACACATGTCAAATTTTACATAACATATTGCACTAGCTAGACACCACTCTAATTAGGTTCATATATATATATATTTTAGACTTGCTCATGTGATTTGGTAGGATTCGGACATTGTTTGGTATAAGTATCTTAGGCGTATCACAAGCGTATCGTAGATTACTGCGATACGGGGGTGATGCACACCAAGTGTTTGAATTTGTGTGTGTGTGGGTCCACACATATCCAAGTGTGTGTACCTATATATCCAAGTGTGTGTACCTATATATATCCAAGTGTGTGCGTATCACAAACGTATCATAGATTACTGCGATATGGGGGTGATGCACACCAAGTGTTTGTATTTGTGTGTGTGGGTCCACACATATCCAAGTATGTGTACCTATAAATATTGATGTGGATATATATATATATATATATATATATATATATATATAATCCACGTTAGCTGTAGTGGCTAATGCCTTCATTGAAATCGAAAAAGCAAGAAATAGAGTAGAGAGAGAGCCATTTCTCCTATAGGTGGGGGGAGAGAAAAATCCCCAGTTCTACAGGTGATGGGGAGAAACCCCAGTGCACAATAAAAAGTTGACAAGGCTGAACTGCAACAATACTACCTCATATTGTCCGATCGAAGGGTGCGTTGTTAGGGGTTCGCCACTAGCATTTCCTGAAAGAAGTTGACAAAAACTTCGTACAGGTTTGGGAGGGAGGCCAGAGCTGCATCCGTTTGCTTGACTCTTTCACGGAAAGCCTGATGATATTTAGGATGAAATACGAGGGCAGTTAATAGACTAATCTCTTTCATTTCCTCACCTTCCGAGTAATTATCAACGACCCTGGCCAAAAAAGCCATAAGCTTAGTCATGGTTTCCCTATCTGAGGCTTGATGAGGCTTTGCTCTCGACATAGCTGGGAAGGCATCCTCGATGCTAGTCGGAGGGGGGGTAGGCAGGAATACCAATGATCCAACCATAATTGGAGCCATCAGAAGGTGCCATTGGCTTCTCTCCTACAGGCAAGTGCACGGTTGGTTCCAGTTGTGGGTCAAAAATCTGGTTGTACTGGGTGTTGACAAGGGTCTGGTCTACCTGAATCGCATGATCCGGGGGAACATCATCTTCTTCTTCTGCTACCTTCTCTATAACATCTTCTTCATCATCTTCTTTTTCTTATGCTTTCTCTTTTAAAGCTTAGGAAGCGGTGTGGACGGCCTTGACTCAATCGCTACGGCTGCACAGATCTGTGGGGGTCTCTGGATTCAGGGGTGTCACCGCGTAAGTGGTGACAACCTTCTTCCCTGGCTCCCTGCAGATCTCTGAGGCCACAACAATGGAAATAGTCTCAAGGGTGTCGTCAGTGTGACTTGACTCCTGGGTGTCGTCAATGAGTTCCGAGGCTAGAATATCAAATTTGTTGGCAAGCTTTACGGCATAAGTTTTGGTGTGCACGGTGGCACTTTCCTGAAACGTACTTTTCTGGGGTTGTTTTTGACCACAGTAGGTTTCCATACTGGCATCAAATCGGGTATAGAAGTTCGATAATTGGAGGAGAGGAGGTTTATTGCTTTGCCTAGATGGTTGTGTAGGGGCTGTCTTGTGGGTCACTATTGTTTGCCATTAATTATCAAGCACAACAAAATTATAGAGGAATTGAACTTGATTGCAAACTCGCTTATACAAGAGAAAGCTTAGAAAGAAATCCTATGAAACAATCTAAGTATAATTGTTTAGTTTTGATTCTGGAGGGTGATGATAGAGGCTCGGATAGTGTAGCAACTCTGCCTTAGTCCTTGGACTATCTAACACGATCCTTGCTCTTGAATAAATTGTCCTTCATAGGTTGCCAACCTTTTGCATGGGTGTAGTACCCTGCTATTTATAGTGATATATATTTTGAGCCACATAGATGGCCACGTGGCTACAACAGACAGAAAGACCCGCTCTTTGGCCGCCAGCTGGTGACTTGTTGAGATTTTGTTGCAACAAATCTGGGTGGTTGCGACTTGGTCAGCTTGCCACGTGTCCTATCGCAAGATAGGATCAGTCTGCTTGAGTCATTTTGAGCCGCATAGGCCTTTCAGTGTTTGGTCATGTTGGGCCGCATAAGACTCATACAGCTTGAGCACAGTCTTCCTTAGTCCGCATGTAGCTTGAGGACTTTTAAGCCGCATAGATTCTGTATTCTGGGCCACATAAAGCTCATGCGGCTTAGATTGCAGTTACTCTTGGCCTCATGAAGCACATAAATTGAGCCGTATAAGGTCCATGCGGCTCGGGTCGTAGTCCTTTTGGCCTCATGGCCATGTCTAGTCTGGTGAAGTGATATTTTATTTAATCACGTCTTATCTTCTTTTTATCAGAGTGTCAGAGTTGTCAGAGCTGTCAAATCTGTCAATTTTGCCAATTTTGACAGAGTTTGTCAGTTTTATCAGAAGGGTTAATTAGCTTGGCCGCATAAGTAACTATTCTTTCTGTGGCTCAAAAACCAGTCTGGTGAAGATGGGCCGCAAGGGGCATGCTGAGTCTGTCATGCGTCTCTTCTTTATACGTGTCAATCTGTTCCAGAGTACTCATGCGGTCAGTTGTGATCCGCATGAACCCCATATTTTCCATGCTTCTACAAGACCCCCTTCAAAGTTTTCAAATTATAAATTTGGAATACTTTAAATAAGAAGCATGGACATATGTTAAGCCACAGAAAAGTCTTCGAGTTAGGTGAGACGTTGTACCGTAGTGACTTTTTTGAGCCGCAGGTAGATCCCGTGCCGCAGGGAGATCTTGTGCCGTAGGAAGATCTTGTCTGCCAGCTGTCACTGCTGCATTTAATGCCTTGATTTGGTTTTAGATTTAGGCTCTTTTTTTGAGATAAAGCTGACGGTTACTAAGGATAAAACCCCCAAATGTCATCATTATCTTTAATGGATACGGGAATCGAAGCGGCGATGACGGTTATTAAGGATAAAAATCCCCAAGTGTCGTCATTATCTTTAATGTCACGATAACCGACGCGACGTTCATCTGTTTCCACTTTGAAGAGCTATAAATATGGGCCATACGGAGAGTTTTTCTTTCAACTTTTTCTCCTTCATCTTCATCATCTTCGTCATTCTTTCTGTCCCGATTACTCATGGCTTCGAAAGCTTCCAAGTCGACTGGTGCTACGACCAAAGGAAAGGGACTCACCTCTCCGTCGAATGCTGCAGACTCTCCTTCCGTTCATCATGACGTGTAACCCCCTGTCAAGGGTAAGGACGGTAGGAAAATAATGACTTAAATTTGAATGTCCATATCGCATATTTTATGCGCAAGCCTATCATATATCACCTCTATGTTTAGGCATTATCGATGCATGCCCCATCTCTTTGGTCCGCTTATATTCTGTATGATGGGGCCACATGGGCTGAATCGTATAAGCGTTACTGACCCTCATGAATGCCTCATACCTGAGTCGTATGAGCACTACATGGCTGAATCGCATGGATGCCTCCTGACCGAGCCGCGTGTATATCTCATAACTAATCTGCATAAGTGCCTCGTGGCTTAGCCACATGAGCACTGCATAACAGCATTGCATAAGTGCTTTAAGACTGAGCCGCATGCATCTCATGTTTGGCTGAATGTTATTTTCTTCTAACTGCTACCCCTTTTTTTTACAGGGATCCGGCTAGCAAATTTCTCCAGGACCGGTATCGACGATAGAATAAAGATACACCATTTTGACATACACATCAGATAGCTTAGAACTCTTCATGCTTTGAAAGAGTTTTCCTCATATGGTAGAAAGAACCTTTATACGTCGGAGAGTCGGACGGTGGTGGGGCGTCATCGTGAAAGTTCTGTTTTTATGGCTCTCCAAGTAGGCAAAAACATCACTAGGGATGTTGTTTTGAAGGTATGGTCTATTGGGGAACGGGCGTAAGATGTCCGCAATACGGAGAAGAGAAAAGCATATTATATTTGCCTTCCTCCGTGCAGCTCTTCGGAGATTCAACAGCCTTGTTTGCTTCTCAGCAGTAAAATATGACTTCTTTCGAGGGCCACGAAACTGTTTTTTGATGAAGGCGAAGTGCTGCCAAACTGACCAAGCTATGTATTGCAAGATTTTCCTTTCTTTTCTTTTTGCTGCTGATGTAGTCCTATGAATGTAACTGATTTTGAATAAACAGAATATATTCATCCCATTCTTTGTTTGTGGCATCTGTGATGCTTGTACTGGAGGGCCTAATACATCATTTGTGTAAAGGATATCCTACTGGGGGACTTTTTGTGGACCTATTGCACTTTTGTGTATCTGGAAATGCGAGTAAATAGATTTGAATGATATTTTGTAGACCTACTACTCTTTGGTACACCGATGGTGCGAGTAGTAGATTAGGATAACTTCTGTGGACCTATTACCCTTTTGTGCACTGGTGGTGCGAGTAATAGGTTAGAATGATATTTTATAGACCTATTACTCTTTTGTGCACTGGTGGTACGAGTAATAGATTAGGATAATTTCTGTGGATGTATTACCCTTTTGCGCACTGGTGGTACGGGTAATAGATTTGAAACAAAACCAATAGAGGTAATATGGACGTGATTGGTTTTGTGGTCTTAACACCATGTCTTTTATCCCGATTTGGGGTACAGGTGTTAAGTCAAGAGACCATCGGTATCAGAGGTAATATGGACGTGATACATGATGGTCATGAAATTTTTTGTGGACCTATTACTCTTCTGCTCACTGGTGGTGCGTGTAATAGATTTTGATACAAAACCCAACAGAGGTAATATAGATGTGATAGGTTTTGTGGTCTTAACACCATGTCTTTTATCCCGGGTTGGATACAGGTGTTAAGTCGGGTGATTATCGGTATCAGAGGTAATATGGACATGACATACGATAATCAGGACCATGAAGTTTGCTCAGAGATAATAAAAAATGGGACAGACTCCTGTGTGATAAAGCATTAGAGTAGGAGTTCAGAGGTATCAGCATATATGACTCTCCACTCAGGAAGATACGATGTTGAAAATAGAGTATGAGTTCAGTGGTACTTGGTGTACATAACTCGATGATCTGGGAGATTTGGTGGTTTAAGGAAGTTCCAATATATCCTTAGACATAGTATTTCTTCAGGAATTTGCCGTTTATGGATATCATGAGCAAGTCTCCATTCTGTTTTGCGAGTCGGTATGCGCTATTAGAGAATACGGTCTCGATGATAAATGGACCTCCCATTTGGGCTGGAATTTGTCGGCAGATTTGTGAGTCATGACCATCAGTCTGCGAACGGCCAAGATGAGATCGTCTATTTGGAATGTCCTCTGCTTGACTTTTTTATTGAAGGCCCGAGAGATGCGTGCTTGATAGAGCTCGATGCTTTGTTGAGCCTGCAAGCGCTTCTCATCTAAAGCTTCGAATTCTTGTAGCCGTCGACGGTAGTTATCGTCCGATGTCAACCGGTAAGTAAGAGCCATACGAAATAAGGGGATCTGAGTCTCCAATGGGTGAACTGCCTCACTCCCCTACACCAGAGAGAATGGTGTATTTCCCGTAGTCGTCCGACTCGTATTGTGGTACGCCCATAAGCATTCGCCTAGCTTTTCACTCTAGTCGCGCTTGTTTGAAGACATGAACTTCTTGAGAAGCTTGATTATGGTCTAGTTAAAGGCTTCAGCCAGGCCATTAGCCGATGGGTTGTAGGCTGTTGAAGCAACATTCTGTATCTGATTCTTATCACAGAACCGATAGAAGACATGGCTTGCAAACTGCGGACCATTGTCATGAATGATCCTCCATGGCAGTCCAAAATGGTAAATGACGTGATGTTTTATAAAACTGATAACGTTTGACGTCTTTACCTCTGCTAGCAGAACATCTTCCGCCTACTTGGAGAACTAATTGGTGATTGCAAGTATAAACCGGTGCCCTTTGGATGACGGCGGGGTGATTGAGCCAATGATGTCCATTCCCTATGCTTCAAATGGCCAAGAGGCCACCGTTGGGTGCAATAATTCGGATGGAAGATGTATGAAATATACGTGGAACTGAGAAGCCTTACACTTCTTTGCATAGTCGACTGCGTCTGCGACCATTGTAGGCCAGTAGTAACCCATCCGACGGAGATGGTCCTGCAATTTTGAGCCTGATTGGTGAGCCCCACAAACGCCATCGTAAGCCTCGCGTAAGGCTTCTTTGGCTTCTGCATTTGACATATATCTTAGCATTAGTCCATCATAAGATCGGCGATATAACATTTTTGTTTCGGTGTCGTAAAAGAATCTGAGAGAATGCCTTCTGATTGAAGTTGCTTCTTTCACATTCTCAGGCAGGATTTCATAGACTGCAAAGTCGATGAACGGGAGTCTCCAGTCTTGTACGTCATTGGTTATCTGGGAAGAGTAACTCATATCCAGTTGAACGTTATTTTTGGGACATACCAACTCATGGCCTATCATGTCGACTAGATGATGAGCATAATTTAGAATCACCAAAGAAGCGATGAGGCCTGCTAGGGCATCAGCTTCAATATTCTGGAGCCTAGGAACATGTTCTCTAAAGAATCCCTCCATGGTTGCAATGATGGCAATTGCTATCTGATGATAGGGAATCAGGTCCGCATTACGAACCTCGTATGAGCCTCAGATTTGATTAACAATCAGCTGTGAGTCGCCATATGCTTCCAGGCATTTGACCCCTACCTCTTTTGTGAGTCGGAGTCCTATGACCAGAGCGTAATATTCGACTACATTGTTTGAACAAGGTTCTGTAAGAGAATATGCCCGATTGGCTACCAACCTAGAGGAAAATATTAATACTACCCCAACTCCGACGACGATATCACCTCGTGGCCCTATTCTTGAAGCACCATCGAAGAACATTTACCAAACGTCATCATGTGAAGTCATGTTTGAGTCAACAACTTCATCTGGGATTTTTTCATAGATTCTGGCTGTTTCTGAGCCTGGATGGGCTGCTAAAAAATTGGCCAAGGCTTGACCTTTGACAGCCTTCTACGGAACGAAGACCATGTCGTCGAGGGATAGCAGTATCGCCCATGTGGCTAGACGAGAAGTGAGTGCGCCTAGCTTGGTCATGAGAACCCTGAGGGGATTAACTCGTGAGACAACATGGATGGTATGTCCTGACACATAGTGTCGTGTTTTCAGAATGGCGAACACCAAGACAAGGCATCCTTTTCTACGGCGGTGTACCTATGCTCTGGTCCCACCATCATTTGGCTGAGATAATAGATGACTTGTTCGTGCCCCGCATCATTGTTCTGTGCTAATAAGGCACCGTGGGAATGCTCCATCGCTCGTACATAGGGCAGAAAAGGCTTTCCGATAACTGGGGCTACCAGAACCGACGGATTTGACAGGTATTCCTTAATATCATCAAAGGCGCATTGACATTCTTCATTCCATATGAAAGAGATGCCTTTTTTTATGAGTTGTGTGAAGGGTTGACATCACCCTGAGAGGTTAGATATGAACCTCCTGATGTAGGCTAGTCTTTCCTGAAGACCGCGGAGTTCACAGAGGTTCCTCGGTGGACTCATCTCCAGGATTGCCTTTGTCTTATCGGGGTCTATGTGAATGTCCCGAGAAGTAATAACAAAGCCCAAGAACTTTGCGCTGGACACATCCAGGAAGGACTTGGTAGGATTCATCTTCAGATTGTGCGCTCGTATAAGGTCGAATACTGTTCAGAAATCGTGTATGTTATCATCCTTGGAGCAGCTTTTGACGACGATGTCGTCAACGTAGCACTCCACCATCTTGCGCAAGTGATCTCTGAAGATGACGCTCATAGCTCATTGATATGTAGCACCGACGTTCTTCAGGCCGAAGGGCATGACTGTGTAACAGTACACACCGATCGGTGTTTGAAATGACGTATGCTTCTCACTGTCAGGAGACATTTTGATTTGATTGTATCCTGAAAAGCCTTCCATAAAGGACATGCGCTCAAAGCCACACGTATTATCGATCATTATGTCGGTGATGGGAAGTGGGAATTCATCCTTAAGATATGCCGTATTTAGATTGCGAAAGTTGATGCAGATTCGGATCTTTCCATTCTTCTTGACAACTGGTACTATATTAGCTATCTAGTCTGGGTGTTGTTCCTCGCGGATGAAACCACTAGCTATAAGTTTATTTACTTCCGCTTCGATGGAGTTCATGATGTCTGGACGGAACCGTCGTTGCTGTTATTTGACTGGTTTTGCGTTCGGATGAATATTGAGCTTATGAAGTGCGATCTCGGGGTTTAGCCCTAACATGTCTTCATAGCTCCAGGCGAAAACGTTGATGTATTCTCTGACGAGTTGCAACAACGATTCCTGCTCGCCGCCCGTGAGGCTTTTACTGACGAAGATTGACTTTGGAGAGGATTCATTACCGAGGTTAACTTACATGACCTCATCTTTAGTGGAAGGGTCACGTTGTTCAAAGCGCTTCTCCCATTGTGCATCAAGTTGTTGGGCCCATAGCTCCAGTTCAAGAGGTTTGAGTAGATCTTCTTCTTCCTCTTGAATGTCAGCGGATGCCATGTTGACAGATAATGTGTCACCCCCAATTTCTAGAAATAGGGATATTTTCGTCATTTTTTTATTTTTAATATTTTTGAAATTATTTATTTATTTATAATATTATTTTGGGGTTATTTAAGTCGGGTTCGAATTTCAGCTCAATCCGACTTGAAACGGGGACCCGGGATAGTTTTGACTCTAGTGGGACCCACTCATTAGTTAGGCATGGCCCACATGTTAGTTATTTTAGTTAGTGACTAGGCTAAAATATTTGGTTAGGATTAATTAGATTAGAGTGTGTTGGAATGACCAAACTAGCCCCGACTTAACTCCTTTCCAATATATTAGCAAATAGATTAGTGTAGGGGCTTTCTTGACTTTCCCTCTCTTTGGCCGGCCACCAAGTGTGGATAAGGCTCCATCAATCATCATTATCTCTTCTTCCATTCTCTCTCTTGTTCTTCCCCAAATTAGTTTAGAGTGCAAACCCTAAAAATTTCTCCACCATATCCTTCCATTTTCTCACCCAATCTTCTTCCTTCCTTCTCCATTCAAGCCAAGGAGGGAGCTACCCAAGTTTGAGAGGATTCAGAGCTTGTCCGTGTCCGTTTGGGATTCCTACGTGTCGGTGGCGTATCGGGAGGCTTCTTCTTCGATTCGAGTCACCGGGAGGTATAAATCCCTTCTCTTTCTCATTTCTCTCTTGCATTAGAATGTTTTTGACCCATAGGAATGACCCACATGGTTTTGTGCCCATTTGTGTCCATTTCGTGTCCATTTGGACACTTGTAGAGGTGTCCTATGAGTAGGATAGTGTCCTAATGGGGAAAACCCTATTTGGACACATGTGGATTCATTTATATATTGATTTAATGTTGTTCTAATATTTATTCCAGATTTTATAAGTGTTTAGGAATGAGTTTTCCTATGTATCATAATGTATCATATTATCTAATAACAATATATGTATATATATGGTGATATATATTAATCTCTCTCTCTCTCTCTCTATATATATATATATATATATATATATATATATATATATATATATATATATATATATATATATGTATATACATATTATGGTTTATATATATGTGGATACATATTATGGTGGGAATGTGTATATTTTTGTGTTCATGAATGGGGGCAGCAGGGGTCGGCCAAGTTTGGAGTAGTGTGTGTGTGTGTGTTTGTTTTAGTAGGAGAGTATTGTATATATGTGTGTGTTTGTGGGATAGAGTGTGAGAGTTAGAGAGAAGATTGAGGAGTGTTTGTGAGTGTTTAGAGGGGGGGAACAACCATTCCTTGCTGTCCATTTCAGCAGCACTTGCTGCCAATTCAGTCCAGGTTTACACCCCCAAGTGGCTGTCCAAATTCATCCAAATCAGTCCCCCTTAAGCCTTTATGGCTGTCCCCTAAAACCCTTACCTGCTGTCCTGCACAAGTCCTTTGGACAGTCCCAAATTGCAGCCCAATAGTCCCCTTATAACACCTTGTTGTCCTGCACAAGCCACCTACATGGCAGTCCATGTTTAGCCCCTTATCACCACCACCAAACCACTTAAAATCAGCCCCTAAACACCCTCATATATCAGCCCCCAAATGCCCCTATATGCTACCATGTTACTGCCCATTGCTCCATTCATTACAGTCCCTTAAACCCATTCATTACAGCCCCTTAGTCCCATGTACACCCTTGTTTAACCCCCACATGTAGGCTGTCCTTAACACCCCCTTGACAGTCCATGTAACCCTTGATGGCTGTCCTAAAACAGTCCTTGTTTGCCCCATATTTTAGCCCATTCACCACCCTAAAATAGTCCACTAAACCATCACCAAATCAGTCCAGATTTTCACCCCGACATACCACTCCATTTCCAGCCCTCAACACAGCCTTAATAACACTCCAAATCAGTCCACTATATAAGCTTTGTGTGTGTGTGTATTTATGAGTTGGTGAGTGTGAGTGTGAGACTAAATGAGTATAGCTAGTAGCCTATAGGTTAGCCTATGTGTAAACTAATAGGAAAACCTATAGGAGGGCCTATGTGAGTGTGATATAAGTGAGTGTTGTGTGTGAGTGAGTGGTGTAGGTGAGTGCTAGAGTGATATGAGGTCATTCATGATATGGGTAAGGTAAGAAATAGGGTAAACCAACACATGTATTCTAACATAGCCTAGATACCTAGGATACCCATGTTTTTTGGTAGGTAAACCTTAGATAGGATGGTATCTAGCTATCCTAAGGAGCCTAGGCTAGTATCTTGGGTATTAGCGGGGTTTCCTTGGTATTGTGCAAGGTATAGGTATTTACCTTGGTAAGGGTAATGTAGGTAATGCCTAGAACTAAGGTATTTGAGTTTGGAGTCTAAGATATGGTTAGAACTTGGTTCCCTTGGTTGGTAATGATCAAATGTAGTGCTTCTAGACTAGTTTTGACGTCGGTTGACCATTTTGACTAAAAGTCAACAAAAGTCAACCGAGAGTCAAACTTAGCCTTTAAGCTAAGTTGACCAGTTGTTGACCGAAACCAAACCAGAGTTGACCAGTTGACTGAAAGTCAACAGTTGGTCAACATTAGACTAGTTTGACCTAGGGTTGACTCAGTGTTGACCAGAGTTGACCAGAGTTGACTTTTTGACCAAAAGTCAACTGTAAGTCAACCCTTGATCCAAATTAACCTAGTTTGACTTGGATTGATTTTCTGTGACCTTATTTGACCTTGGTTGTCCTAGTGTGACCTAGTTTGGCTCAGTACGACCTAGTATGACTCGGATTGACCTAGATTGACCTAGATTGACCTAGATTTATTTAGAATGCATTGTAATGCATCTTATTATCATTTTTAGACTCATAGTGACTTGTACTGTTCTATAGGAGACAGACACCACTCCTCGGACAGTATATTCTCTTCAGACACTCAGGATATCAGGCGAGTACATTCTTTGACCGTTTCGTACTTGTCTGGATTTACATTCTTGCTCTAGATGACTGTACTTGATGTTGACACGATTGTTATCACGGATTGGTACTATATGTATCTTCTTTTGAGATGTTATCCCCTTGTATTCACTAGATACATATTGTGATGTGCATTTTACTTACATATTGTATTTATTGAATACCCATATCCTTGTATACTTATTGTGCATATTGTACTCTTATTATCACATGAGTCCCAGGGATAGACCATTGTACACTATTGTATAACATTGTACAACTATTGTATAACATTATACATCTATTGTATAATATTGTACATCTATTGTATAATATTGTACACTATTGTATAAGATAACGTAACTGGAGTAGATCCTTGTGTATTGATTGGGGAAGGGGAGTAGAATTGGTTATGTAATCAAATCCTATTGTACAACATTGTATAACTATTGTATATGTCTATTGTACACTCACGTACAATAGAGTTACCATTACATTGTCCTAAACCGTTTACATAACCATATTGTGCTCTAAATCACATGTTTCCTACAGTTCTTACTTATCATATATAGATATGTCCTGTTATCAAATCTCTGCTGTTTTCATATACATTCTTCTTTCAGCGTTTCATGTACCTTACTCTATTGCATGCTTTATATTTCCTAACTTGATATGAACTGCGTGAGATATTTTGTGCTCGCTCCTGTCCTGACTGGACCTGTTGAAAATATTACAGAGGATGAGGATGAGGCCTGCGTAAACACCTACTATGGGACAGCTGTAGATGACTCTTGTGACCCAGATTTTTAGTCGGATCTAGTAGCTATAGAGACTGAGGCTCCCTAGTCTAGGTTTTACTATTTCTGTCATCTGAGATCTGGATTGTATATATTCTTTCATATTCAGTAGTGAGACTTATATTTCTGGATCTTGCTGAGATGTTATCTTAGACACTTAGACTCTCTGGTTGTATTTACGTGGATTCTTTTATTTCAGTATTTATCTATCTATCTTTCTATCTTATCATTCTGCCTTAGATGTGATTGAGACTGTATATTTCTATGTCACCTCCATTCGGAGTGTATATACTGTACAGGTACCTTTATATTGTTAGATGATTGACCTAGAATATCGTTCTACCGCCAACACTGCGGCGTAGGCTGGGCGTTGTTACGTTCTCGTACCCTCACAGTGGGTGAGGGTCGTGACATAATATCTGTTTGAATATATCTCCAATACTGTCATCAGAATCGTATGCAGGTGATTTGGATGAGTGAGAATGCCACTCGCATTCCTCATCGGAGCTCTCAGGCGTTGTTACTGGTGTAACATATCCGAGGCCGCATTTGGACTTTCCGTAATAAACCCGAGGTTTCCTAGAGGGGGTTGACAGTTGCAGAGGCGATCGCCGACCGTTGTCGTAATTCAGACCTGGGGTAGCCTCCATGTCGTACTCCTGTTTTTGTATGAAGTACTTGGCTTGAGGACTATACATGTAGAGTGGTAATCTTCTAGTATCGGGTTCAAGATCAAACTCTTGTGGCATGAAAGGTTGAGGACCTTCTTTTCGGTCGAAGATGATCGTGTGATCCCCTTCTCTTCTGCCTGGAACTAGGAAGTAGGCACCTCTAATGGGAGTAAGCCGGTTTGCGGTATGGACGGTTGTCACCTGTGTGTGCAGGTTGATGTCCCAATCGTGCCCCACAATATACATTAAATCGAGTTTATTACACTCAGAATAGTTCAATGACAGCCTCTTATTGATAAAATAAGGAATTTTGTCCACAGGAATTACATCATCAGGAGAGGGACTATCCACCTTTGTAATAAGGTACTTTGCGAGCTCTGCCTCCTCTTCAGCTACCCCCTGCGTAAACGGAGGTTGGGACGCTTGTCACAACCTGCACCCGCTTTTCGGGACGCGAGAGCGTGAGCAAGCCAGCTACGTATCAAGCGGACTCCAGCCTGACTCGAGTACGTATAAGCTGTCAAGATTTATGGTATCATGGCTAATATGGTAATCTACAGTGTATCTCAATCCACAAGAATATATAAGACAAGAATGAACTAGTATGGGTCGTGGTCTGCAGCCCACTAGCATATATGTCCAATTAGACTCCAAGAATAATATGAGTCTATAAAGCTAAGCTGATAAGCAGGATATATCATAAAAGCACGAAAAAGATAATAAATAAATAATACTAACAAAATACCTGAATCATGCAAATGAAGTCAACTACCACATGCTCAGCTAACTACGTACAATCAGCTACCTGAAGAGATCATCAGGTCCTCAGAGGACTAGCAAGATACATAAAACATGCATACTAATATGACAGTAAATAACATGTATGGAGGATAAGAACATTGCAAGAAGAACATCTAAGGACGATGAGTTGTGTGAAAATGTAATACTAGACTTGGCTAACTATCAATTGAACTCCTATAGCTTGTAGTACAATGCAAGATACTCCCAATCTATAGTATGTTTCAATTGAAGTACAAAGCAAGATACTCTCAGTCGAGAATAACCAATTCTAGTATCAATCCTCTCTCCTAAAGGGTACAAGGTCAATTAGACTACTATAAATCGTAGTAGAATGTAAGATACTCCCAATTTATAGTGTCGTAAGTCAAGTCAACCAATCAATCAATATATGCTATAGGTCGTAGTACAATACAAGATACTCCTAATCTATAGTAATGTCTCAACTGTAGTACAATGCAAGATACTCCCAATCAAGAATGGTCAAGTCAAGAACAAGATATAGAAACTGACAACTCAATCACGAGACAAGGTAACATGAAAAGACCAATAATCAAGCAATGTTGAATATCCTATACGTGCACGTAATCTAGAACAAGTAAAACAATCAAGGACAAACCAATCACAATATAGAAATCATGTGACAATATGAAAAAGGAATACAATATAGAAAGAGAAAAACAATGTAAATACTATATATGTTCGGCAAGGTATACTTGCCTATTGTCTGTTGCTGCGGTGCTATCTGACTAGTGTCCTCAACCGAAAGTGTAGCGGATCCAAGTTTCCCTATATAATATATTCTAATCAATACTAACACAAACTAATCTAAGAAATAACAAAGGGTAAGATCGTCGCACAACATCAACTAACACTGTGATGTTCGTGCCAACAATTCAACAGTTACATGGCATTGGATAACGTGCCAATAAACACATACCATGCTACGGTCTAACATGTCATGAGGGTCTTGTACATCATGGTATCATACGTACATATAAGCATTTACATGAATTAGATAAGTGTAGTCCTATACGTACGTAAGCACGTCACATTGTCGTAAAGCTCTCAATGGCACTAACCTACACATTGGGCATGCATATGACCTCTTAAACATGCATATCGACGTCAAATAAAACTGAAATAATCATGAATTAAATTCTAAAATTATTATTAGTTAGTGAAGAATTACTAAAATAATTACCATTGCATGCACAAAGTTTCGTTGCGCATCGACTAGGTGTTCTAGCAACTTGACAACTAATTTGTGCATGCAAAGTTGCCAACTTGCATAAAAACTCATTTAATATATGAAAATATATTAATTAATATTATGAAATTTATTATTTAATTTCTGAAATTTAGTTTTTAATAGTAAAAGTAGCAACATGCATCAAACTAGGTTTAATATGGTTACCACGTTGTCATGCCTCGGATTTGTGTCATCTAAGAGTAGTTTTGCATATAAAATTAGGGTTTTTCATGCATGGGGATTTCATCATTGCCATCTAATATGTTTATGGGTTCATACAAGCTTCCTCTCATGGAAAAATTAAATACTAAATAGAAGTAAAGGAACTTACGTAATTGTGATTACGACGGAGGCTTTTCTTGCGACACGGACCTTTAGGAGCGCCAAACGGACTCCAAACTTCACGAAACTTGAGGGGTTGCTTTGGGGCTTCACGTAGGGTATAGAACTTCAGTTTGGATAGGTTTGGGGTGCCGGTTTCTAGCGTGTACAGCAGGTGCAACCAGCAGCACTATTTCGGTTAAAAAAATGGTTTCGACTACTTGTTTATTGTTTGTCGACTTGTGGGGGCTGTTTTGGTGTGTGTGGGAATGAGGGGGAAGGTGGTGGAGAAGGATAGGAAAAGGGAAAGAGGTCGTAGAAGAGAGGGGGGAGGCTGTAGAGGGGTTGGCTGTTACGCCCCGCTCCCGTAGGAGCGATCATCCTCGCTAAGGCGTGATGCCGCACGAGCCTAGATTGCGCTCGAGCAAGGCGGGTTCCATAACGGCCGATTTTAGCGACTGCGACGAGGTCGTCGCACAGAAGTCCCAAGCAGAGATATTGAATAATAGCAGCAAAATTTAGAACAAAACACAAGTCATTGCAAAATACTCTTTTATTGATATTGAAACATCGGTTACATTTGGGGCGCAAGGCCAAGATTACAATCACTCAAGCTCACTCTCCTCACATTACAAGTCACTCAGCTCTCTCTCATCTCTCAAATAGATTTGTCAATCCAGCGGAAGCTTCGGAAGGCGATGTCCATACATTATGTCCCGTATAAGTCTGACTCCGTGCCTTGACGCATCCAAGCAAGCTCCGCGCCACGAGCTTCTACCTGTGCCTGTACATGTAAACTATGTGGGTGTCAGTACTTAACTGTACTGGTGGAATGAGCTCCTTGCCCACCCATACAAAACGAACACGTTTATTTTACTTTGTGCAATATAAGTCCCTTTACGATTGTCTTTCTATTCTTGTCTTAGAATCAGTTTTAGGACCGGCGCCTTGGCGCTACTTGTGTCTGTGGACCATCCCGTACTTGCAACAATAATATCGACTCAAATAACATTAACCTATCAAGTCGTGCTTACCTTTCGGCCAAAATCAGAGACGCAACTACGTACATAAGGCTCCATTCCCATATGACCGTGCTATAAATCCTTTGTGTCGTGCCTCGCAACTATGTGCGACTCAACCATATCGCCGCCTCGTGGCCCTTTGCTACTAAATCATCAACTAACCCAATCAAGACTTGTCGGTTAAGTGTCACTCGACCAACTTTGCCTTGCGGCCTTTCCTGACTTTGACTCAAGAGAACTCACATCCAAACTATACAACTTATATGCCGACATTAGACTCGACGCCACATCTCATGCCAAAGCATGGTGTCTTCATTGCAGCCAAATCTTAGGCCTAAACATTTGTATTCTAACCATACACACATTCAACAACTCAACTCAATCCAAAGACACACATGCAGATTGCCGCCATGCTGACTCATCTATATGATTTGGTCACTGACTCCCAGAGCCATCGTGGACTCCCTTAGCTTGTTAGGCGGTCGCCCTTGCCAGCGTGAGTAGCGAGCTCCACTGTAAGACTCTGCACTAATTTGTGCGGTCATCCAGCATGTGCTAATGCTGCTTCTCAAGAACCGGTCCCCGTCCGCTTTGGGCCGTTCGAGAAAACTCTACCTTGTCGACAAGTTGTCCATGACCATGCAAGACTCAACTCAACTGACGTCTCACACAGTCATTCCACCTCTAGTGTTATCATCTCTTTCAGGGCCAAGTTCAATACTTCTCACATCTGAGATCTTGTCTCGACGACCCGCAGTCGCGAGCATTCTTCTTTCTTGTCCTATCATTTTACTCAACTCAAGAACAACTATTCGCAACACTTTCCAAACTCAATGAATCAACCGTGGCCCATGCCTGAAAACATTAAGTCTGTGACATCGTGCCTTAAACCAACTTGAACTCTATGCGACGCCACCTCCCAAGACTTACTCTATATGACGGGCTTAAAACCGTAAGACTAAGTTGTCATACCCAGCCGTAGAACTCGTAGGACCGTGCTTGGAATGACTTAGGTCGACCACTATCACTTTGCCTAACTTAATCAAGCCTACAACTTAACCCAAGGATGAGCAAAGACTATGCCAAGCCTTGCATTACGAAAACGTGCATGCTTTATCGAGCATTTACGCGGGCGACGCCTATGACTTAGGCTACGTTCATACTTCGCCTACTCAACCAACTTTTATTATCAAACCTACTTGTGCAAGTTAAAAACATGCAATTTGTTATGTGAAGGCTAAGATGAGGCAAGTTCATCGAAACTACCCCCCCTGAGTGCTGTCTTCGAGTCGCCATTGCATGGCGAAGTCCGAACGCCATCGGCGTTTCGATTCCTCCGGTTGACTGAGCGGGACGGGGCACTACATCATACACCACTCAGAAAAAGTTTCGTCCTTGAAACTAAGTACTTACTCCTTGACTTATCACTCGAACGTTCAACAACTCTCGTGCACACTACTCCTATGCATTTCCCAATTTTGAGCCACGCTCGTGCTACCCTCAATCTTTTGTTCAGAACTCGCTATCTAGATATCCTCGATACTTTCCCATTCCTAAACTCTCACTTGATTCAACATATCACTTAGTTGGATCGTGCACGCATTCTAGGCGTCCCTAAAATATATGCATTTCAGCCAAGCCTCGTGATAGAGAATCCGCCATCACCACTCGAGTCGAATCGTGCACATATTCAAGCATCCTTGATATACATGCATGTCAACCGAGCTTCATGAGTGATGCCTCCACAAATCCTACCACTTCGCACTCGGACGTCTGACTAACCGCTAGGCTATGTCTTTCCGTCAGTACTGGAATCATAGTTCCTAAACAACGATATCAACATTGACCCCATCCTAAGGTCAAACCAAATTAATAGTACGGGGGTTTACTACCCAAGCTCGCATCACTCCGATTTCTAAACTTCGAGCATAGATTTTCTACGCACATCCCAATATTCATTGCACGGGGTCTGAGTCATTCAGCAAAGCCATCCTACGACAACTCGCGTTCAACCAATCCTTGACTATCTTTTCGAAAAATATTCGACGTAATCCGCCTATCAATCCCTCCAAGTCAAGCACGCTACGACACAATTCATCGCTAAACCATAATTCACACTTAATATTTCCTAAGTCGTTCATCCCAATTCACGTATTCGATCATGAGGTCGTCTGGCTTAACAATATGTTGCGCCCCGATCTCACGCGATTCAGATTATCCACAGTGGGCATGAATCACCATGCACGCTCCCGCGAGATAGTCATCCTCGTCGGAACGTAACTCTTGTTTTGTTTTTAGACTAATTTATTCTCGATGCGCGGATTGGACCTACTCAATCCTCAAGTTTCATTCATTCATCAATCCCAAGTCCTACAAATCCTCGAATTCACCTTCGCATCAAACCGACAAGTCAGGACAATTAAAGTTGCCGCGTCCTGATTTTCCGAGTTCGATCATTCTAGCGACATAAATCACCATGTCAGCGCTCACGCGGAACGATCACCTCAAATCTGATGTGACGTATGTGCGAGGCTAGAGTTGTGCTCACGCAAGACAAGAATGTCGACGCTGTGGTTATCTGCGTAACCATCAAGACACTTTTATTTTCATCCGGCATTCATCTCAATCAAAATCCAAAGTATAGCATCCAACCGAACAATAACACTTGCACGATCGTCACTCATCGAATCAGAGTACCCCCGAATTATCGTATATCGATCTTTGATATGCCTTAATACCATCGACGATATGCGTAACCTGACGATCTTCCTTTGTAACCAATTTTAAGTCATACGAATGATGCTATCGTCCGACTGGATAATCTCCTCGACATTCAAATTTAAGTTCGATCATTATCCCACGATTCATTCACAACATCTTAAGTCATCGACCAACGTATTTTCCTCAATTCGCATCATCCTTTGCTAACTCAAATCATCGAGCAACATTCAATTCAATCCTTAGAGTCATTTCGTAACTTCAAAATTCAACTTTTCATGCACGCTACCTTACCATCGTGCTAACTTTTCGCATACGATCCGTATCAATTTTTTCGATCAAGTCATCCATTCACACACCTTAACTTTTCTTCGATTCAGTTTCACCTACTCCAAAATTTTTCGTTTTATACTCGTACAATCCTCAATCCCGTGCACGTTTCGTGCACATAAATTCTAGGTTGTTCGAATCAATTCGTCAAATCTTCAAGACTATAACTTGTTCAACGACACTCAATCTAAGGCTTTGCATACGCGCGATACTTGCTGATAGACACATCTACACCCCGAATCCTCAATCGATTGACATTCCTGAGGCTATCGCATACACCACTCAGGAATGAAGTCATTCAACCAATCCTAAAAACTATCATTCGAATAAAAATCGACTTCTTCGAATCCCGTTCGAACCATTCCTCAAATTCCAAGCATGCTCATCTATATCGCACCGACGTTATCGTCGCTCGATAGCACCCTATCGATAGTCGTCTTACTTTTACTCAATAGAGTTCAACTCATTCCAGCTCGAAACATTACGAATCTCGCACTAGACTTTGCTAAGGTCGACGCAACTTTTGGTGTATATGTCCAGCCCGACTTAGCCATCCGTGCTTACGCGAACCATCTTTTTGTTTTGTTGCCAAAAAATGTTCTCCTATATTTTGCAAAATAGTTAGACATATTGTATGGACATCCCGTGGGACAATTGAGAGAGAGCGCACGAACGATATCAAGTTGCGGAAGCACACTTCAGAGTTTACGGAAACAACAAAGTTAAAGAATTCAATCGATAGTCCAAGGACGTAAAGCCGTGCTCTGATACCATTATGTCACGCCCCGCTCCCGTAGGAGAGATCGTCCTCGCTAAGGCGTGATGTCGCACGAGCCTAGATTGCGCTCGTGCAAGGCGGGTTCTATAACGGTCGATTTCAGCGGCTGTGACGGGTCGTCGCACAGAAGTCCCAAGAAAAGACATTGAATAATATCAGCGGAATTTAGAACAAAACACAAGTCATTGCAAAATACTCTTTTATTGATATTGAAACAACGGTTACATTTAGGGCACAAGGCCAAGATTACAATCACTCAAGCTCACTCTCCTCACATTACAAGTTACTCAGCTCTCTCTCATATCTTAAATAGATTTGTCGATCCAACGGAAGCTTCGGAAGGCGATGTCCATACATTATGTCCGTATAAGTCTGAATCCGTGCCTCGACGCATCCAAGCGAGCTCTACGCCACGAGCTTCTACCTATGCCTGCACATGTAAACTATGTGGGTGTCAGTACTCAACTGTACTGGTGGAATGAGCTCCTCGCCCACCCATACAAACCTAACACGTTTATTTTACTTTGTGCAGTACAAGTCCCTTTACGATTGTCTTTCTATTCTTGTCTTAGGATCAGTTTTAGGACCGGCGCCTTGGCGCTACTTGTGTCTGTAGACCATCCCGTGCTTGCAACAATAATGTCGACTCAAACAACGTTAATCTATCAAGTCGTGCTTGCCTTTCGGCCAAAATCAGAGATGTAACTATGCACATAAGGCTCCATTCCCGTGTGACCGTGCTATAAATCCTTTGTGCCGTACCTCGCAACTATGTGCGACTCAACCATATCACCGCCCCGCGGCCTTTTTGCTATTAAATCATCAACTGACCCAATCAAGACTTGTGAGTTAAGTGTCACTCGACCAACTTTGTCTTGCGACCTTTCATGACTTCGACTCAGGACAACTCACATCCAAACTATGCAACTTATATGCCGACAATATTAGACTCGACGCCACATCTCGTACCGAAGCACAATGTCTTCATTGCAGCCAAATCTTAGGCCCAAAAATTTGTATTCTAACTGTACACACATTCAACAACTCAATTCAATCCAAAGGCACACACATGGATTGCCGCCATGCCGACTCATCTATATTATTTGGTCACTGACTTCCAGAGCCATCATGGACTCCTTTAGCTTGTTAGGCGGCCGTCCTTGCTAGTGTGAATAGCGAGCTCCGCTGTAAGACTCTGCAATAACTTGTGCGGTCATCCAGCACGTGCTAATGCTGCTTCTCAAGAACCGGTCTCCGTCCGCTTTGGGCCGTTCGAGAAAACTCTACCTTGTCGACAAGTTGTCCATGACCATGCAAGACTCGACTCAACTGACGTCTCATACAGTCATTCCACCTCTAGTATTATCATCTCTTTCAGGGCCAAGTTCAATACTTCTCACATCTGAGATCTTACCTCGACGACCCGTAGTCGCGAGCATTCTTCTTTCTTGCCCTATCATTTTACTCAATTCAAGAACAACTATTTGTAACACTTTCCAAACTCAATAAATCAACCGTGGCCCGTTCCTGAAAACACTAAGTCCGTGACATCGTGCCTTAAACCAACTTGAACTCTACGCGACGCCACCGCCCAAGACTTACTCTATATGACGGGCTTGAAACCGTAAGACTAAGTTGTAATACCCAGCCGTAGAAATCGTAGGACCGTGCTTGGAATGACTTAGGTCGACCACTATCACTTTGCCTAACTTAATCAAGCCTACAACTTAACCCAACGGACGAGCAAAGACTATGCCAAGCCTTGCATTACGGAAACGTGCATGCTTTATCGAGCATTTACGCGGGCGACGCCTATGACTTAGGCTACGTTCATACTTCGCCTACTCAACCAACTTTTATTATCAAACCTACTTGTGCAAGTTAAAAACATGCGATTTATTATGTGAAGGCTAAGATGAGGCAAGTTCACCGAAACTATCCTACCTGAGCGCTGTCTTCGAGTCGCCGTTGCAAGGCGAAGTCCGAACGCCGTCGGCGTTTCGATTCCTCCGATTGACTGAGCGGGACGGGGCACTACATTGGCCACAAGATGGGAGGAAGTTAGGGTTAGGGTTTTGAGAGGGAAGGCTTGGGCTTCATGTAAGGAGTTGGTTGTTGGGCCCTTGGAAGAGATTTAATGGGCTTTAACCTATGGTTCAGATCTATGGGGTTTGGTTTATCTCTTAGTAAGGCTTTGGGTTCACTTGGGTCAAGTTGTTTGGTCTTGGTTGGATTTGAGTGCAAGTGCACAAGAAATTTCACTATAAGAGTCTTAAATATGAAGTTTGTTGTCTATTGGTTTGTTGTGCATCTACAAGGCTTTGAGTGTGCAAAATATATATTGTTGAGTAGGGGATTAGTGTGGGGTAGTATACAGGTCTAATAAGAATTGGTTTGAGAGTCAAAGTAGGGTGTTTAGGCTCGATTGGATTCAACAAGTCAAATAATGGTAGTTTTACGATAATGATGGTTCATGATGTTTGTTAATATTTATTTCATAGGTAAAGACGCAAGTATGTATGCATATAATCAAAAGATCCACAAAATTTACAAAATAGTTGTCATAGTTTTTAGATAAAAATGTCACTTGAATATCAAATAATATTGATAGCTATATTATATATATGACAAATACTTACGAAATATATTTAATACATTATTATATAAGTACCCCATACACACATAAAATATATATATTGACATAGACGTTTTTGGACACACCTTATGACTCTATTAGCTTGGGTTCGGTTCGGGTCCAATTGGACTAGTTTGGGTTTGGGTCTGGTAGCTAGTTCGGTCTAACCGGGTCTCCTAAAAGTCAATATGCTTAATAATAAAAATTTAAATTATTTATAGGGTCATGTCACAACTTAGCTTGGTTTTCCTAGTTCGGACACATATGATTTGGCCTTCTCTACCATGGCTAATACACTAGTCAAAGCACGCCACTGCACTATCCGTGCCACGGTTTCTAGTCATCTTGTACTCCATAACTCAACTATGACTTAAAATATTCTACCGTAATAATTAACTAATTATTTATTTATAAAATTCTAAAAAACAACATTTAATTCAAATAAATAAATAAAAATATTTTCAACAAAACAAAATAAAATTTGGGAAGAGGGGTTACAACGCTGTCTTAGGCAACTTGACCACCAAAGGTTCTGCTTGTGGCATTGGCTTGCCTGAGGGCCTCAGATCAACACTTGGTTGCCGGCTCGTCTTTGGAAGACGAATAACCATCGGCTCGGCAGAGGACTTCGTGTCTTCCGATTTCTTTTGACCGGATCTTGGTAATCGGATCACCATCGGCTCCCCAGAGGGTCTCGCATCTTTCGGTCGCCTTTGATTGGATTTTGGAAATCGGATCACCATCGGCCCTATGACGGGCTTTGGCTCTTGGCTGGACCTTGAGAGTCGGATGACCATCGGTTCCGATTGTGCAGCTGGGGCGGAAGAACCGGGCACCTTTTTATGCAAATTTACGACAAGGGGTGCGGCTTTGCCCGGTTTACGGTCCTGGATATGAATTCTCAAGGGTTTCTCTGGCCCTGTGATGACCTCTAGTTCGTCAATTATGTGCTTTTTGGACTCTTGGTATAGACAGGCCTCCGAAGAGTAATAAGACTCAACCCCTTTGAAGGGATTGATGTCGACGAATTCAGTCTTTACGATGCCGTGCTTACTGACATACTTGAAGTACTAGTGTAGTGTAGATGGCATGATCATGTAGTCGTGTATCTACGGACACCCCAAGAGGATATTGTAGGACGTATCTGCATCTATGACATAGCAGGTAACCTCTGTCCTCAGGTTGTCGATCTGACATTTCAATCGGATCTTTCCTAAGGGATTTTTCCTTCCCGAGTTGAAACCGTTAATGGCAGTGTTGGTCGTCGCTAGCCGATGCATAGGGATGCCGAGGACTTGAAGTAAGCTTTTTAGGATGATGCTTATCGACGAGCCAGGATCGATGTGCATCCGATCCACCTTGATGTCGCCTATGTATCTAGTATAGTACAAGGGGAGTTCATGCAAGTTGGTCTTGATCAACATGTCCTGTAGGGTAAATACGATATTGGGCATTGCATTCGCACAGTTGCTACCCTGGAGATCTGTCGATGAGTCTTCCCTTGTAGGTTTGACCTGGGCAAAGTAAGCGTCAACATTCTGGAGCGCTTCGCTCAATACGACACGAAGATCCTTGGAGAGTTTAGGAGCTCGTATAACAAAAACTTTGTCAGCATATTAGCCAATTGTGCTAATATGTCAAAGTTGTAAGGTCTCTCCAGCCCTTGAGGTGCATCTTTACGGAGCGGCCTGTCAAAACGGGTTTCTTTCGGCTTGGCCCTGTCTGCCAATGGAGGCTGAGATGGCCCCGGGACATCAATGGCAGACAGCATTGCCGGTTGAGGGTCCTCGACTGAACTACCTAAAGTGGGCTGGACTTGTGCCCCAGACCGGGTGACAACAGCCGCCACCTCCTCAGCTTCGCTTGAAATTGTATGGCAGGATCTGGACTTCATGCTCTTCTTCTTCTTGGCAGGAGATGACACCGCCTGGGTAACTTCGGGCACTAAGTCTGGGTGCACCCACATGATCTCTCCTAGTCACTCCCCGTTCCCAGGATACGTATTTTAATACGTGTACTGCTTGAATGTATTTATTTAATATTTATTATGCATTTGTTCTGTATTTAATTCTTTTAATTTATTCTATAATTTTATGCTAGTTAATTGTCTGTATTTTATTTTTTTGCTTTTGCTTAAGCTATTGGTTTATTTTGTTAATGTTGAACCAACTTGGTTTAGCTTGGTTCACCATGATCAGGGGTGGATGGTCTAGATCTTGTAGGAAGGAATGGGTGGTGGAGATTTGGACTTGGCTTGATATTTATACCCCTTTATTTTTCTCTCTTTATTACTCTCATTTACTTCTTCTTCATCCTCCATTACTCTCCTACCAACCTTGAAGGCTCAGGCAAGTACAACTTGCTTCATGATGGACCTCAAGTATTATTGTTCCATTCTCTTCCTTACTTGATTCTATGTCTCTTTAGAACTTGGAGTTTTTGGTTTTCATGGGTGTATGTTTGTAGATCTAAGTTTATGTTACTTTCGATTTTTCATGGTTTTGACCTATCAAACTTTTTTGTTTTCAAAATCTAGTTGTTCTATGTTGTAGAGAAGTTCTTTCTACCCTATTTTGACCTATGGAAGTCCAGATTTGGGCTTGGATTGAAGGATGGGAAGTCTGGGACCCCCAACGATCCCCAGGTTCTTTTTCTCAAAAAAGTTGGAGAAGAAGAACAATGTTAGCCGCATAGGCATTCCAGTCTTCATGCGGCTCCCCATTAGCCACATAGGAATTCCAGTCTTCATGCGGCTCCTCATTAGCCGCATAGGCATTCCAGTTTTCATGCGGCTCCTCTTTGGCAGTCTTGCCACATGGCCTTGTCCCCCCTTTGCCGTATTGCTCTCAGCTAGCCTTGCCGCTGTAGGAGCGTAAAAAGTGCTTCACAGAATGAGTCAAAGAGATAGAGCATTCCACTCAAATTGATCTATTTTTCGCCAAGGAGAGGCTAATCACTTTACGCCTAAAGCAGGCTAATCATTTTACGCTCGGGTCTAAGCCAATGGTTTTACGCCTAAGACAGGCTAACCACTTTTACGCTGGACAAAGCTGTCAAGTCTTGTATTTAATGCAAAGTCTGACATGAAGATTTAATGATGGCATATACCACAGAATTCGAAGGGATTTGTTTTACACAGAGACCAATGTTGTCGTTTAGTATGTAGACTGAGCTATTTTTATGCTCACAGTATGGCTTCTTTTACGCATGGAGACTATACGAGTTTTTACCCTCAAAAGTTGACGTGTGCGTAAAGTTTATTTGGGCTATTTTACACTCAAGGTTATTTAATAACCACTTTACGCGGGAAGTCCATGTCAGGGCTATTTTATGCCTAGTCTACTGCTTTACGCTCAGAGTACATTGGGGCTATTTTTTACGCCCTATTCTTTCTGACCAACTTGGAACGTGGTTTGCCTACATGGCTTTCATGCCACATATTTCTAAGAACGTGTGTACGTGCATCCTATTCTTACTGAAATGATGGGACACGTGTCAACGTATGCAGAGGATGACTTTGGTCGTGGGTGGCAGTTGTTAGCGTAAAGACGGAACTTTTGCTGAGTTTTTACGCACAAGAGCCCAAGTCTATAAATAGACTTATTTTTCTCACATGACAGACACACAGAGAGGGAGAGACAGAGATAGGAAGAGAGAAAACAGAGAGATTAGAATTCAGAGACTTTCATTCTGCAAAGCATTCTTCTTCAACCTTTCTTTCAGAACAGAATGAAGCAAAGCAGGAAAGCATTCGGCCTCGCCATCAGTGCCCAAGTGCGTCGATACCTTTCTGGTGACTTAGTTCTTCCAACTGTTCATCTTCAAGCAGTGATCTTCATCATTATCGTATGGTCCAAGGAACAAAGTGATCATTTACAGATCAGACTTCCATAGCAATACTTTTCCAAAATCAAATTTGTACTTCTTGTACTTTTTCTCGTTTTATTTTCAAAAGCCAATTTTCCTGGCATTTTGTTAAGTGAAACAAAATGGCGACTCTGCTGGGGACGACCTTCTACTCTGACGAGGAGGCAATTGCTCAATATGATGATGTGTCGATTGGATCGACAAAGAAGACTCTGGTTGTACACTTCGACCAGACTTCTTATGAAGGGATGCTCCGAACTGGGGGTGGTTCTCGCTGCTCCAATGTTCAAAAATCTCGCAAAGCACGAAAAGTTTGGATTCCTAAATCCGAAATAGCTTCTGATCTCTCTGTTGCTTCTGATGGCAAGGGAATTCTTTCCACTCCTGTCGTAGGGGCTCCCGTTCGTAACGAGGCAGTCCTTACTTCAGCGTTGCACTCTAAGTGTGACAATTTATCTCCTGTCCACGACGGTGATGATAATCAGGTTTCACGCCCAGTACGTAAAAATGATATTTTACGCCCAGTGGGTAAAAACCAAGTTTTACGCTCAGTGCATAAGAATGAGTCTCCTATTTGTAATGCGGCAGACTCTAATGTTAATGCTTCTGAGTGTAAGAATAAGTCTCCCGTCTATGATGTGGTAGACTCACATAAATTATGCTCTTCGCGTAAAGGAAAATCTCCCGTTTGTGACATGGTAGATAATCAATTTTTACGCTCTACGCGTAAAGGTAAATCTCCTGTCTGTGACAGTGTAGATAAAATTCGCAACGATGTTTTCACATCTAATATGAATGTACCTAAATGCGTACAACGTAAAAATGTTGTTGGTAAAGCTTCAGTTCTACACCAACAACCTTCTTATACTGCTATACGCAAAGTACCAAACCTACAAATTACACATAATAAAAATGGAGTCCTTCGTGCTCAAAAATCTCAAGATTTACGCACACAACTCCAAACACGTGAAAATGTACAGTTTGGTTCTGCGAATGCAGCCAGTAATCTTTTTTATACACAAGGGACTAAACGTTTCTCTACCCCAAATGTAATAAAGAAGACTAGTCCCTCTACTCCTTCTGATTTACGTGAATTGCTAATGCAAAAGCGTAAGAATAGACAATCTCCGGTAACATTCTTCCAAGAAAAACATCATTGTGAGTATCACCAGGTTGTAATCAACTGTTGTTGTTCGGCTTCAAAACGGTCAGTTTTTGATCGATTGAGTTTTAATGTGCCTCAACAACAAGCTGAAGACCAAGAACATGGGTTGTCATATGTGTCAGTCAACATGGCATCTCATACTAACAGAGGACGACGTCCGAGGCAGAATATGTCCCAAACTCCAGGTCAACAGCAGTTCAACAGACTTCTTGATTCCTTTGAGGGAGTATATCAGAATACACGATCAAGAAGACAACGACAATTGCAGACTTCTGATTCAGAAGCTGGGGGTACTCAATCTTTTGAGTCTAAAATTGATAGTGTTGATTCATACTTCTATACTAATCCTTCTATATCTTCAAGAGAGGTTGAATCCTACGCTATTGGAGATGAACCAGAGACGTCATCAGCTAATACGGAACAACGTCTCACTGCCGTTGAGCAATCACTGAAAGACATGCTTAACATGGTGCAAAACATGCATCAGATAATATTGACTCAGCAAACTGCTCAGCCGACAGTAATAACCCCGGTACCAGTAGCAGCACAAACTCAAGATAGTCAACGAGCTGATATACCTTTGAATATTCAAGAGCTTGCTGTTAATCAAAATTCTGCATCTCCGGATCCTATTATTCCAGAAGATATACCATCTCCGGTGGGGATTACGGTACATCTAACAACCATTCAATCAAATATGCTTCTGCAGACTAGTGAAGCCATTCAAGCAGTGCGTGAGCTCAAAGCACAGTTTGAAGTTTTGAAGCACAAGGATCATCTCCAGAGGTTAGGGATTAAGCAACCTTATCCTCCTCACTGGAATGATGTACCCTTTCCACCAGAATTCAAGCCATAATCTATGGTATTGTTTGATGGAAGGGCTTCTCCTAGTCAGTATATCAATTATTTTGATATTATGACTGTACATCTGTAGAAAAATGATGCTCTTCTCACTCGAGTGTTCATTGGATGCTTGACGGGTTCAGCTTACGACTGGTATCATAGTTTACCCGACAATTGTATTTCATCTTTTGACGAATTTAAGGCAATGTTTCTCTCCCGCTTCTATGAAGGAGGTATGGACATGAACATGTCCTCCTTAATAGAAATCAAACAAAAGGAGAAGGAAGATACTCGGACATTCATTAAATGCTTCCGACAGGCTACTTTAAAGATGCCTCCTGGTATGCCAGATTCAGCATTAATTGATACATGTAAGATGAATCTGCGACCATCTATTGCTGTTTTTACGGGTTCTCAATTCACAGATTGGGCTTCGTTTATCATAGCAGCAGTTTCTGCCGAAACCAATGGTAGGTTGGCTCGTGAACATGGGATGATTTTCGCCTCAGAAGATAGAGGAAAGAAAAGTAATCCTGGTAATAATTTCGGTAATCGTAATGTGAAAGGAAAAGATACCCTTATGGTCAATCTTTCCAAGAATAAAACGACGCCGAATAATCAGGAATCTTCCAGGCCAAAGGAAGAATACTCTTTTGACGAAAGTGATATCCCAGGGATATTCCAATGTCTGGTGAAGAGTGGCAAACTCCAGATTCCAGAGCCAAAGAGGCCTAATGAGGTGAATCTGACTGACAATCCCAAATATTGTATCTATCATAGATACATTAATCATCCTACCAGTGCTTGCTATGTCTTGAAGAAGAAAAATCCAAGAACTGATAAATGGTGGTGCTATCGCTTTAACCAATGATGACCATACGGTTACAACCAATATGGTTTCTATTCAATTCGAAGATTTTCCTCCACAGCAAGTCCCAGATGGAATTATCCCAATCCCGAAGGCGACGATGAAGATTGTGAATATCCTGCCTCCTAGAGAAGAAAATGAAGGATTGTTGTCTCTCATATTAAAGAATGGTGAAATTATGTGGGTACATCCTGACTTAATACATGAGTTGGAAAATGAAGGTAAAACTTCTAAATCCAAGAAAGGTAAGAAAGTCAAAACCTGCAACATGATTTCTCATGTTATCTCAGATCCTGATGATTTAGATCATCTATGGGATGGCCTTCCTTTAGAAGATAGACTGAGAGGATTGAACATATGTCCTCCAAGTCTAGCTCCTCCTACCAAGCTCAAGCTTACTCATCAGCAGTGGCTAGCCATGAATAGTATTCCCTTGTATCGGGCACAACAAGTCTTCGCTGCTCATAAAAAAGCTCCTACAGGAATTTTTCCTCGAATCCCGAATCCTTCTCCTCCTGTAGCTACGGAGATGTCTATTCCTCATTCTCCTGTAGTTACAGATATCTCTTCTTCTTCTTCTTCTGTTGAACCACTTGTTAAAAGTCTACTGCCCATTCATTTATATAGTCAGCAATCTATCCTTCTTATGAAGAAGATGGATTATGACTTTCAAAAGGCAGAAGGTTTGAATTATGATAAAGGAATACGACTTCCTTTACAAATTCAAAATCAAAACTCCACTGTTGGATTGGGCTCTGAAGTTCCTCATAACAATCCTTACAAGAAGAAGGCTAAGGGAGGGAAGACTAAATCCTGTAATATGGTACTTCCTTCTCCTGAGTCCGAAGAAGAAACTTTTGCTGGTACAAGATCTGGGAAAGAGTACCACAAAGATTATGAGGGATCCTCCAAAGAAGCAGAAGACGTAGTGGAAACACTACCAGCTCAACCTTCTCCTGTTTCTGCTAAACCATCTGTGGTTGAAAAGGGGAAACAGAAAGCAGTACGCTTTGACGTCCCATTGAAGTCTGCTTGCAATCAGGGGGTGGTAATAAAACCCTACAAATTTGATATTCTAGCTCAGTTAGCCAATACTCCAGCAAGACTATCTATATTTGAGCTGCTTCGTCTTTCTAGAGAAAGCAGGGAGACTTTGAGTGAAGCTTTACTTCAAGCAGATTCATGTTTGGCTCAACTCAAGAGTCCTGATAATACTCCATTGTCGTGTCCGCAATGTCATAGTGTGATGGAAGTAATTCCCAACATCACCTTTACACAAGAAGATATGCTGTTGAAGCATAACAAACATGACAGGCCTCTGTGCTACACTGGGTATATCGGATCCACTAAAATTGACAGGATTTACATTGATCCAGGGTCCTCAATTAGCATAATTCTTCAGAGTATGCTAAGACCCCTGAGGATTCCTACTAGTGATCTGACTTACACTAGTACTACGATAGTTGGTTTTAACTCTGGCAAGAGTAAACCACTGGGGAAGATTCGTCTGCAGATTCAGATTGGTGATCTTCGAACTATGGTAACTTTCTATGTTATCAACTCAGACGTATCCTACAATATTCTTCTTGGAAGACCGTGGTTACATGAGCATAACATCGTGCCTTCAACTCTCCACCAATGCTTCAAATATGTGGATTCCCAAGGAGTTGTGAAGACTGAGTTTGCTGATATTGTAACGCCCCAGTCCCAAAATACGTAGGACCACGTACGTGAACATGCCAGCTGCACATATACGAAGAATACTCCAATATATAGAATCCTCGTATATGCACATAAGCTGTAAATAAATAATCACAGGTCAGAATAACATATATAATCTCATCACAGCTCAACACAGAAGATAATAAAGTCTAAATGAATAAAGCAGAGTATCAAAAGATAGCCGGGTGAACATACTCACTCCAAACAGCTATGAAAAATAGTCTCACAAGATCGGAGTCCGACCTCCGCAAAATAGAAATAAAAGAGATGTAAAATAATATCCACTAATGTCTCAAATATAGAATAGACTAGAAATCAGTAGTGATTGCCTCGTCATCAATATAGGATAGCTCCAATGCCGCTCCGTACTCCTGTGGGAAATCCTCTAAACCTGGAGAGATAACCAGGTCCTCAGGGGACATAGCAAGATACAAGAAAACACCATGCCATATGAACTGTGATAATATAATAAGAGAAAAGGTATGCATGCAATCGGGTTCCTGACCATTCTACTGTGAATATGCAGTTGAGATACAATCCTTCGACGCATGAGCCCTGACTGTAAATGGGATTGGCATAGTTCCCATAGAGGGTACCAAGGGCCTACGTCCATAATGCTCAGGAAGCGTCAGAGGGCACCATGTGCAAGGGGCTACGTCCATAACGCTCTGGGAAACGTCAGAGGGCGCCTGGAGCCTGCGTCTCCGGAGGAGCGCACAGGTAATCATGGAAGTGTAAAGAAGCCCATACGTCAGGTATTGTTTCTCCCCACCCAATGCCTAGTATCATCATCTCCATGACTGATATGAACCTCTAGTAACCGCCAAGTCTTCTAACATGCAATACTATTGGCAGTTACTCCTATCCGTCGCACACTCCATGCGTATCGGTGGCCAGCCGACTACGCGGAAACGTGTCCCACATGTGACTCACATCACGTGATACAACAAGTGTCAAGGCCGTATGAGATATACCAATACCTCATCATCAATGGGTGGTCACTAGACTAAGTCAATGCAAGAGAATAAATAAAGCAAGAAAAACGACCGATAGAGTCGCTTGCACCCAAGTGTGACTTGGACGCAGAGTTTAAATATCACGAAACAAATGCTATAAATAACAACTGAAAATAAGAATATAATAATCACAGAGTAGGGTGGCAAGGTATCTTGCCTGGTGGTGCAAAGTGGCAAGTCCAAAAGTAGCAAGTGTCAGCACCAAAACTCACAAATCACAGATGACTCCAAACGCTGAAACAAACATCAAAAATGATCTCGGTGAAGAAGATATACCAAGGAAATGCCTGTCCAAAAGTCAAATTCTGTAACAGGGGCAAAATCATAATTTCGGGTCAAAACGATATCCGCTGTTGGACCCGCTTTGTACCGAAACGCGTGCCAAAGTCTACGGTCTCTAAAGTCATCAAACTACATGTCTATGGTTTCAGTTTGAGGAGAGGAACTCAACGGTATGTCCAGTTTTGGATTTCGAGGAGCCGTGTACAAAATCGCCCGTTTGAGTGGATCGCAAGCCCGCTAAAATTGGGTTCCGATTCAACCTTCTCAGAATCGAACCAAACTTGGCATGCAGGACCAGAATTTTGATCCGGACCTGTTGGCACAAGTTTCGTCTCGATTCGACGACTGTACACGAAGTTATGGGCAAGTTTGCAAAACGCCGATACGGGGGTATCTCGACGGATACACGTTGATTTCGTCGCACACACGCGACGAAACTGAGTTCCGTCAGTTCCCACACGTCGGTAACATCCATACGCACCTTTCGATGCATATAGTGCATGACTACGTCGCCCAGTTTGTCGGGGCGTACGTCGTATCGGAGAAAATTCTAAAATTTTACTATTTCGGAAACAGTTTTTCACCCAAGTTTACCACGAATTAAATTCTTGCACAAAAATCTAAATACCGGTCTACCAGTTACGTTTTAGTCGTGGTTAGGTAGTCTTCAAACGTGTTTAATTAGTTTCTGAAACATCTCGACACACAGAGCGGAATCTGGCTTCTAAGTTGTGGTTTGAAACTAATTTCAAACTCTGTTTTCGACAGAGTTTTACCTGACTTTGCATCGAGTTACTAGTCAAACCAGAGGGTTATAGCTGATTCCCTTTGAAGGGACTCAGAGAGGGTTACATTGCCTACATGTAGTATCTTTTGGATCGCAAAACGATCAAACGTGTGAAAAGTAATCGAAGCCGAAAAAGAGGGGTACCTGAGTTTTTCGAAAACAGAGTATCCTTTGTTAACTGTCGACTCCGAGCGATACCGACGTCGTCGATGGCGAGTGGGCGGCCGACGGTGAGTATGGGGTGTGGGGGAAGGGTGGTGGCCTTGGGGTCGAGAAGTTTTTGCGTACGAAGGGGGGTTTAGGGTTCGGTTAGATGAGCGGCTGAATATATAAAGCCGATAAATGCTATTTCGAATAGGACTCGAAATTGTGGGCTCGGGTTGCAATGGTTCTCATAGCAGCTTCTTGCTGCTGAGTTAGGCGGGGGTGTGGGGTTGGGCCCACCCCCTTGCAGTTGCTGCTGCGAAAGGGTTTGCTTGGTATTAGGGGGTCGTGCCCCACGCAGCTAGCTGCTGCTGTTGTGGGGGCTCGGCCACAACTCATATATTTTTTTTTTACCACACAATAACTTTATATATATATATATATATATATATATATATATATATATAATATCTATATATTAAGCAAGCAATAAACTCCTAAAAATTACCAATAAATTTCCTAAAATTCTAGAATTTACTATATACATTATTTAATTGAATATTAGCATCACACATATATTATATACACACATGTATTTATATTTACGTACATCAACCAATTAATTTCCAAATAATATAAAAAAATAGTTTTTAAGGCACTAAAATAGTTTGGGAAATATTGGGGGTTTACATCCTACCCAACTTAAAGAAAATTTCGTCCTCGAAATTAAACTAAGGTCGGGGGATCGTTGCAATGCAAGGAATATAATAGCACTTAAAAAGCAAGACATACCTTCATCTTCGAACAACTGCGGGTAGCGATTACGGATGTCGTCCTCGCGCTCCCAAGTAGACTTCCCTGGCGAGTGATGCTTCCATGCCACGCGAAACAATAGAATAGATTAATTTCGTAACACCTTCACTCGGCGATCGAGGATACCTACTGGTTGCTCTTCATACGACAAACTCGGTCCAAATGTGATCTCAGAGTGATCAAGTACATGATTGCTGTCCGCCACGTACCTCCTCAGCTGAGATACATAGAATACGTCATGCACTCTCTCTAGCGACGGTGGTAAGGCCAATCTGTAGGCAACCTATCCAACACGTTCCAAGACATCGAAAGGCCCGATGTACCTTGGACTCAACTTGCCACGTCCTCCGAATCGAATCGTGCCTCTAGTGGGGGATATCTTCAAGAACACATGGTCTCCCTCTTTGAACTCCAAGGGTCGATGACGATTATCTGCCCACTGCTTCTAACGATCTTACGCTGCTCGCAGGTGGTCCTTAATCTTCTTCACTGTCTCCACTGTGCTCAAGACCAACTCGGGACCCAATAGCTGTCGCTCTCCTATGTCGCTCCAACAAACAGGAGACCGACACTTCCTACCATACAATGCCTCAAACGGAGCCATCTGAGTGCTCGCTTGATAGCTATTGTTGTAGGAAAACTCAACAAGATAAAGATGGTCCTCCCACGAACCGCCAAAATCAAGTATGCACGCTCTCAACATATCCTTTAGCGTCTGTATGGTACGCTCTGACTGGCCGTCAGTCTGCGGATGGTATGAGGTACTAAACTTCAATCGAGATCCCAAACTATCTTGCATGCTCTTCCAAAAATGTGAGGTGAATCTTGAGTCATGGTCTGACACAATACTAACAGGCACACCATGCAATCTCATAATCTGCTCCATATACATCTCTGCCAATACCTCTGTCGATTGGCCCACTCTAAAAGGTAAGAAGTGTGCTGACTTCGTAAGTCTATCAACAATCACCCACACTACGTCACGTCTCCTAGGACTCCGAGGAAAACCCGAGACGAAATCCGTAGTAATGTGCTCCCACTTCCACTCGGGAATGGGTAGCGGCTGCAATAATCCGGCCGTCCTCTGGTGCTCCGCCTTCACTTGTTGACATACCAAGCACTTGGCAACAAAACGAGCTATCTCTCGCTTCATTCTGTGCTACCAATAATACTGTCGTAAGTCGCGGTACATCTTGGTTCCGCCGGGATGAATAGAGTAAGTCGAACTGTGAGCCTCTGCCATCAGCTCCTGTCGTAACTCTCCATTGGGTACATAAATACGATCACCATATCGCAATGTCCCATCTGAGTGGATCCTCAAACCTGTCTGCTCTCCTACTTCAGTCCTCTCTTTCAGCCGTCGAAATCTAGCATCATTAGGCAATGCTGCCTTGATGCGCTCTACTAATGATGATTGCACCTGGAGGTTGGCTAATACACTATCTGCTCCCGGTAATACTACCTCAATACCAAGCTGCTCCAAGTCTCTAATCAATTCCTTCTGTGTAGTCAAAAATTATGCCATGGGCTTACGGCTCAATGTGTCTGCCACGATATTAGCCTTGCCCGGATGATAATATAGCTCAATCTCATAATCCTTCATCAACTCCAACCAACATCGTTGTCACATATTCAACTCCTTTTGTGTGAACACGTACTTGAGGCTCTTATGATCAGTATAGATATCAACCTTCTCGCCGTACAAGTAGTGTCTCCATAGCTTCAAAGCGAAGATAACCGCTGCGAGCTCTAGATCGTGGGTCGGATAATTCTTCTCATACACCCGTAACTGTCGCGATGCATATGCTACTACACGACCGTGCTGCATTAATAGACATCCTAATCCCTTCCCGGATGCGTCGCTGTAGATCACAAATCCTCCTGGGCCCGATGGTAGTGTCAAGATCGGTGCTGTGGTCAATCGCTTCTTCAACTCGTCAAAAGTGGCTTGACACTCGTCTGTCCATACAAACTCCTGATCCTTGCAAGTCAATCGAGTCATAGGCCCCGCTATTCGAGAGAAATCTTCTACGAACCGTCGGTAGTAACCCGCAAGTCCGAGGAAATTGCTCACTTCAGTAGCTGATGTGGGAGCGGGCCATGATTCGAATGCTGTGATCTTCTCTGGATCCACTGATATACCATCACCCGTAACAACATGACCGAGAAATGATACCTCCTTGAGAAAGAAGTCACACTTGCTAAGCTTCGCAAAGAGTCTCTCGTTCCTTAATGTTCCCAAAACTATCCGTAGATGCTGCTCATGCTCCTTTTGACTCTTGGAGTAAATCAAGATATCGTCTATAAAGACTACTACAAATTTGTCCAAGTACTGATGAAAGATCTTGTTCATTAAATTCATGAAAACTGCGGGTGCATTGGTCAAACCGAAAGGCATGACCAAGAACTCGTAGTGTCCATACCTCGATCGAAAAGCCGTCTTGGCAATATCTTCCTTTCGAACCTTCAATTGGTGATAGCCCAATCGTAAGTCAATTTTGGAGAATACTTTTGCTCCACTCAGCTGATCAAATAGATCGTCTATACGCGGCAAGGGATACTTGTTCTTCATCGTCACCGCATTCAATGCTCTGTAGTCAATGCACATGCACACTGTCCCATCTTTCTTAGGCACAAAAAGCACGGGTGCTCCCCATGGTGACGCACTGGCACGAATAAATCCTTTCTCTAATAAGTCATCAATCTGCATCTTCATCTCTACCAACTCCTTGGGTGCCAGACGATATACTCGAGATGAAATAGGCTCGGCTCCGGAAATAAGCTCAATAGAAAACTCAATATCTCGGTCAGGTGGTAGTCCTAGCAACTGCTCGGGGAATACATCCTCGAACTCGGTGATAATAGGGTGCTGTGGGGTGTCATGCATCATCATATGAGTTCCCGATGTGGGTGTCTCACAATTATCTCCGTCTTCTTTGGTGAACTCAAACTCTGCCACATTCGGTGGTCTAAAGATAATACTGCTCCTATGGCAGTCTTTGAGAGCAAAATGCTGGCTCAACCAGTCCATTCCAAGAACCACATCAAATATCGGCATAGGGAATACAAGAAGTCGGGCCGTCATCTCTCTGTCATTTATTATTATAGGACAAAGTCTACAAACGCCACTAACAGGTACAACTCCTCCTCCAGTGAGAATTTTAATATTCTTAGCTAAGGGTGTGATGGAAATGCTGTGTCTAGTGGCAAAACTAGTGGCTATGAATGAATGAGTGGCTTCAGTATCAAATAATATAGTAGCAGGAAAAGATGTAACTAAAACCATACCTGCTATATGTTAGGATTATATACTAAAAGCATCACTTTTGTAGTAACATTATTTTCTTAAATTTTGAATGAGAATCATATGGGCAAATGTTTGCATATTGTATTTGTTACAAGTGTTAATGCAAATGTCTAATATTCTATATTGTAGATAATATGGTGTGTGGTGTCACACAGAAGATCATATTATCAGTTTTCTATGGAGTATATAAATAATTCACAACCTAGATGGACTTGGACAATCTATTGGAAAGGTTGTAGTGTAATCTGGTATTAGTCTATCTTGACTATAGGTTTACACTAGTACACTTTATGTGTATTGAACAGGACCACTTGAGGTTGTTCTCTTTGTACTGACTACATAAGAGAACAAACACCTCTGTTATTATGGATGCTTGTGCTCTTAATCCGGATATAATAACGGACATGTATATGCAGTGCGCATTACTTTGACTCATAAAAGAGTGAGATTCATTATGGATCAACAACCTCTATGAATTGGGTAATAACATTGTATGTATGATGGGCTGTTGATTATAAATAGAATCTATGTCCCGATACATCGGGTTGATGATGTCCCCTTAAGGAGCTCGTAAGGATTGTCATATAAACCCTGCAGGTGGATTATATCCGACATGACAAATAAAGTTGAGCGGTACTACTTAAGGATAAAAGATGTCGAATCAATATAGTTGTCAGTAACTTAATTTGATCGACGGACATACGATATCTTAACATGGGGAGCCAAACGAGCATATAATAAAAGGAGTCCACAAACATAATTTAGGATTAGGGAGGTAGTGCAACAATAGCTCATTAGTGGACCGAGCTATTGTTAATGGGCCTGGATTGTGTGTTCGGGCAGAACACGGGATATCCAGATCCGTTAGAAGGCCTAACCCTAATTTTTCCTCATGGTCCCTGCCGTAGCCTATATATATCCTCTATTCTCTGGCCGCCAGATTACCAATCAAAAATCAGAAACTTTCTCTAAATTCGTGATTCACGTAAGAAGAGAAAGAGAGGGCTGCCAAGGAGAAGAGAAGGTTGGGAGATCGTCGCCCACACGACGTCCAACTCGAGGAAGGAATACGTGCAGAAGATCTTGGGATCGTCCGCTTGAGATTGCCAGGAATTACTTGTCTTCTTTCCATCGCAGGTATAATTCGTGAACCCTAGTTTCCACCTATGAAGGGTTAGAACACGTATTAGATCTGTTTAACTTTCTATCGATCAATACGCACACCAAAGAAAGGGTCCTGGGAATCCCCAGTTCCATCACTATAACCTCCGCCTCTGTCTCTATATCCTCAACAATAAGTGAGAATGCCTGCCCAAAATTTTATCCCGGGCCCTGAGCTCTGGCCTTGTTGTACTGTGTGCCTTGGAGAGCCAATGGTGGACGAGGTGCTCCTGCTATAGGCCGTGGTGATGGAAGAGCTGGGGCTGTGGGCTTCGGATTTTGTCGAGCTTGTACTATTGCATGTTGCTCCGGACAATCCTTGAGCATGTGCTGATTGGATCCACATCTCAAGCATAATCCAAGGCGAGTCCTGCAGTCGTTCTGGATATGTCCTTGTTTACCGCAGTAATGGCAAACAGGCTTCTGATAAGGCGAGAGCCTCTGCTGGAACTGTCCTGTGGTCCTCATGATAGGTCCACTCTGAGTAGCTCGGGCTGGTATAACTGCTGGGGTATGGCGCCTCGATATCTGTTGTTGTTCCTTGCGAAGAATCTCCTGAGCACGAGCTTCTTCCAAGACAGCTGAATGGGAGACTCGAGACTGAGTAGTCGTATACGACTTGAGCTCTGGTGCAAGCCCCTGGTGAAATCTTATTGCCTTCTCTAACTCTGTCGGAATCAACCCCGCACTAAATCGACTCAGGCGATTGAACTCCGAGTCATACTCATCAACTGTCATATTCCCTTGCTTCAGATGGAGGAACTGGTCATAGAGACCATCTCGAACATGAATAGGAAAGAATCTCTCATAAAATACATCATAGAACTGCTTCCAAGTGATCCCAGTGCCTAATCGTCTCTCTTTCGCCTTCCACCAGTGGTGAGCATTGTCTTCTAAAAGTAGGTCCACTGCTGTCATCTAATCTCGAGCTGGCAACTGGGATGCCTTCAGTAGCTTCTCGCTACTAATAAGCTACTGTGACACCTCTAATGGCTTCTCCGTCCCTCTAAAGGCCTTGGGGTTCATATCTGTGAAATTCTGGATAGAGCCTTCATAGGGATGCAGAGCTGGTGCTAGTACTGGTGCTGGAGGTGGTGGTAGAGGTCTAGCCATAGCTACCATCATCGTCTGCCTCATCAGCTCAGTCTGCTGCCACTGAGTCTGCATCATGGCATACATAAACTGAGTGGTAGGGCTCCCATCAGTCGGTGGTGGAGGCATCTGAGGTCCCGACTGTGGAGGAAACTGCTGAGGAAATGGTGGTGGTGGTAGTAGTGGTACATTTCCTCCCGGTGGTATGGTAGTGGTCTGCCCAGCCTGGCTGCCTGGAGGTGCAGCAGTCCCTGGGTACTCCGTCGTCGGTGTCGTAATAGGCTGTGACAGTTCTGGCTGGTAGGGTGTCGCTGGAGTCATGGGAGGATTCTGTCCATCCGAAGTAATCTCCTCACCAGATGTGAGGGCCAAGGCAGAAGTACGTCCGCTTCGTAGATTCATACTGTTGGTACGAGAAAGATAAGTTGATATTAGGAAAGATTAGATATGAAGTAGATCGAATAATCAAGGAAGTTTCGAAAAAAGATTGGAAGTCAAAGGATAGTAGTAGTTCTGGATGAGATATTCCTATTCCTATATGCAGGCTTGTTGGGCACAGTCATGTAACCCAACAATATTAAATCTGACCTGCATGGGCCACCACAAAAACATGTAACGCCCCAGTCCCAAAATACGTAGGACCAGGTACGTGAACATGCCAACTGCATATATACGAAGAATACTCCAATATATAGAATCCTCGTATATGCACATAAGCTGTAAATAAATAATCACAGGCCAGAATAACATATCTAATCTCATCACAGCTCAACACAGAAGATAATAAAGTCCAAATGAATAAAGCAGAGTATCAAAAGATAGCCGGGTGAACATACTCACTCCAAACAGCTATAAAAAATAGTCTCACAAGATCGGAGTCCGACCTCCGCAAAATAGAAATAAAAGAGATGTAAAATAATATCCACTAATGTCTCAAATATAGAATAGACTAGAAATCAGTAGTGACTGCCTCGTCATCAATGTAGGATAGCTCCAATGCCGCTCCGTACTCCTGTGGAAAATCGTCTAAACCTGGATAGATAACCAGGTCCTCAGGGGACATAGCAAGATACAAGAAAACACTATGCCATATGAACTGTGATAATATAATAACAGAAAAGGTATGCATGCAATCGGGTTCCTGACCATTCTACTGTGAATATGCAGTTGAGATACAATCCTTCGACGCATGAGCCCTGGCTGTAAATGGGATCGGCATAGTTCCCATAGAGGGTACCAGGGGCCTATGTCCATAACGCTCAGGAAGCGTCAGAGGGCACCATGTGAAAGGGGCTACGTCCATAACGCTCTGGGAAACGTCAGAGGGTGCCTGGAGCCTGCGTCTCCGGAGGAGCGCATAGGTAATCATGGAAGTGTAATGAAGCCCATACGTCAGGTATTGTTTCTCCCCACCCAATACCTAGTATCATCATCTCCATACTGATATGAACCTCTAGTAACCGCCAAGTCTTCTAACATGCAATACTATTGGCAGTTACTCCTATCCGTCGCACGCTCCAAACGTATCGGTGGCCAGCCGACTACGCGAAAACGTGTCCCACATGTGACTCACATCACGTGCTACAACAAGTGTCAAGGCCGTATGAGATATACCAATACCTCATTATCAATGGGTGGTCACTAGACTAAGTCAATGCAAGAGAATAAATAAAGCAAAAAAAAACGACCAATAGAGTCGCTTGCACCCAAGTGTGACTTGGATGTACAGTTTAAATATTACGAAACAAATGCTGTAAATAACAACTAAAAATAAGAATATAATAATCACAGAGTAGGGTGGCAAGGTATCTTGTCTGGTGGTGCAAAGTGGCAAGTCCAAAAGTAGCAAGTGTCAGCACCAAAACTCATAAATCACAGATGACTCCAAACTCTGAAACAAACATCAAAAATGATCTCGGTGAAGAAGATACCTAGGAAATGCCTGTCCAAAAGTCAAATTCTGGAACAGTAGCAAAATCGTAATTTTTGGTCAAAACGATGTCCGCCGTTGGACCCGCTTTGTACCGAAACGCGTGCCAAAATCTACGGTCTCTAAAGTCGTCAAACTACATGTCTATTGTTTCAGTTTGAGGAGAGGAACTCAACGTTATGTCGAGTTTTGGATTCTGAGGAGCCATGTACAAAATCGCCCGTTTGAGTGGGTCGCAGGCCCGCCAAAATTGGGTTCCGATTCGACCTTCTCAGAATCGAACCAAACTTGGCATACAAGACCAGAATTTCGATCCGGACCTGTTGGCGCAAGTTTCGTCTCGATTCGACGATTGTACACGATGTTTTGGGCAAGTTTGCAAAACACCGATACGGGAGTATCTCGACGGATACGCGTTGATTTCGTCGCGCACACGCGACGAAACTGAGTTCTGTCAGTTCCCACACGTCGGTAACATCCATATGCGCCTTTCGATGCGTATAGTGCACGGCCACGTCGCCCGGTTTATCGGGGCGTACGTCTTATCGGAGAAAATTCTAAAATTTTACTATTTTGGAAACAGTTTTTCACCCAAGTTTAACACGAATTAAATTCTTGCACAGAAATCTAAATACCGGTCTACCAGTTACATTTTAGTCGTGGTTAGGTTGTCTTCAAACGTGTTCAATTAGTTTCTGAAATATCTCGACACACAGAGCAGAATCTGGCTTCTAAGTTGTGGTTTGAAACTGATTTCAAACTCTGTTTTCGACAGAGTTTTACCCGACTTTGCATCGAGTTACTAGTCAAACCAGAGGGTTATAGCTGATTCCCTTTGAAGGGACTCAGAGAGGGTCATATTGCCTACACATAGTATCTTTTGGATCGCAAAACGATAAAACGTGCGAAAAGTAATCGAAGCCGAAAAAGAGGGGTACCTGAGTTTTTCGAAAACAGAGTATCCTCTGTTAACTGTCGACTCCGAGCGATCCCGACGTCGTCGACGGCGAGTGGGCGGCCGACGGTGAGCGCAGGGTGTGGGGAAAGGGTGGCGGCCTTGGGGTCGAGAATTTTTTGCGTACGAAGGGGGGGTTTAGGGTTCGGTTAGATGAGCGGCTGAATATATAAAGCCGATAAATGCTATTTCGAATAGGACTCGAAATTGTGGGCTCGGGTTGCAATGGTTCTCATAGCAGCTTCTTGCTGCTGAGTTAGGCGGGGGTGTGGGGTTGGGCCCACCCCCTTGCAGCTGCTGCTGTGAAAGGGTTTGCTTGGTATTAGGGGGTCGGGCCCCACGCAGCTAGCTGCTGCTATTGTGGGGGCTCGGCCACAACTCATATATTATTATTATTTTTACCACATAGTAACTTTATATATATATATATATATATATATATATATATATATATATATATATATATATATATATATATATATATAATATCTATATATTAAGCAAGCAATAAACTCCTAAAAATTATCAATAAATTTCCTAAAATTCTAGAATTTACTATATACCTTATTTAATCGAATATTAGCAGCACACATATATTATATACACACATGCATTTATATTTACGTACATCTACCAATTAATTTCCAAATAATATAAAAAATAGTTTTTAAGGCACTAAAATAGTTTGGGAAATATTGGGGGTTTACAGATATCAACCCTTTCAAGGGTGTCGAAGCCTATTTTTCTGATTCAAGGCTTTATAAACAAGAGCATATGAAAGAGATATCAGACATAGCTGAAGATCAATCATCTACTGAGGATCAGTCTATTAATGAAGATCCGCCAGAAGAGCAACCTTTGAAGATCATAGTCAAGGGACGAATCCAATCCCAATCTGTCAATGATCAACCTTTGATAATCAAGGTTAAAGGAAGACTCAAGCTTCATCTGAGGAATCAGTAAATATTCCTGCTAAGAGCCAAGTTCAACCTTTTATGATAATGGTCAAAGGGCGTACTTCTTGTACGAATGATCCAGAACTACTATTGATTGTCAATCTTGGCAAATCTACGCAGAAAATGGATAATGATCCATTAATGATTAATCCGAAGCGTAGCAGTCAAATTGTAAATGATGTAAATATTGATCATTCTGTACTTTTTGATATCAATGAAGATTTCCTTTTCGAGTATATGGCTGTCAAGTATATTGAAAGAATGACTTTACCTTCTGATAATCAAAGTCATCAATATACAGACGACATAGAACCAGAAGAAACTTTATACATTAACTATAAGGAAAATTTCTTTCCTCTTCAGGTTGATGTTGGACCTTATGCTCAAAAGTTCTTAACATCTTCTCCCTATCTTCTACCTGTAGTTGCTCCATCGCAAGCTTGTGTAACTTATAGACGTCACGAAGAATCTTATTTCGTGGTTCCGTCTGATAAGAAAAATAAGCACCAAATTGTGTTTGGCCTGGCTAGAAATATCCCTGTTGCTCAGACAGATGATCTGAAAGATAAAGATAAAGGAAGAATCCGAATTGACAAATATAGTCAACAATCTATCAAGATTATCCAGAATATGGGGTATGATTTGAAGATTATGCAAGGTCTCAATCAAGGCAAAGGTAGACGACTACCATTATGTGGTGATTCGTTTTATTAAAAGACTCGTCATGGGTTGGGATATGATCCGTCACACATGTCTAATGACGATATACAAGAAGCATTCTCTTCTAATTCTTCGCAATCATCGGATTCAGAAGAAGTCCAATTCATCGAATCCGATATGTCTCGTTCCTCATATGATGAATCTGAACAAATATTCTCAGTTAATATGGTTCAAACTGATGGTGAATCTGAGCCATTTGAAAATGATCCTTGGGCCTAACACAAATTTGCTCAGCGGGGCGTGTCTCGATGATATCTTCAACTTTCCATTAGGATTCATTTAATTACGGAATTGAATTGTTCTTTCTTTTCCCGAAAGATATGTTGGTTCATTCATTCTTTCATCAATATTGGCATATATCCGACATTTGTCTTCTTAATCCCCAGCTTCCAAGGTTTGGTTAAGCTGATTACTCTTCTCTTCGGAAAGAAATTTTAATCTTCTATCTTACCAGTTGATATATAAAGTTGAATTTATTATTTATCATGTTCTCAAGACCTCTAGATAAATGTTAAATCTAATTACTTTTCTTATCTATCATGTCCATTTGACCTCTGAATAGATATTAATCTACTTTTCTTTGAGTTCTTACATACCGTCATGTTCATATTACCTCTGATAGTATTATACTCTAAAACAGAAAACAAGATTTCATTATCTATCATGTCCATATTACCTCTGGATAGATATAATGTATTGAGTTTAGAAGACTTGTCATATTTATATAACCTCTGACAAGTATTTTCTATCTCACACCTATTGTTTAAATTCCAAATAAACGATAGGATCATAAAATATATATTTCATTCATTTCTTGTGGAAGCATTACAAAATGGATAAAATAAAAAAAATGACAAGGAGCTCTTTTAAGGTGGAGCAGAAACATCTTGAAGTAACTTCTGAAGTTCTTCTAGCCGCTTGCCACGAGAGCTCATAACTTTCTTGGTAGCCTCAGCACGTCCAGCTTCAGGGGTGCAAATACAAGAAAGTTCAGCGAAGGTGACTATCAAATTATCCTTTGCTTCATCAAGGGTTCTGATGGTTGATTCAGCCCCAAAGGCTTGTTCTTCTAAAATGGAGCTTTGGGTGAGGTGCAGATTTCGAGCATCGATCATCTTTTCCCTTTCAGCCTTCAAGCGAGCTAACTCTGCCTCGACTTCGTAGATTTTATCATTTTTATTCTGAATATCTATGTTCAAAGCATCATAAGCTATTATGTGACTATGTAGTGCGGGCTTTATTCCAGCCAAAAAGGCTTTCTCTTGGCAACCTTCAGACTATGTTCATGGAGAGCTTCATTATATGTGGTCTCCCGAGCAAGATAATCAGCCGTTAAGGCATCATATTCCTCCTGGATGAGACTTTCAACAGTCTCACTTGACGGCTTGAGATATTCTCTGATCGGCTGTTCAAGGCCCTCTACAACTTTCTCCAATGCTGCAGCTCTCTCAGCATTATTGAACATAGCAACGTTCTTGATGGTCAAAGCCATTGCTGCCTTCAAAATCTCATAACTGAGGCATTTATTTAGGACCATTTTTATTAGGGTTGCCAGAGTTTTATAAAAGGTTTCAGTATAAATCTCAACTAGGAGATTCATTTCTATGCTGGAGCTTGGTGTGGCAGCAATATCTAACAGATCTCTTCTTTGGGGATCGGGAGCAGATGTTGTTGGTGCAACAACAGGATGGAATGAAGTCGTTGCTGTTACTACTGTCATAGCCAATTGATCCCTAGAAGCTTCAGGGATTGTATCTCCAACATCTACAGATACCGTTGGTATAACAACAGGCTTAGATGGAGCTGTTGTTGTCACTGTTGTCATAACTAATTGGTTCCCAAGAGCTTCAGGAACATTGTCTTCAATACTTGTTACTCCAGCCATTTCTGGAGTTATGGCGGCGGTAATATTGGTGGATGTGGTGACAATTGCGGGAGCTGGTTCAGGTTCTGGCATTGGCTTATCAAAAACTGGTACTGGATCAGTAGCAACAATAGAAGATGTTATTACAACTTCCCCAATTTCAGTTGGTGGTTCAATTATGCTTTCAGCATCTTCTTCAATTGTTTGCTCTGCAGGATTTTCCACTGCTTCATTTGTAGTGAAATTTTCTACAGCTGATTCTTTATTCAAATCTGGTTCTCCTCCAGCAGCTCCATCATCACCTATAGTGAGGTCTACTGTAGTCTCTTCTTGGTGCTGGTCCTCAGCAGGAGAGGATATTTCAGGTTGTGCTTGTTGTGCCTCAAATGATGGAGGATGTTCTTCTTGAGGCTCTATCTCAGGTTTTTGCACTCCCCCCTCTTCGGCGTCTTCGTCTTCCGAAGAAGAAGTTTCCTCCCCAGATTCCTTATTTTCTTCATAGATATCTTCTTCTTGAGGAGGAGGAGCCACAGGCTTTGGTGCAATGATGATATCTACAAAATAAACAAAATAAGTTAATATACAAAATCAGGATATATAATTCCGTATAGGTTTTGTATAATACTTGGAATATGTGCATTTTTTTCATGATATGAATCATAATCACCATCCCAATCATCATCTTCGAAGTCAAGAGCCGGCTCGTCTGATAGAATACGGTCTTGATCAGTAGTGGATACAGTAGTAGCACCTTCCGTATCTTGTGCCTTGGTTGGCAAAGATAAATGGAACGAGGTGCTAAGGCGTCCAGGAGACAAAAGTGTTACAGCTTTTGGTGTTACTACTGGTGGAGGGGCTGAAGATCCCTCTCCTGGATGGACTGGAGAAGAACCGATAAAATGATCCTCTTCAACCAAGGTGTCATCTTCTGGAGTCAGGGCTCTTGGTTTGGAAGGCCCTTTAGTGGTAGAATTCTTCTTCTTTTCCGGAGTTTTTGCTGGAGATGTGACAGCTGCACTTTGTTTTCTTTTTTGGCCTTTGCCAAAGACGATAGGTTCTGCAGCTGGTTCCCCAACTCCTGTAGGGATAACCTCCAGAAAGGGATCTGGAATACCAGTATCGTCAGGGATGTCTGCTGGTATCCTGACCGGCTCCTCAATATTTCCTTCTTTAGGCCACCTTAGACTACCTCTCATATTGTAGCCGTGGGTGAAAGAACGAATTGAAGCATAAAAGTGAGCATACGTATGAAGTATACGTAGCTCTGTAGTACTGGTGGCGGTCGAGACTCTAAATTTAGCACCAGTCCGAGCAGTGCTGAAATATCTCCAACCCCTAGCTCCATCAAGTAGTTTCCCATAGTGACGGAAACTAGTTGAGGGGTTACCAACATGAAGTTGGTCGTACCCAAATTGGCGAGCGAACCTACTGGGTAGATATGGTTCAAATGCACAATTATCCTCATTTTTGTACATCAGGTGAGAGGGTCTGATGCACTGAAGCCATCTAAAGACTGATCGTGGTAATACAACTCTTCATTCGACTTCATCTTCAAACTGAATGCCGAAGCAATCTGCTGGAACTTGCGGCTGTTAGGGTTATATACTAAAAGCATCACTTTTGTAGTAACCTTATTTCCTTAAATTTTGAAAGAGAATCATATGGACAAAGGTTTGCATATTGTATTTGTTGCAAGTGTTAATGCAAATGTCTGATATTCTATATTGTAGATAATATGGTGTGTGGTGTCACACAGAAGATCATATTATCAGTTTTCTATGGAGTATATAAATAGTTCACAACCTAGATGGACTTGGACAATCTATTGGAAAGGTTGTAGTATAATCTGGTATTAGTCTATCTTGACTATAGGTTTACACTAGTACACTTTGTGTGTATTGAACAAGACCACTTGAGGTTGTTCATTTTGTACTGACTACATAAGAGAACAAACACCTCTGTTATTATGGATGCTTGTACTCTTAATTCGGATATAATAACGGACATGTATATGCAGTGTGCATTACTTTGACTCATAAAAGAGTGAGAGTCATTATGGATCAACAACCTCTATGAATTGGGTAATAACATTGTATGTATGATGGGCTGTTGATTATAAATGGAATCCATGTCCCGATACATCGGGTTGATGATGTCCTCTTAAGGAGCTCATAAGGATTGTCATGTAAACCCTGCAGGTAGATTATATCCGACATGACAAATAAAGTTGAGCGGTACTACTTAAGGATAAAAGATGTCGAATCAATATAGTTGTCAGTAACTTAATTTGATCGACGGACATACGATGTCTTAACATGGGGAGCCAAACGAGCATATAATAAAATGAGCCCACAAACATAATTTGGGATTAGGAAGGTAGTACAACAATAGCTCATTAGTGGACCAAGCTACTGTTAATGGGCCTGGATTGTGTGTTCGGGCTGAACACGGGATATCCAGATTCGTTAGGAGGCCTAACCCTAATTTCTCCTCATGGTCCCTGCCGTAGCCTATATATATATCTTCTATTCTCTGGCCGCCAGATTACTGATCAGAAATCTGAAATTTTCTTTAAATTCGTGATTCACGTAAGGAGAGAAAGAGAGTGCTGCCAAGGAAAAGAAAATGTTGGGAGATCGTCGCCCACATGACGTCCAACTCGAGGAAGGAATACGTGCAGAAGATCATGGGGTTGTCCGCTCGAGATTGCCAGGAATTAATTATCTCCTTTCTGCCTCAGGTATAATTCGTGAACCCTAGTTTCCGCCTATGAAGGGTTAGAACACGTATTAGATCTGTTTAACTTTCTATCGATCAATACGCACACCAAAGGAAGGGTCCTGGGAATCCCCAGTTCCATCAGCGGCCGGGTACAGAAGAAGTTCCAACCATAAGAATAGTTCAGAACTGCCCAGGTATCCACCACAGTTGTAGCTGTCCATGTAGCTTTGCTAAATTTTTGGAGGAAGACCTCCTCATTATCTCCCGGGCCCGGTGGAAACAGGTTGCAGTTGTGGTGCAACAACCAGCCCATCAGATAAGTATAGGGCATTTCTAACCTGGGGAAAACGTTTCGATGAGGAGCATTGTTGATTATCTTCTCACCGAAAGTCCTTAAACCTGCATTTACTCGGCACACCATGGCCGATAGCAGGTTAATCCTGACTTTAAAAACCAAACGTACTGCTGGCCATAGTACGCTACGGTGGATTCTGTCAACAGTACCAATACCCGGCACAACCTATCTTCTCAGCCATAAAGAAAGAAAGCCTGCCAGCAAAGCTCTCCTAGAGATTTTTTGACTACCGTATCTAAGGAAGATCAAGGCTTCAGTTCCGGCAGGGAATTCTCCAGTCTTTGTAGACAGATATTTATTCGGGAATTTGTAAGTAATCATCATATCCCAAATTTTGTTAGAGGGGATTGTCGAATCTATGTTGATTACCGAAGCTTTGTTTTCCTGAAACCTTTCTTTGTCTTCCTTGGATATCTTATCCTTATGGAAGAAGAGATAAGTCGTCCACTTGTTGATGTACGCCAAATGGAATGTACTTTCATGCATTATAGTACAAATCATGTAGTGACACATCAATTCTTCGTATACCTCAATCAACTGAGGGTTAGCTTCTCTAATTTCAGCAAGTTCCCTGTTGGATGGAACGTATTCTTCATATGGGGCTTCCCCTATTGGCAACTTTGAGATAAACTGCATCTCATGAAGAGCAAGGCCCATTTTGCCTTTCGGGGTGGCAAAAGTCCCAGTTGAACTTATATATATCTCCATCAAGGCTAGAAATAAGTTTTCGTTCGGGGGAATACCCTGACTGGTGGAAGCTACTGCTTCATACAAGCCAATGTCTTTCAGCTCTGTCTCGAAGTTCTTCATCATCCAAATACTTATCTGGATCCAGTTCTGGTTGAATGGAGTCAACCATCCCGGCAGTCTGGGGTTTGTTTGGGGATATAATACAGTAGCCCTCATAAATTTGTTTACGAACATCTGGGTCTGTACTGGTTGTATTAAACTCGAATCTTTACTAGGATTAGATCCTGGCATGAGGCCAAAAATAGAAGTAACACCGCCATTGGGAACACTAGCAAAATATTCCATATCATTGGCATGCTCCCTCTTGAAAACAATTCTACCCGGTCTTCCATGATTGTTGGGAGTCAAATTCCACAGTATTTGTCGAGGGTGGGTAGCATGGACGAATACTGACAAAGGATAATCTCTGTCCATATCCGAAAGATACATGGCTCTATCTCTAAATTTGAATACCCAAGACTCCTTCTTAGGGTGTGTCTGGGACTTACAATCAATTGCATCCCCAAACAGGAAGGCTGGTTTTGCAAATTGTTGTCCATCTAGTGAACTCAACAATTCTTCATTTATCATGGATAGCAACATCCTATCCCCTTGAGCTGCTATCAATTGTGCCCTCTCTATAGGGTAATCAGGGTTTGATTGAGAAAATGCTACGTAAGACAGATTCTCTAGATAATTTGAACCCAACATGCCAACCGATGAGCCAAAGACTTCTGCGAGAGGGTGAATTTGCAAGTCCACTACAAAAAGAAAAAAAAATCAAGTTAGTGAAAATATAATTTGATGCAGATAAATTGGTCTGAATTTTACATATAAAATGTAAAAAGTTTCCTAAATGTAGAAAGTTGTCACGCCCCAGTACCGAAATACGGAGACGGACTAGGCCAGCTACTCCATATGAGGTACGTAACGTCATACGGCGATCGTGGCTGTCGAGAGACTAGGGGGTACACGCTACAATCAAGTCTCCTATGGTCCCACAGAGTTCTATGTCTCAATCAATCAAATCAAATCAGCAATTAAATGAACATTAAAGATAAAGCAGTAAGTCGTCCCCGACGCTTCATCAAAATGATCATGAGAGACTAGCTTTATAATTTAGCTATCTCAGAGAGTCAAAAGTACAAAATTATACACAGCTGCAGTCTGTTTAATTACAATTATGTACTGACACAAAATATCAAGTAATCCGGCTAACAGATGCCGGTGGCTAAACGCCGCAAAAGTATAAGCAGGAGTGGTGGAGAAGAAACCCACTCGAGTCCCCGAACCGCCATGCTCCTAGTATGCACCATGGATGTCAGGGAGGAAGATCATGTCCTCTCGCTCTGCTACGATATCTGGCCAAACAAAACCAGCGGGGTCAGCCCCGAATAGCAAGTACCGCCAAAGGGGTACAAGAGTTATGATTAAAAACCCAGTTAATAGAATGTTTGATAATAGTAATACTTATGCTACTATTATAGAGTAGCGCAACCTCTTCGAACCCATATGGCACCCTTACAACCAAACAAGGACAAAAGGTGCCACATAGAGTCGGGACGTGTCGTACTCTATAACTTTCACATAAGTTAAAAGGTAAAAAAAACAATAAAATCTTCTGATCGTGACTTCGGTCGATAGCCTATCGCAGCACAATAACCAACCCAACAATCAAACAAGAACATGGGTTGGATCATGTACCATGATAGACCATGTTCCTCAGTCATTCACAGAAGTAGCACTTCACAATCAGAATAAGTCTTCCGTTCATAACTTTGGAACACAGCCTATCATAGTACGATAACCAACCCAACAATCAAACAAGTACATGGGTTGGATCACGTACCATGACAGTCCGCTTCCCTCAGTTATTCACGGAAGGTAATAGGACACAAGCAAGTCGTTTTCACGGCCAATCAAGTCTACGAGTTTCTAGTGGGACGAGGTTATCCTCGCGTCATGTTATTAGAAAATCCTCAGATCGTATCTTTCCAGCAAGGCTTGCCCATCCAGTGGTTCACGTAGACCGGTGTTATTGAGCACAGGTCCCTCGTAAGGCCACCTTGCCAAAACATATATTATATATCAGGAATTAATCGGATACAGTCATCCACTCGTTGCAGATGACACAGTATCCGTGGAGACCAGCCGGCGCGTCAAGACAATATCTCAAGGCGGCTGGTGTAACACGATCTCGGGATTCTGCCCCTCCCCATGCATCTAGTATATTTAGTTGCCTAGTTTAACCCTAGGTGAAATCTTGGACTTACATGCTGTGGCCTGCATGATTATCCTCCTAAAGTCGTACTTTAGTACGAGTACCCCAAAGAGGATCTATGTCAATCAGTATGTCAACATGTGCTACCCTCCTTAGTGTAATGCATCATTGCAAATACGCCACGTGGAGTTACGAGTCATTTATCGAACATGAACAAGAACTGGGACATTCAGGTACATGTATCAGGTAGGAACTCCTTGTTCTTCGGGGTCACTTTAGTGCTCATATCATGCTCGGGACAAAAGGCGTAAGGATATAAAATAGGTATATAATATCTGATAAAATATCAAAAGCGTACGCACAAAAGCACGCATGCTCAAGGGGTGAAAAGTCACGCAGGCTCACTCAAGGCAGCGTGCGTGAAAGGTCACGCAGGCTCAAGAGGGGAGCTGCGTGAAAAGTCACGCAGACTCAAGGGAAGAGCTGCGTGAAAAGTCACGCAAACTCAAGGGAAGAGCTGCGTGAAAAGTCACGCAGACTCAAGAAGAGAGCTGCGTGAAAAGTCATGCAGGCTCAAAGAGAGAGCTGCGTGAAAAGTCACGCAGGCTCAAGGAGAGAGCTGCGTGAAAAGTCACGCAGGCTCAAGAAGAGAGCTGCGTGAAAAGTCACGCAGACTCAAGGAGAGAGCTGCGTGAAAAGTCACGTAGGCTCAAGGAGAGAGCTGCGTGAAAACTCACGCAGGCTCAAGGAGAGAGCTGCGTAAAAAGTCACGCAGGCTCAAGGAGTGAGCTACATGAAAAGTCACGCAGACTCAAGGAGAGAGCTGCGTGAAAAGTCACGCAGGCTCAAGGAGAGACACGCTTCCAACAGGAAGCGTGCTCAAACAGGAGCACACTGCTCACTGTCTTCTCCAAACAGCAAGAACACCATGGCTGAACCCAAGCTTCAAAGCATCATAACTTGGCCATCCGAACTCCAAATCCAGATTTCTAAGGTTCCAACTTGGGTGAAACTGAATGCTCTTCCACATGGAAGCATCAAAAACCCATAAAATCCAACTACAGTAGATCAAACCATGCAAAATCCGAAAATGATTAAAACTTAGATCTACAAAAATCAAAGCTTCAAAATGGAAATTTCTAAGTTCTAAACTAGTATAGATTGAGGAGAAGAACATGTTTTGGCAAATAGTTTTGTAAGAAATCATTGACAAAATTATGGATCCATCTCTTGAGCAAGTTGGTACTTGCCTTGGTTGGTGGAGGAAATAAATGAGAGGAAGTAAATGAGAGGAGAGAGAATAAGATGAGTTATATATATAAAGATCTTGGACCCATGGGTTCATGATGAACCAAAGGGTTCATGATGAACCATTGGTGAACCAAGAATAGGTTCCCCAAATGAGCCAAAACTGTAGGCCCAAATGCAGAAAATAAATTAGGAAATAATATTTTGTCGAATATTTTTGGGAAATACATGAAGAAATACTGCATAATAAATATCGTATAAATACAAGATAAATACAATTTATCGGTTTACGTATTAAAATATGTATTCCAGGATTGCGGAGTGACATCTCTACCCTTCTTAGAAAAATTCCGTCCTCGGAATTCCAGCCAAGACAGGATAGTGAAATCAGGGCAAGCAAGGCACAATCATATACAAGTTAACTATCATAGCAGTTATTATCCTACATCACAAAGTACAAAACAAGCAGGTGCAGATAAGCATGTAATCGTGTCAATAAGGTGCAAAAATATATCTTATTAGTCAAATAAATGCGGATACCGAGATCTGATCTCGTCCTCGTGCTCCCAGGTTGACTCTCCCGAAGAGTGATGGTTCCAAGAAACACAAACAAGGTTTATCGTCCGATTCTTGAGTACCTTCTCTCACCTGTCTAAAATAGATACGGGTTGTTCCTCGTAAGTTAGGTCGGTACCAACGACTAACTCAGAATGATCGAGGACATGACTCGGATTCGGGACATACCCACATAATTGGGACACATGAAACATATCATGTATGCCAGTTAACGAAGGCGAAAGGGCAAGTCGATAAGCCACATCGCCTATCCGAGCGAGAATCTTAAAAGGACCAACGTATCTTGGACTAAGCTTTCCCCGGATTCCAAATCTGATGATACCCCGAGTAGGCAAAATTCGCAGAAACACTTGGTCGCCAACTCTAAACTCTAGAGGCCTACGATGCTGTTCTGTCCAATGACGATGTCGGTCCTGTGTAACTCGAAGGTGCTCTCTGACCAACTTAACTATCTCCACAGTCTGCGTGATCATCTCTGGCCCCACAACTTCCGTTCTCCGACGTCGTCCCATGCCAAAGGGGACCTGTACTTCCTTCCGTACAATGCTTCGAACGGGGCCATCTGAATGCTAGCCTGATAGCTGTTGTTATAGGAGAACTCCACTAGATGAAGGTGATCCTCCCAAGATCCGCCAAAATCCAAGGTACACGCCCGTAGCATATCTTCTAACGTCTGAATGGTTCTTTCTGATTGCCCGTCGGTTTGTGGATGATAAGCAGTACTGAATCTTAACTTGGTTCCCAAACTTTGGTGTAAGTTCCGCCAAAAATGGGAAGTAAACCGCGTATCCCGATCTGATACTATACTAACTAGAACACCGTGCTGCCTTACTATCTGCTTCATGTACATTTCTGCTAACTGCTCAGTAGTCTGTCCAACTCGGAAGGAAAGGAAATGAGCGACCTTCGTGAGTCGATCTACTATTACCCAGACTGCATTCTTACCAGTCGGGGATCTAGGTAAACCGGTCACAAAATCCATCGTGATGTGCTCCCATTTTCATTCTGGGATAGGAAGCGGCTGTAGCAACCCTGCTGGTCTCTGCTGCTCGGCTTTCACCTGCTGACATACCAGACACTTGGATACAAATCTCGCTATCTCTCTTTTCATGCCATTCCACCAAAAGTACTGCCTGATATCTCGATACATTTTCGTTCCTCCTGGATGAATGGAGTAAATAGAACTATGAGCTTCGGACATAACTTCTTGCCGAAGGTCTCCACTCGGTACACAGAGTCTGTTTCCAAACCTGAGCGTACCATCTTCATGAATCACTAACTCCTTCCTACGGCCTGATTCACACTCCGACCGTAACTTCTGAATCTGTGGATCTCCTGCTTGTGCTACCCTTATCCTCTCTACTAAGGTTGACTGAATCTGCATACTGGTCATTCTTCCTATATCCCTTGGCAAAACTACTTCGATTCCCATACTCTGAAGGTCTTCTAAAATAGGCTTCTGCGAGGTCAAGATAAAGGCACTGTCTCTCCTACTCAGTGCATCTGCAACTATATTCGCCTTGCCTGGATGATACTGAAGATCTAAGTCAAAATCCTTCAGCAGTTCTAACCATCTTCTTTGCCTCATGTTCAAATCTCGCTGCGTGAATACGTATTTCAAACTCTTATGATCAGTATAGATCTCTACCCGATCTCCGTATAAATAATGCCTCCATAACTTGAGTGAAAATACCACAACTGCTAACTCCAAATCGTGAGTCGGGTAATTCTTCTCATGGTCTCGAAGCTGTCGAGACGCATATGCTATCACCTTTCCGTGCTGCATCAATACACATTCAAGACCCTTCCCAGATGCGTCACAATATACTGTAAAGCCTCCCGCTCCTACTGGAAGCGTCAAGATCGGGGCTGAGATCAATCTCTTCTTCAATTCTTCAAAGGATGCCTGACAGCTAGCTGACCAAACAAACTCTACGTCCTTGTGCGTCAAATGCGTTAAGGGCGCAGAGATCTTGGCAAAGTCTGCCACGAACCTTCTGTAGTAACCAGCTAATCCTAAGAAACTTTGCACTTCTGCAACCGTTCTCGGGACTGGCCAATGCTCTACGGCCTCAATCTTCTTCGGATCTACTGACACTCCTGCCCCAGAAATTACATGCCCCAGGAACGAAATATGATCTAACCAAAATTCACACTTGTCGAGCTTCGCATAAAGTTGATGCTTTCTCAATGTCTGTAAGACAGTCCTAAGATGTTTCTCATGCTCCTCTTCACTGCTGGAATAGACAAGAATGTCAACTATGAACACCACCACAAATTTATCCAAATACGGCAGAAAGATGCGGTTCATTAAATCTATGAATACTGCGGGGGCATTGGTTAGTCCAAAGGGCATTACTAAAAACTCATAATGCCCATATCTAGATCTGAATGTTGTCTTCGGTATGTCTTGCTCCCATACTCTTACTTGATAGTATCCTGACCGAAGATCGATCTTGGAAAAGATGCTGGCCTTGCTCAACTGGTCAAACAGGTCATCAATCCTTGGTTGTGGGTACTTATTCTTCACTGTTACTGCATTCAGCTTGCGGTAGTCGATGCACATCCTCGTCGACCCATCCTTCTTGGGAACTAGAATTACTGGCGCGGCCCAGGGCGATTTACTGTCTCGGATGAATCCCTTAGACTTCAACTCTTCTTTATGTTGAAACAACTTATCCTGTTCTGACGGTGACATTCTGTAAACTCTGTCTGCAATAGGCCTCGTTCCAGGGTTCAACTCAATACTAAATTCTACCTCTCTGACTGGGGGTATCCCTGGGAGCTCATCAGGGAAGACGTCGAGAAAATCTTTGACCACTCTCGAAATCTGTCCTGGCTCTGACACTGCTGCTGAGATGACGCCTCCGACCGGATTCTTCAAGGTTCGAGTAAAGATAAACTGCTCCATCCCAGGAACGCTAAATATGACCCTACCTCCTCTACAATCAATTATCGCATGACTGTCTCTCAACCAGTCCATGCCAAGAACGATGTCAAAATTTCCCATAGGGAATTCAATCAATAATGCGGGCAGTAAATTCCCACACACCTCCACCGGACATGAAAAGCGTACTCTGCTAACTTCTACGAGCCCATTGCCGATGAGTATATCCATCCTCTCCGGCAATGCCTCAAACTCTAATCCAATTCGTGTAGCATATTGTGCAGAGATTAATGAATGAGTAGCGCCTGAATCAAATAATGCTACAGCGGGAAATGAGGTGACGAGAATTTTACCTGCCACCACGTCACTAGACGCTAGAGCCTCTCCCAAGGACAATGTGAGAGCCTGGCCCCGCGGAGCCCCTTGTTGCGGCCTTCCTCGACCATGCTGTTGCTACCTCTGAGGGCCTTCGGCTTCCTATGCCTGGCGGAACATCTGTGCCTGCGTTGGTAGACGCTGGGCTAGGGGCCTTACTGCTAATACTGGCCCTCCACTCGGGGTTGCCACCGGAGCTGGCAATGTTGGAAACTGCTGAGCTGGCCCTCCCAGCCTCTGTATCACAGGACAAGTGGAGATACGGTGGTCTGAACTACCACATCTCAAGCATAAGCCATTCGCTGATCGACATACCTCCCTCGTGTGCCCTGCCTTCCTACAGAATGTACAGCCCTGGGGTGCTCCCTGACGCTGTTGTTGGTTCCTCGACTGCTGATGCCAAACTGGCGCTGTATTAGTTGACACAGCCGTCCTCCGTGGCGCTCCTATATTATGAATACGTACACCGAGTGCTGGTACCGATGTTCGCTGCATTGCTCCTCCTCCAACCTGGAAATGAGATCTCTTCTGACCTCCTGTCCTCGATGCCAACCTCTGCTGGGTAAGCTCGTGCCTCCGAGCGGCCGTCAAAACAGTGTCAAACGACTGGTAGTCGTGTCCTTCTACAAGCTGTAATAGTTCCAAATGAAGTCCCTGCTGGAACCTCATAGCTTTCTCTGGCTCCGTTGCCACCATTACTGGTGCGAACTGGCACAATCTGCAGAACTCTGCTGCATACCCATCTACGGTCTTGCCTGCTTGCTTGAGACTGATAAACTTCTGTTGGAGCTCATATCGAGCTACTACACTAAAATACTTGGCCTTGAATCTATCACTGAAGGTGGTCCAACGAACAGGGCATCTTGTACCAACTTCTTCTGATGCCCACCAGTCGCGGGCAAGATCCTGAAGTACCAGTTTGACCTGATCAACCTTCTCATCATCTGGAACCTTGGCTGCCACAAGAATGGCTTCGATGTCTTGAATCCAGGCATCCGCAGTGATGGCATCCTCCGTGCCATCAAAATACCTCGGGTTTAAGCGACGAAACCTTCCTGATGCTCCCGAGTCAGCCCCGACACTCCTCTCAAAAGCTAACTGAATCTCTTGGTTCAGCAACACGTTCTGCTCCTGCTACCGAGTCTGTTGCTGTTGGTTAGTGACAAGAAACCCCCGAATGATCTCCAGGAGTGCTACGGCGTCTGGTACTGCCGTCGCTGCTGGTGCTGCAGGAGTTTCAATAACCTGCGGCTGCACTGCCTCTGATTCTACTTCTGCTTGTGCCTGCCCTGGGGAAGGTTCTCTCCCCTGTTGCTGCCCAGTCGAGCTATGCTCTTGCTGCTCTTCCTCATGGGCCTCACCCGCTACTGAGAATGAAGTACCCCTATAGAGAAAGATATAAGATTATCAAGTCCGAACGAGGAAGATTTCGAGGATGCAAGTCAGGTTAGAGATCAAGTCAAGGACGGAGAATTCAAAACAAAATTTTAAGGGGAACAAGTTTTGATTGAGACTCCTAATAATTCGCAATACCCCACAAGTCTAAAAATCAGACCTGCATGGGCCACCACTAAAACCTTGTCACGCCCCAGTACCGAAATACGGAGACGGACTAGGCCAGCTACTCCATATGAGGTACGTAATGTCATACGGCGATCGTGGCTGTCGAGAGACTAGGGGGTACATGCTACAATCAAGTCTCCTATGGTCCCACAGAGTTCTATGTCTCAATCAATCAAATCACATCAGCAATTAAATGAATATTAAAGATAAAGCAGTAAGGCGTCCCCGACGCTTCATCAAAATGATCATGAGAGACTAGCTTTATAATTTAGCTATCTCAGAGAGTCAGGAGTACAAAATTATACACAGTTGTAGTCTGTTTAATTACAATTCTGTACTGACATAAAATATCAAGTAATCCGGCTAACAGATGCCGGTGGCTAAACGCCGCAAAAGTATAAGCAGGAGTGGTGGAGAAGAAACCCACTCGAGTCCCCGAACCGCCATGCTCCTAGTATGCACCATGGATGTCAGGGAGGAAGATCGTGTCCTCTGGCTCTGCTACGATATCTGGCCAAACAAAACCAGCGGGGTCAGCCCCGAATAGCAAGTACCGCCAAAGGGGCACAAGAGTTAAGATTAAAAACCCAGTTAATAGAATGATTGATAATAGTAATACTTATGCTACTATTATAGAGTAGCGCAACCTCTTCGAATCCATATGGCACCCTTACAACCAAACAAGGACAAAAGGTGCCGCATGGAGTCGGGACGTGTCGTACTCTATAACTTTCACATAAGTTAAAAGGTAAAAAAAACAATAAAATCTCCTGATCGTGACTTCGGTCGATAGCCTATCGCAGCACAATAACCAACCCAACAATCAAACAAGAACATAGGTTAGATCATGTACCATAATAGACCATGTTCCTCAGTCATTCACAGAAGTAGCACTTCACAATCAGAATAAGTCTTCCGTTCATAACTTCGGTCCACAGCCTATTATAGTACGATAACCAACCCAACAATCAAAGAAGAACATGGGTTGGATCACGTACCATGACAGTCCGCTTCCCTCAGTTATTCACGAAAGGTAATAGGACACAAGCAAGTCGTTTTCACGGCCAATCAAGTCTACGAGTTTCTAGTGGGACGAGGTTATCCTCGCGTCATGTTATTAGAAAATCCTCAGATCGTATCTTTCCAGCAAGGCTAGCCCACCCAGGGGTTCGCGTAGACAGGTGTTATTGAGCACAGGTCCCTCGTAAGGCCACCTTGCCAAAACATATATTATATAACAGGAATTAATCGGATACAGTCATCCGCTCGTTGCAGATGACACAGTATCCGTGGAGACCAGCCGGCGCGTCAAGACATTATCTCAAGGCGGGTGGTGTAACACGATCTCGGGATTCTGCCCCTCCCCATGCATCTAGTATATTTAGTTGCCTAGTTTAACCCTAGGTGAAATCTTGGACTCACATGCTGTGGCCTGCATGATTATCCTCCTAAAGTCGTACTTTAGTACGAGTACCCCAAAGAGGATCCATGTCAATCAGTATGTCAACATGTGCTACCCTCCTTAGTGTAATGCATCATTGCAAATACGCCACGTGGAGTTACGAGTCATTTGTCGAGCATGAACAAGAACTGGGACATTCAGGTACATGTATCAGGTAGGAACTCCTTGTTCTCCGGGGTCACATTAGTGCTCATATCATGCTCAGGAAAAGTATGCACAAAAGCACGCACGCTCAAGGGGTGAAAAGTCACGCAGGCTCACTCAAGGCAGCGTGCGTGAAAGGTCACGCAGGCTCAAGAGGAGAGCTGCGTGAAAAGTCACACAGACTCAAGGGAAGAGCTGCGTAAAAAGTCACGCAAACTCAAGGGAAGAGCTGCGTAAAAAGTCACACAGACTCAAGGAGAGAGCTGCGTGAAAAGTCACGCAGGCTCAAGGAGAGAGCTGCATGAAAAGTCACGCAGGCTCAAGGAGAGACACGCTTCCAACAGGAAGCGTGCTCAAACAGGAGCACACTGCTCACTGTCTTCTCCAAACAGCAAGAACACCATGGCTGAACCCAAGCTTCAAAGCATCATAACTTGGCCATCCAAACTCCAAATCCAGATTTCCAAGGTTCTAACTTGGGTGAAACTGAATGCTCTTCCACATGGAAGCATCAAAAACCCATAAAATCCAACTACAGTAGATCAAACCATGCAAAATCCAAAAATGATTAAAACTTAGATCTACAAAAATTAAAGCTTCAAAATGGAAATTTCCAAGTTCTAAACTAGTATAGATTGAGGACAAGAACATGTTTTGGCAAATAGTTTTGTAAGAAATCATTGACAAAATTATGGATCCATCTCTTTAGCAAGTTGGTACTTGCCTTGGTTGGTGGAGGAAATAAATGAGAGAAAGTAAATGAGAGGAGAGAGAATGAGATGAGTTATATATATAAAGATCTTGGACCCATGGGTTCATGATGAACCAAAGGGTTCATGATGAACCATTGGTGAACCAAGAATAGGTTACCCAAATGAGCCAAAACTGTAGGCCCAAATGCAGAAAATAAATTAGGAAATAATATTTTGTCGAATATTTTTAGGAAATGCATGAAGAAATACTGTATAATAAATATCGTATAAATACAACGTAAATACAATTTATCGGTTTACGTATTAAAATACGTATTCCAGGATTAGGGAGTGACAAAAGTCTTTTGTTTTTACTCAAAGTCATTTTCATTTGGGAGATTTACGCTGGCACATTAGATGTGGGCGTATTTCAAATTTTACGCTGACACATTTGTGGGCGTATTTCAGTTTTACGCTGACACATTAGATGTGGGCATATTTCATTTTTTTTTACGCTGGCACATTTGTGAGCATATTTTACGCTAACACGTATAAACTTGGGCATATTTTTGTTTAATCCTACGTTGACACGTATAACGTGGACGTATTTTGATTATCTCAGTTTCTACGCTAACACATACAACGTGGGTGTGAAACAAAAGATCTTTGGTCTTTTTCTTCTCCGATGAGGTTCTACGGCCATAGGGGAGTGCTTTACCCCTCATTGGAGGAGCCACGGCGGGATGACTTTGATGAGATACGGCTGATGACCGGACAAGGGTTTGTGCACGGTCGATCGAGGAAGAATCGGCGGCGGGCTTCTTGCCTTTGCTGCTGCCGACGGCGAACTTCTTAGGGGCCATCGAATGGAATGCAAGAGGAAGAAGAGAGTTCGAAAAAGATTGGGATTACGAGAGCAAAGAAACAAAGTAAAGTTCTCTCTCTCCCCGAAGAACCTTATTTATAGGGAAGTTTCAAATCCGTTCAAATTCCAGATTTTACGTCGACTATTGGATATCCCTACTTTTATGCGGATGACTGTTGCGTATCCCGAATTTTACGCTGACTGGTCAAATCCTAACTTTTACGCTTCTGTTCAAAGTGTTTCAAATTTTGAAGATATTTGAAAACTTTGAAGGGGGTCTTGTAGGAGCGTAAAAAGTGCTTCACAGAATAAGTCAAAGAGATAGAGCATTCCACTCAAATTGATCTATTTTACGCCAAGGAGAGGCTAATCACTTTACGTCTAAAGCAGGCTAATCATTTTACGTTCGGGTCTAAGCCAATGGTTTTACGCCTAAGACAGGCTAACCACTTTTACGCTGGACAAAGCTGTCAAGTCTTGCATTTAATACAAAGTCTGATATGAAGATTTAATGATGGCATATACCACAGAATTCGAAGGGATTTGTTTTACACAGAGACCAATATTGTCGTTTAGTATGTGGACTGAGCTATTTTTACGCTCACAGTATGGCTTCTTTTACACATGGAGACTATACGAGTTTTTACGCTCAAAAGTTGACGTGTGCGTAAAGTTTATTTGGGCTATTTTACGCTCAAGGTTATTTAATAACCACTTTACGCGGGAAGTCCATGTCAGGGCTAGTTTACGTCTAGTCTACTGCTTTACACTCAGAGTACATTGGGGCTATTTTTACGTCCTATTCTTTCTGACCAACTTGGAACGTGGTTTGCCTACATGACTTTCATGCCACATATTTCGAAGAACGTGTGTACGTGCATCCTATTCTTACTGAAATGATGGAACACGTGTCAACGTATGTAGAGGATGACTTTGGCCGTGGGTGGCAGTTGTTAGCGTAAAGACGGAACTTTTGCTGAGTTTTTACGCACAAGAGCCCAAGTCTATAAATAGACTTATTTTTCTCACATGACAGACACACAGAGAGGGAGAGACAGAGACAGGAGGAGAGAAAATAGAGAGATTAGAATTCAGAGACTTTGATTCTCCAGAGCGTTCTTCTTCAACCTTTCTTTCAAAACAGAGTGAAGCAAAGCAGGAAAGCATTCGGCCTCGCCATCAGTGCCCAAGTACGTCGATACCTTTCTGGTGACTTAGTTCTTCCAACTGTTCATCTTCAAGCATTGATCTTCATCATCATCGTATGGTCCAAGGAACAAAGTGATCATTTACAGATCAGACTTCCATAGCAATACTTTCCCAGAATCAAATTTGTGCTTCTTGTACTTTTTTTGTTTTATTTTCAAAAGCTAATTTTTCTGGCATTTTGTTAAGTAAAACAGCCGCATGGCCCGTGTCCCCCTAGCCGCATGCTGTATGGTTGTTTGACCCTTGCCGTATGGCAATCCCTGCCGCATAGGCCATGCCACTTGACTCTGGCCGCATGAGATCCTGACTTACTCTGGCCATATAGATAGGCATCCATCCACTGTCGCATGGGATCCTGACTTACTCTGGCCGCATAGATGGGCATCCATCTACAGGCAACCTTTGGGATATTTCTTGTCCCGAATTGACATTGATTGTTACCTTGACTAATGATTGATCATGCGTTCCTAGTTGGAACTAAGAGACTGACTAGTCATCTTATTGAATTGAATGAGACACGTTCGGGTATGAACCATGGACCATTGTGATCGATTAGCCGATCTGAACATTGGCATATGGACACATATTGACTTCCATTTTTTGTGCAAAAGCAGTATGTATATCTTACAGTCAAGACATGATTATTCCGTGACTAGGTTTGATTGTTTCTTTACGCTATGTATGACCTACAACCTAGCCGTACGGGCATCGTTGTAGAGTTTTGCATATCATACTCTGTACGAAAGTACTCATTCTGAATGACCATAATCTACGGCATGAGATTTCAATCAACATAGGGACTATTAAGTTAAATAAAATAACGATTGCATGGAGAGAATGGATTCCCGAGTTCTTATATGGCAGCCATCTTTGGGACAATTAGTGTCCCGACATGCCGGCTGATTTTCACAGATACAGCTAATCTGCCACATGGATAGGGAGTGGTATCTGCTTATACTGTTATATATATTGATGATGGGCGTCCCGCTGGGACTCATCTAATTCATGATTGGCGCAATTGATTATTGGATAGACTAGCCTTACTTGTACATAGTAAGAATTGAGGAATCTCTTATTGCATGTTTCCAAGACAACTTGGAACTTACAGTTAGCAAGTCGTAGTAGTTGTATTGCCGTTTAAATTGATTTGTTTATGTACTGTACCTACTCTGTAAACTACTGAGATGAGCAGAATGTCAGGATAAGACGGGTCAACTTCTGTCCTTGTTTGGTTGGGAAGTTGGCTTGAAGTGTCGTGATGTTGTGCGAACCCCAGTTGCAAGCAGAGATATATTTATCATATTCTTAACTCTTATCACTGGTTCTATTCCTCATATCGTGCTTCCTTGCGGTATTTGCTATTAGAGGTCTAACCTCTCTGGTTTTGCATGGCCAGATTTAGAGCTAGCTCCCGAGGACTCAGCTTACTTTTACCTCCAATATGGCTAATACTAGAGGAATGATTACAGGAGGACAAGAGTGGGTTCCTTGCTTCCCTGCTCTTTTTACTACTTACTTTACTTATTGCCGTTTGGCACCGACATGTTAGTCGGACTATCTTGCACTTACCTTTACATAATTGTAACTAAGTCAGACTGCAGCTAATAATAATTGTGTATACCTTGCTATATCATCTGGCTATGTTTTGTACAGCCAGATCCCAAGAACATTTTGATTGGGCGTTTGGGATGCCTTACTGCTTTATCTTACATGTCCTCTATTATTGCTTCTTGTTTGAATGATTGAGACAACAGATATTGAGTGACCATAGTGAGACTTTCATGTAGTATGCACCCCCTCGTCGTTAGACAGCATTGATCATATTATACGGTATTCTTCTACCCGTAATACGTAGCTGGCAGAGTCATTCCCCCGCTTTCTGATATTCCAGTTCTGGAACGTGACAAGGTTTTAGTGGTGGCCCATGCAGGTCTGATTTCAGACTTGTGGAGTGTTTTAATTTATAGGATGTCTCAATCACACTTTCCCCTTGATCTCATGATTCGTTATTCTCGACCCTAGCTTGACATTCCAGTATCCTTTGACTTTATTTTTCTTTCTTGTCCGATCGTTTGATTGTTCTCTTTTCCCTTTTCTTAGGGGCACTTCGTCCGTATCTGTCAGAGCTGGACAGCAACAACAAGGGCGATACGAACAACATGACCATGTTGGTCAGCAATAAAGGTCGGTACTACCTCAAAAGACCATCCAAAAAGAGGTGATAGTAGAACCAACAGCTGGACCGCAGTATCCGAAGGTTCCAACACTACCAACAGTTCCACCTACCCCTATGGCTGTAGATACACAGCCCTTCTGGAGATCATAAAAGGGATAATGGCTACTCAGCTACATCAGATGTTGGCCCAGCAATGCATGCATATTCAGCAGCAAGAGCAGAATGTATTACTCAACCAAGGATTGCAGACGGCTTTGGATAGAGGGGTGAGGACAGATTTAGGAGCATCAACCAGATTTTGCAAGTACAACCCCCATCGTTTCGAGGGTATGCCATTTCAACAGATTCATGGCTAAAGGACATCGAGGCTATTTTGGCAGCAGCTAAGGTTTCGACGGAAGAACGTGTGGATCTAGTGAAGCTGTTGCTTCAAGACCTAGCACGTGATTGGTGGAAATCAGAAGAAGTAGGTATAAGACGTCCTGTTGCTTGAGATAATTTTACTGCGAGATTCAAGACGAAGTATTATAGAGTTGTGGCACAGTTTGAGCTACAATAGAAGTTTATCAACCTCAAGCAGACTGGCAAGATAGTGGATGCTTATGCAGCAGAGTTCTGCAGACTATGTAGGTTCGCCTCGGAGATGGTAGCAACAGAGAGCCAGAGGGCTATGAGGTTTCAGCAAGGGTTTCATCTTGAACTCTTGCAATCGATAGAGGGGCACAACTACCAGACTTTCGATAAGGTATTAACGGCAACCCGGAGGCATGAGATCACCATCCAGAGGATCACATCTAGGACCGGAGGTCAGAAGAGATCTCACAATCAGATTGAATGAGGAGGGGAGCAGCGCCCCGAGTTACAGCAGCCCCTGGCATTCGCATTCACGATGTGGCAATACGAGGGCCAGCACCACCAGTAAGGCAACAACAGCAATAGAGGAAGAACCAGCAACCCCCAACGGGTTGCACTTATTATGGGAATACAGGGCATACTAGAGATGTGTGTCGGGCATTAAACGGATGGTGTTTGATATGTGGAAGTCCAGATCATCGGTTTTCCACCTGTCCCATGAGTTCGGGGTCAGGAGGACCAGCGGTAGCAGTGAGACCGCTGGCACAACATCCATTGATGTCACAGGCTCAGATATTTCAGCAGCAGGGACCGCCGATGCAGCAGCAACAACAAAGACCACCCCAGCATCACCAAGGCAGGGGCCAGCAGCAATACCAGGCTAGGCCGCAACATGGGAACCAACAAGGAGGCCGAGGGCAGGCATTCAATCTATCCTTGGAAGTAGCATTGGCATCGGAAGATGTTGTGGCAGGTAAACTTCTCGTCGCCTCATATCCCACAATAGCATTGTTTGATTTGGGTGTATCACACTCATTTATATCTATACAATTTGCGACATGACTAGGGATGGAATTCGAAGCATTGTCAGGGAGGTTGAATATACTCACTGGTAATAGACTCGTAGGAGTTAGTAGAGTTATTCTAGCATGTAGAGTTGTAGTGTACAGGTTGATAGAATTTCCTATGAGGAATTTTAACGTTATCCTAGGCATAGACTGGGTGAAAGATAGTTGTGCCACAATAGATTGCCGTAGAGGGATTGTATCTTTTAATATTCCAGGCATGGAGCGATTTACCTTAGTCAGATCAGTGGCAACTCAACAAGAAGAAGGAATAGTAGCGGCAATAGAAGAAGTTCAAGTTCTGAAGATAGTTGAAGAGTTTATTGACATGTTTTCCGAAGAACTTCCAGGTCTACCACCCATTAGAGATATTAAGTTCAGTATAGAATTCGCACCTGGAACTAAACCGATATCGGATCAAGTTTACATAATGTCAAATTCAGAGCAGGCCAAGGTGTATCAGCACGTAGAGGAACTAAAGACAAAAAAGTTTATTCGAGACAGCAAGTCACCATAGGCAGCACCAGTGGTACTTGTAGGGAAGAAGGATGGGTCATCAAGATTGTACATTGACTACAGAAAGCTCAACGCAGCAACAATAAAGAACAAGTACCCACTACCAAGGATCAACGACTTGTTTGATCAGTTGAGCAGAGCAAAAGTTTTCTCTAAGATAGATCTTCGATCAGCGTATCATCAAGTTAGAGTTCGAGAAGAAGATATTCCCAAGATAGTATTTAGGTCGAAGTACGGGCATTACAAATTCTTAGTAATGCCGTTTGGTTTGACCAATGCTCCAGCGATATTTATGGATTTGATGAACCGTATCTTTATGCCATACTTAGATTAATTTGTCGTTGTGTTCCTCGACGACATTCTCGTATACTCAGCTAGTGAAGAAGAGCATGAAGATCACCTCAAGAAAGTGTTACAGGTTCTGAGAGAGAACCAATTGTACGCCAAGCTCAGCAAATGTGAGTTTTGGTCAGACCATATTTCATTTTTAGGGCACATCATATCAGGGGCTGGAGTGGCAGTGGATCCCAAGAAAGTAGAAGCAGTAGAAGGTTGGCCAATGCCTAAGATTGTAGCAGATGTACGAAGTTTCTTGGGATTTGTAGGATATTACAGAAGGTTCATATCAAACTTCGCAAGACTTTCAGTACTCATGACCCGCTTGACACGAAAGGATGTGCCATTCGTTTGGTCGGCAGAATACCAGGCATCATTTGAGAATTTGAAGCAGAAGTTGATACCGGCACCTATTCTTACATTACCAGTTGGACCCGGAGGTTTTACTGTATGTTATGACGCGTCAAAAAAGGGACTTGGGTGGGTCCTAATGCAACATGGAAAGGTGATAGCACACCATCTAGGCAACTTTGGGACCACGAAAAGAATTATCCGACTTATGACTTGGAGTTGGCGGCAGTAGTATTTGCTTTGAAGCTATGGAGGCATTACTTGTACAATGATTGAGTGGACATATACACAGACCACAAAATTCTGAAGTACATCTTTACTCAGAAGGAACTTAACATGATACAGAGAAGATGGTTAGAGTTGATCAAGGAATACAACGTGGAGCTTCAGTATCATCCAGACAAGGCTAACGTGGTAGCAGATGCTCTTAGCAGAAGAGGCGACGTATTTATGTTGACATCACAAAAACATATTTTAGAAGATCTTCAGGAGATAGGTATCGTGGTTATACTTTCTAGTGATGTAGGAATTCTGGCAAGTCTGCGAGTTTAATACGACTTAGTAGACAGGATCAAGGCGGCTCAGGTATAGGACCCAAGGATTCAGAAGCTTAGGACAGAATGTGAGTCAGGACTCAGGAAGGGGATGAAAATTCATAAAGATGGTACACTTAGATTTGGATCACGTCTATGTGTGCCAAGTGGAGATATCAGACAGGAGATTATGGCAGAAGCCCACAGTTCGCAGTATTCTATACACCCCAGAGGGACCAAATTGTACAAAGATATCAAATAACAGTTCTGGTGGAACGGAATGAATAGAGAGATAGCTAGATTCGTTTCTCATTGCTTGATATGTCAGCAAGTGATGGCATAACAACAAAGGCCAGCTGTATTATTACAATCGCTTCCTATCCCAGAATGGAAGTAAAAACATATCACAATAGACTTTATGACCGGTTTACCGAGATCACCAAGTGGTAAGGATGCTATTTGGGTAATAGTAGATTGGCTTACAAAGGTGGCACATTTTCTTCCTTTTAGAGTAGGGCAATCTACATAAAAGTTGGCAGAGTTGTATATGCAGCAGATAGTCAGGCAGCATGGGGTCCCTATCAGTATTGTGTCAGATAGAGATACCCATTTTATATCATATTTCTGGAAGAGTTTACATCATAGCCTGGATACCAAGTTAAGATTTAGTACGGCTTACCACCCACGGACGAACGGGCAATCAGAAAGAACAATTCAGACTTTAGAAGATATGTTACGAGCTTGTACCCTAGATTTTGGAGGATCTTGGGAAAGTCACATACACTTAGTCGAATTTTCATACAACAACAGTTATCAAGCTAATATCCAGATGGCGCCATTCGAAGTACTATATGGTAAGAAGTGCAGGTCGCCGCTTGCATGGAATGATATCGGGGATAGGAAGATGTTAGGCCTAGAGATTATTGTTCAGATGGTTAAAGTGGTTAAGGGAATTATAGAGCGACCTCGAGTTGTGCAAGATCGACATCGTCATTGGACGGACCAGCATCGTAGGCTGCTAGAATTTTCTATTGGGGACCACGTGTTTTTACGGATCTCACCTACTCGTAGAGTCATTAGATTTGGCGTTCTCGAGAAGTTGAGTCTGCTATACGTAGGCCCATTTGCTATCCTTGATAGGATAGGCGATGTTGCTTATCGCTTGTCCCTTCCACCTTCGTTACGAGAGGTGCATGATATATTTCATGTATCTCAGTTGCATAGGTATGTATCAGACCCAAGCCATATCCTCGATCATTCTGAGCTAGTTGTTGGTACCAACCTGTCTTACGAGGAGCAGCATGTGTCCATTTTGGACCGAAGAAAGAAGATACTCAAGAACTGAATAATTAGCCTTGTCCGAGTTGCTTGGGGTCATCACTCCTTAGGAGAGTCAACGTGGGAACGTGAGGATGATATCCGATCACGGTATCCGCACCTATTTGACTCACAAGGTATATCTCTTTTCGTGTACCTTGATTGTCTTAATTCCTCATGCTTATTACCCTATGAATAGAATTGCTTGATGTCGTAGATTGATAAATATAGATATATTACTTGCTATTGATATTGTAAGATGACTACTTGCTCACTAAAAATTGCTTGTACTTAGATTAGTTTAGCTCTGATATTTCTATCCTGCTTGGATTTGAAATTTCGAGGACGAAATTTTTCTAAGGAGGGTAGAGATGTCACTCCCCGTTCCCAGAGTACGTATTTTAATACGTGTACTACTTGAATGTATTTATTTAATATTTATCATGCATTTGTTCTGTAGTTAATTCCTTTAATTTATTCTGTAATTTCATGCTAGTTAATTGTCTGTATTTTATTTTCTACTTTTGCTTAAGCTTTTGGTTTATTTTGTTCATGTTGAACCAACTTGGTTTAGCTTGGTTCATCATGATCAGGGGTGGATGGTCTAAATTTTGTAAGAAGGAATGGGTGGTGGAGATTTGGACTTGGCTTGATATTTATACCCATTTACTTTTCTCTCTCTTCATTACTCTCATTTACTTCTTCTTCATCCTCCATTACTCTCCCACCAACCTTGAAGGCTTAGGCAAGTACAACTTGCTTCATGATGGATCTCAAGTATTATTGTTCCATTCTCTTCCTTACTTGATTCTAAGTCTCTTTAGAACTTGGAGTTTTTGGTTTTTATGGGTGTATGTTTGTAGATCTAAGTTTATGTTACTTTCGGTTTTTCTTGGTTTTGACCTATCAAACTTCTTTGTTTTTAAAATCTAGTTATTCTATGTTGTAGAAAAGTTCTTTTTACCCTATTTTGACCTATAGAAGTCCAGATTTGGGCTTGGATTGAAGGATGGAAAGTCTGGGGCCCCTAACTCCTCAGGTTCTTTTTCTCAGAAAAGTTGGAGAAGAAGAACAGTGTTAGCCGCATAGGCATTCCAGTCTTCATGTGGCTCTCCATTAGCCGCATAGGCATTCCAGTCTTCATGCGGCTCTTCATTAGCCGCATAGGCATTCCAGTCTTCATGCGGCTCCTCTTGGGCAGTCTTGCCGCATGGCCTTGTCCCCTCTTTGCTGTATGGCTCTCGACAGTCTTGTCGCATAGACCCCGTTTCTCTCTTGTCGTATGGCTCTCAGCTAGCCTTTCCGTATGGCCCCTATCCCCTAGCCGCATGCTACATGGCCGTTTGGCCCTTGCCGCATAGCGATCCCTGCCACATAGGCCATGTCACTTGACCCTGGCCATATGAGATCCTGACTTACTCTGGCTGCATAGATGGGCATCCATCCACTGTCGCATGGGATCCTGACTTACTCTGGCCGTATAGATGGGCATCCATCTACTGCCGCCTTTGGGCTGTTTCTTGTCCCGAATTGACATTGATTGTTACCTTGACTAATGATTAATCATGCGTTCCTAGTTGGAACTAAGAGACTGGCTAGTCGTCTTATTGAATTGAATAAGACACGTTCAGGTATGAACCATAAACCATTGTGATCGACTTGCCGATTCGAACATTGGCATATGGACACATGTTGACTTTTATTTTTTTGCAAAAGCAGCATGTGTATCTTACAATCAAGGCATGATTATTCCGTGGCTAGGTTTGATTGTTGCATTACGCTATGTAAGACCTACAACCTAACCGCACAGGCATCATTGTAGAGTTGTGCATATCGTACTCTGTACGGAAGTACTTATTCTGAATGACCATGATCCACGGTATGAGATTTCAATCAACATAGGGACTATTAAGTTAAATAAAATAACGATTGCACGGAGAGAATGGATTTTCGAGTTCTTATATGGCAGCCATCTTTGGGACAATTAGTGCCCCGACATGCCGGTTGGTTCCCACAGATACTGCTAATCTGCCACACGGGCAGGGAGTGGTATCTGCTTATACTATTATATATATTGATGATGGGCGTTCCACTGGGACTCGTCTAATTCATGATTGGCACAATTGATTATTGGATAGACTAGCCTTGCTTGTACATAGTAAGAACTGAGGAATCTCTTATTGCATGTTTCCAAAACAACTTGGAACATACAGTTAGCAAGCCGTAGTAGTTGTATTGCCATTTAAATTGATTTGTTTGTGTACTGTACCTACTCTGTTAACTACTGAGATAAGGAGAATGTCAAGACATGACGGATCAACTTCTGTCCTTGTTTGGTTGGAAAGTTGGCTTGAAGTGTCGTGATGTTGTGCGAACCCCAGTAGCAAGCATAGATCTATTTATCATATTCTTAAATCTTATCACTGGTTCTATTCCTCAAATCGTGCTTCCTTACGGTACTTACTATTAGAGGTCTAACCTCTCTGGTTTTGTATGGCCAGATTTAGAGCCAGCTCCCGAGGACTCAGCTTACTTCTACCTCCAAGATGGTCAATACTAGAGAAATAATTGCAGGTGGACACTAGTGGGTTCCTTGCTTCCCTGCTCATTTTACTACTTAATTTACTTATTGCCGTTTAGCACCGACATGTTAGTCGGACTATCTTGTACTTACCTTTACATAATTGTAACTAAGTCATACTACAGTTGATAACAATTTTGTATACCTTGCTATATCATCTGGCTTTGTTTTATACAGTCAGATCTCAAGAACATCTTGACTGAGCGTTTGGGACGCCTTACTGCTTTATCTTACATGTCCTCTATTATTTCTTCTTGTTTGAATGATTGAGACAATAGATATTGAGTGACCATAGTGAGACTTGCATGTAGTATGCACCCTCTCGTCTTTAGATAGTATTGATTGTATTATACGGTATTCTTCTACCCGTAATACGTAGCTGGCTGAGTCATTCCCCCGCTCTCTGGTATTCCGATCCTGGGGCGTAACACTCCTCGTGACATGGTGAGAGGTACCAAGCCAATCGTCTGGTCACGGACGGGGGGAAGATAGTAACCTCCATCGTTGCCCGGGGGATAGGTATTACCCCGTTATGAGTACTTGTTGGAGGGAAGTCATCGAACTGAATTGACACCATGTTCTCCGCCACGGTAACCTTTTCAAAGTCTAGCGACACGGCTTTGGAGTCCATAAGACTCTGGATATATCACTTTAATTGAAAGCAGTCATGAGTGGCATGATGAACGTAGCGGTGGAAATGGCAGTATTTTGGGTTCTCCATCTCTGCTACTCAAGGCTCGCGCCTTGGTAGAGGGAGTTGGATCATGTCCCCTTGCAAGAGCATGTCGAAGATAGGCTTGACGTGACTATCTTCGAATGAATATTTCACCTTGGGTCACTGAGTTTCTGTCTGGTTTTGTTCAGGCTTCTTGGTCGTACCAGCGACCATAGCCTGTTTGCCTTTATTATCCCGGTTATTGGAGGTGCCGTCAGTGTTGTTGTTATTGGAGGTGGTACCAGGACGTTTGCTTTTGACCTCTCCATCCGGGATGTGTAATCCCAGCTGGCGAGCCTTCATCAACTTTGTCTCCGCATTGGTGGCCCTTATGATGAAGGTCGGCCAATCCCTGAACTGATCTTCACCCATCCAGAGGCTGATTGCGGGGAGCAACTTCTTCTGGCAGATTTCAATTAAGGAGCTTTCGAGATTGCCTTGGGGCAATCTCATTGCAGTTTGGCAGAATCGCTCGATATAGTTCCTTGTTAGCTCCCTCTCCCCCTGAACGACGTCTATGAGGTATGATATTGTCATATCATGTCCCACTTCGTAGAATTTTTCTAGGAACATGTGCTAGAGGCCGTCAAAAGTCTGGATGCAGTTGTCCGGAAGGTTGCGGTACCAGTCGAACCCGATTCCCTCCATTGCTTCGATAAATAATCGTATGAAAATGGTATCGCTATGCGGCAAATGGTCGGTTGTGACCTCAAAATAACTCATGTACCGACTAGCAGAGGTCTTCCCGTCAAACGAATCAATATGAAATAGTTTGCACCGTGGCTGAAAAGAAACATCTCTCCACGCAGCGGGATATGGCTGCCGTATTCTAAGGTCCCGGGAGGAGTCTCGGGTACTGAATATTACTCGAAGCTCCTGGACCTCCTTTTTTGCCTCCCTGGCTTCGTCTGCAGCTGAAGGAGCAGATGCCCCTAGAGGATTGTCACCCAAAGGAAGAGCTGTCGTATTGGGATCCGCGTTGACTACGGGTCCCAAGCTTGTTTGTCCTGGCGTCCTTGCTGGTTGGGTCGGCAAGGCGGCTTTGATTTCGTCTACTGACTTGACCAAGGACAGGAGCATGGCTTCAAGTAATTCTAGATGTTGTCGGTCGGTAGGCGCTTCATGATCATCGTTGACCATAAAGACTGTCCGTACGTGGGTAGACGTAGAAGGGATCGTAGCAGAGGTGCTCTCTGTGTCGTACCTTCGTACCGAGAAATCGTTAGGGAATGTCAGAATGTCTTCCTCCTCGGACTTGGAAGGGGTGCTACCCCCTGTGCAGGAAGCCATATCGTCTTGGCGAAGGCGATCATCCTCAGGGACGTCTACGTCTGTTACATAATTCCAGTGGATCGCTACCCCCTGTGTATGCTCTTGGAACACCGGGTTATCGCATACTTTGAGGGAACTGCTACTCCCGGCCTCATCTTCCCCCAGGGAGGTCAAGGATGTACCCCCAGGTGTTGGGAGCTTCTTTCCGGATCGAGTGCCTAGGTAGACAACCCCTGTGGCTGTCGATGGCAATCCTCCAGATGAGAATCTCCTTGCAATGCTGGCTGAGATTCCGGGCTGGAAGAGCCTATCTTCTTTCCTCCTTTTGTCGGAAAGAACCTTTCTAGTTTAATTACAGGAGGTAAAAGGAAATTCCTCGTCTCCTAAAATTTGCACCTGTTTCTCTAGTTGTTGTCAAAAAGGTGCTGGCTGGTATAGTCATTGGAAAACAGACTGCCGAGCTTCAGGTGCTGCCAACTTGTTGCAGCAGCAGTTGATGATGACTTGGGTGCAACGACGTCCCGGGAGGGGCTCATCACATGCCAAGTTTGCTTTTTTCTCCTTACGTTTTTGAGTAATCACCTCTCGCAAGTCGATTGCAGGCTGATCTACCTTTGCATCCAATTTGTGGACTCGGGTATCCCGAGCACACGGGTGCGTAGGTATCATGTTTGCTCCCTGATCTGAGGCTAGTAAAAGCACTTGTACTCGATCGTTGTAGCATGACATTTGAGATAAACCTTGTCTGTTAGCCCTGGGGGACTGGACGCGGGTGGTTCTGTACAACTTTCCATCAGGGGCCCGTATAACAGTTAACGGTACCTGCTAACGGTCAGCAACTTAGACAGTTGACTGGGCTTGTTTGGCCGCACTGCCCTAGACTTCTTCAATTTATCAGCTGAGGGCGCATAATAAGAAGAGTCCAGATTGGAATATGATTCTTAATGGGCCGCATAGAGTCGAGCCCGTATGAGAGACGGTCGAACATAGAGCTTCTGACAGGGCCGTATGAGACACTTTGTCTACGGCCAGGATTGGCTGCCGCATGGGCCATTTTCCTGCAGCCGGAGTTGGCTGTCGTATGGACGATCTGCCTGCGGCCTGAGTTGGCTGCCGCATGGGCCATCTGCCTGGGCCAGAGTCAGCTGTCGCATGAGTCATCTGCCCATCTCTCTTATGCGGCCTCTTTCTCGTCTGCATGGATTTCCCTTGTGCCCCCAAAAACTCAGCATCGTAGTGTTTTCCTTTGCTGGATTTGGGGACAGTGGGGTTCTCTGCGGTCGAAAGCAAGGCCGCAGGAGAGTCTTGATCACCGTCTTGGGCCGCAGAAGGAGCTTCTTCGAGAACCTGGTCGGTGGTAACAGTTTTGTGCTTCAACATCCTGCGGGTTCTCTTTGGGTTGGCTCGCTTCTGCGATGGGCTGGCACTCCCTTCAGAGAGCATTTCGTTGAATGCTCGTTGGTTAAATCAAACCACGGGCATTTGCTGCGTAGAGCCGAGCTTGGACGTATTAGATTGCGTTACCAACTTCTCATCAGAAGAGAAGGATGTCCCCAGCAGAGTCGCCATCGTGTTTGCCATTAAATATCAAGCACAACAAAATTACAGAGGAATTGAACTTGATTACAAACTCACTTGTAAAAGAGAAAGCCTATAAATAAATCATAGGAAACAATCTAAGTACAATTGTTTAGTTTTGATTCTGGAGGGTGACGATAGAGGCTCGGGAAAGTGTATCAACTTTGCCTTACTCCTTGGACTATTTGACACGGTCCTTGCTCTTGAAGAAATTGCCCTTCGTAGGTTGCCAGCCTTTTGCATGGGTGTAGTACCCTGCTATTTATAGTGATATATGTTTTGAGCCGCGTAGATGGCCACGTGGCCACGTGGCTACAACAGCACATAAAGACCCGCTCTTTGGCCGCCAGCTGGTGACTTGTTGAGATTTTGTTGCAACAAATCTGGGTGGTCGAGACTTGGTCAGCTTGCCACGTGTCCTATCGCAAGATAGGATCAGTCTGCTTGAGTCATTTTGATCCGCATAGGCCTTTCAATGTTCGGCCATGCTGGGCCGCATAAGACTCATGTGGCTTGAGTCGCAGTCTCCTTTAGTCCATATGTAGCTTGGGGACTTTTGAGCCGCATAGATTCTGTATTCTGGGCTGCATAAAGCTTATGCGGCTCAAATTACAGTAACTCTTGGCCGCATGAAGCACATAGATTGAGCCGTATAAGGTACATGCGGCTCGGGTCACAGTCCTTTTGGCCGTATGGCTATGTCCAGTCTGGTAAAGTGATATTTTGTTTTATCACGTCTTATCTTCTTTTTGTCAGAGTATCAGAGTTGTCAGAGCCGTCAATTTTGTCAATTTTGACAAAGTTTGTCAGCTTTATCAGAAGGGTTAATTAGCTTGGCCGCATAAGTAACTATTCTTTCTGCGACTCAAAAATTAGTCTGGTGAAGATGGGCCGCAGGGGGCATGCTGAGTCTGTCATGCGGCACTTCTTTATGCGGGTCAATCTGTTCCAGAGTACTCATGCGGTCAGTTGTGATCCGCATGAACCCCATATTTTCTATGCTTCTACAACTATCTTTTCAGCTCCCGATGAGCTCTGAAACAGTGATCGGTGGAGTATCCTCTCATTTGGCAGTGGTTACAGAAGATAATCTTGTTATCATAAGTTAAATATTGGGTGTACGTCTTATTGCCAAGCGAGATTTGAATGGATTTGGGGAGCTCCTTCGAAATATCAAGCTCCATTCAAACTTTGGCATAGTTAGCTTTAGACAGGTTATGTATTTCCTCGACCATTGCCACAAAGGTTCCAAAGGAGTTGACAATCATTTTTAGTGCAGCTGGAACTAAACATATGAGTGGTGGGTTAGGGAGGGTGACCCATGCTGAAACAATAGGCGAGTCTACATTCGTGTTAAAATCTTGGGACCATTTGACGATGTTCATGACGTGGGAGTCGATCCAGCCGGAGCCGCAGGTCCGAACCATCTTAAAATGAATCTTAGATGAAAGGTGTAGAAGGATGTATTTGGGATCCATCGGAGCCTCCCGGTAATTGGAAGTGATGCCCAACTGGCAACCGCTTCTTGGACACTATATAACTTCGGGCAACCAGAGGAGAATTTGAGGACGAATGTGAAGGAGAATATCTCAGACAGAGAATCCAGTTCAGCTGAGAAAAATGGCACCTTGATGTCCAGCGAATCAGACAAAGTGGGGTATACAAACTTAGGGCGCTCCACGTCAAGGATGAACGGGGATATTCCAGCTGCTCGGGCAGTCCTCACCTTATTAACATACGAAGCGGCGAGGATATTAAAGGTGTCCGCGGATGGGACCGAGATAGGCAAATCTCCAAGCGCGCGAGTAGCCGCCTGCAGAGGCTCTACAGCGTCGGACAACGGAGGGGACGCGCTAGCCAACGTGGAGAGCGCCTGAACAGAGCCATCCAAGGGATGAAAGGCGCCTGAGAAAGGGACACTCATCAACGCGCTAGAATAATAGCGCACCTCCAACACGGGAGAAGGGGGGAGGGGCGGCGGGATGACTAGCGCCTAGTAGAAGGAAATCCTATGGGGAAGGAGAGAATGTCGCGGGGCCTGGGAGCACAGAGCTGGGCGCACGGGAAGACCTAGCCCTAGGAAGCAATGAGTTGGTGGGCCCCAGAGGTCCAGCGCCATGCGAGGATGGCGCAAAGAAGGGCTTAGTCAGCACGATTGAAATCAAAATGTGGGAGTGTGAGCGGGAAGGAGGGCCGCATCCTGAGGGCGGGGCAACAGACATGTTAGCCAGCACAGGAAGGGGGGAGACGGAGCTCCGACGGCTACTGACGTAGCAGAGAGCCAGGCTAGCTCCACCGGGGATAGGCCCAGGCGAGAGGCCCTGGGAGGAGAGGCGACGGTCGCCAGGTTGGTCAAGCCGACGAGGGAGGTCGGTAGACCAGGGGAAGGTCACCGAGGGGCCCAGCAACGAACGACGGGAAAGGCCCCACCGAGGAGACCCCGGCCCCGCAAGGGAGGCCGGGCATGGTACTTCGCCGGCGGGGGCCACTGGGGCTGCCGAGAGACACGCCACTCCACGGTAGCCGTCGGAGGGCCGCACCAATGAACCAGACCGCCGACGAGAAGAGTCTAGCAGGCCGAAGAAGAAGAAGCCAGCCCCAGAGGAGGACAAAGAGGATGAGCTACTCACCATGGGCACGCGACGAGGGAGCCTGACCCTGGAAGAGGAAGCACCGCCGCGGCAGAGGCCGGCCGCGGCTAGCCGGAGAGGGGCGAACAGAATCGCAGCTAAATCGTCAGAGCACTCCCCATCATCTATATATATATATATATATATATATATATATTGTTGGCACATTTAGCTATTGTCAAACCGATTTCGATAAGTGTCTTAAACTTCGATCTCAATATGAAAAGAAACGAAGAATGCAGATTGCATCATCTCTGAGATTTTATATTTATTATGTATTTTTCTATTATTGAGTCTAGAATATTTGTGAATCATGATCACTGGCAGTTAGAAGTCTATCATTGCTTCTATCCTAAACCAAACCTATCTTGAACCAAACCAAATCAATTCTAGTTTTGATCCTAAACAAAACCAGATCCAAAAACCAAAATGGCCCTGGAATTGGGCTAACCGAACTCGGCCAGAGTTTTGTCCGAACTCGGATCGAACTCGGTTAGACCAAATCACTCCTGGTCAGTAGCTTTACCTATTTTCGTGGATCTCAAACATTTAAATTTTTGAACGTTAGGGTACCGAGTTCTACCCAAACTTTGTCCTACAAAAACCTATAAATAAAGAAGAAATTTTCATTTCTATTCACTAATTCAATCTCCATCTTCTCTATTCATTTCTAAGCTTCATATTCTATTTTCAAAGCTTTAAACTTCAAATCACCAAGTTAACTCAATTCTTCTAAGTGCCGGTGGTTTCCGAGTAGGAGTTTTTGAGTTGTACAAACTTGGCATATAAAAGCTTTCTTCAGAAAGGTGTTAAAGTTTGTTCGTGGGCTTCGGATAAAAACACGATGGTGGTGAAGTTGGCTTGTTCTTGGGTGCAAAACACGTGGTGTAATCTCTATTCAAAATAGAGGATTCAAACATCGGGTCGAGACTCGAGACTGGACTAGTCCTCACAGAGAAAAATCAGTATAAATCTGTTGTCTCTGCGTATTGCTTTCTCGTCCTGATTTTACTGACTTACTTACAATTATTTTATATATATATTGCTTCACCTACTTAGAGTTAAAATTTTAATTGTTAAATATTCTTCGCTGCACTTTATTTACCCCCCTCGAGGTGTCATTGTTCCTACAATTGGTATCAGAGAAGGTTTCTCTCGACGGAATTAATACTCCTTGAGATATGGCATCCCTATTTCCAAGCAACGGTGAAGGTCAGTCAACCAATAGGCCACCTTTATTTGATGGCACAAATTACACGTACTAGAAAACACGGATGAGCTTTTTCCTCAAGTCACTTAATTTCAATTTATGGTCGATTGTCGTCAATGGTTACAGGAAACTGTAGGAACCCTAGAGGGGGGGTGAATAGGGTCAAGCTAACTAATCAAGCACTTAGCACAAGCTAATTGGCAATTTAAAAATATAAGTGCAAGAGAAGAAGCAATAACAATACTGACACCCGATGTATCCTCGTATCCTCCCTAGAGGCAATCCAGTCCCGAAACTCTCTCCAGATTTAATCCACTATTTGAGCAAATAGTTACACACGAGTTTGGATCCGAAGAACTCGCCAACTTCTTACACAAGAGCTTTAATCTGAAGGCCTCTCCGACTTCAACCGAGAGTTTGGATACGAAGACTCTCCAACTTCAACCGAGAGTTTGGATATGAAGACTCTCCAACTTCAACCTTTCACAATAGGTTTTGATCTCCTTATACAATAAGATGAAGATCTCACTTTTCAACTCAATAACTCTAACACAATTTATGGATGGCAAATGAAAGCTTTGTAGAGTTATTTGTGGATAGGCTTTGGTGGTTTAGAAATTTTTAGGCTCAAAGCATCAACCTTGAATGAAGGAGTTCAAGGCTATTTATAACCAAAGCAAAGGAAAGTGCAATAATGCAACTTTCACAGGCTGACAGATCATCCGTCGGATTTTCGCAGAAATCTACCGGATCATCCGCCTGTATAGTCCAACGGCTACAAATAGAGCCGTTGGGATCAATTATTCGTAAAATCCGACTGTTGGAATGCAAACGGTCATATGGCAAAAAATCTGTCAGAATTTTGCAATTTTTCGTCGGATAATTCGAACACTCACAGAAGGTATTCTGTGAGACCATTCGGATCTTCCGCCGAATTTCCGCGGAGATTCGCTGGATTATCCGCCAGGATTCCGAAGATTGTCCTGGGTTATTTCTACCCTAGCTTTCGATTTTGCCATCTATTTCTTGTGTTTATAATGATTCCTAAGACTCATTACAGACTCCAAATATACTGTAGTAGGAACATGCTTCTGTAAAGTCTTGAAATGATGATGGCTTGGCTTGGCTTCTTTCCTTGATAGATGTTGGCTTTTTCCCTTGGCTGTAGCTGTCCAAAGATATCCAGTTTGTGAAAACTGAATACCTTTCGGAGGCTTCGCCCCCGAACCCCGGACGAGGGGCACTGCCCCCTCGACCCACGTCCGCTGACCGGGCAGCGGAACCCCCGAGTGCGTGGCTCCGGAGATGTCGTCGGGTGGTTCAGAGAAATCTTGTGGAATCCGTCGTCTTTAGCCCACCATGATTTCTTCAATATATATGTCCACATTGATCTTGCTTATTGCTTTTCTGCATGTACATGTTAGACGAACGAAGCAGTATACATAGTAGCAAGTATGATAAGTTTAATACACATTAGGACAATGTTGAGTTTCAGTATAAGTGCTAAGGTGATAGCATAAATGTTAGTGATATCATAATGATTAAACTTAATTGAATGACCACAATCAAAAACATAGTTTTGATTTTGGCAACCCGATTAAATTTAAGATAGAAAAGCTCATATCACTAATATGTAAACCAAAAGGCACATATCACCAAATGTATAAGTATAAGTAGAAATGCTATAGCGATAGTATGAAGATTAGTGATAATAAAATGCTAAACTTAACATATTAACCATATTCAAAAATATGATACAATCATTGGGCCAACATAAACCTCTACCTATTACGATAGATGGTGTTCTAGTTGACAAACCATTTGATAGATACACCGACAATAAAAAAAAAACAAGCTAGTCTTGATGCAAAAGCCATCAATGCTTTATTCCGTGCTATTGATAAAACTGAGTTCAATAGAGTCTCTACACATGCCACGTCCAACGAGGTTTGGAAACTTCTTGAGGTTACTTATGAAGGTACTTCACAAGTGAAGGAATCCAAAATCTCACGACTTACACAAAAATATGAGGCATTCAAAATAAAGCCTAATGAGTCTATTACTGCTATGTTTACTAGATTTTTAGATATTGTTAATCATTTAGCTTCCCTTGGCAAAGATTACAGTGATCAAGAAAAGATTCAGAAGATTCTTCGTGGACTACCAAAAAGCTGGAATCCAAAAGCAACGGCCATTATAGAGGGAAATGATCTCTCGACAATGAGTCTTGAAACCCTGACTGGAAAGCTCATGACACATGACTTGGACCTTCAAGATTTCGAAGATCAACATCAAAAAGAGAAGTCAATAGCATTCAAGGCAAATCACAAAACAATCTCTGATGATGAGAGTGAAATAAATGACTCGAACAATGAGCAAATGGCCCTGATAAAAAGGAACTTCAGAAGATTCCTCAGACGTGAGAAGTCAAACAAGAAGAAAAAGGACTTCAAAGATGACAAAGAACCGATCTGTTTCAGCCACAAAAGAGCAGGTCATATAAAGAAGGATTGCTCTGTTATAAGAAAAGGAAGCAGACACGATCAAACAAGCAGACATGATCAAACAAGCAAGAGAAGGTCAACAACCAAAAACTAAGCAAACACTAGTATCTAGTGTGAAAGCGAGGCTAGTGACTCTGAAGAAGAAGACAACTCTCGGAGCTCAGCAAACCTATGCTTCATGGCTACTGATGCTAAGGTAATAAATAACCCTCTCTATGAAGAATTTTCTTTTGATGAATTATGTGAGGCTTTCTCTGATCAATTGGCAGATCAAATGAAAATGATAGACATGTAAAAAAGTGCTAAAAAAGAGCTAAAATTTGTACACTCTGAATTTTCAAAGCAATCTAGGATCTTAGAAGATATCAAGGATACTCCTATTGACACAAATGAGATTACTTCTTTAAAGCTAAGTTTGCATGACTCTATTGAAAAGCTTGAAAAAGTGAATCAAGAAAATACAAAACTTAACAATCTCTATGAACTAGAGAAGAAGAAGTATAACATTGATATTCAAAGAATAGATGCACTCACGAACCAATTAAATGAAGCCAATGACAACTCTAAAAAGTTAGAGATTAAACTGGGCAAACAAGTCGGTAGACCAACTACTCAGATTAACACTAGTCAGAAGGCTAAACACAAACACCACACTAACAAGTAATGTTAGAAATCATGCTTATATGTATATGTTTCCACACACCAAGAATGCACACGATATTTCAAAAACTCATATGCATGATTTTCAAACAAAACCTAGCACCAACACTTCTGCTACATGTTATTATTGTAGATTAAAAGGACATGTGTCAACATAGTGTAAGATTAGAAAGCTAGTAGATATGAATGTGTATAAATGGGTTCCAAAAGCTAACACATCAGGACCCTCAAGAAAGTGGGTACCAAAGGTTACATCTTCAACCTGTGTTGTAGGTGGACCCTCCTTCTCCAACTAAAAGCAAGTGGATACTCGATAGTGGTTACTCTAGGCATATGATAGGTGACGACAAATTGTTTACAACTCTATCAATGAAGAAAGAAGGCTATGTCTCCTTTGGAAACAATCTTAAAGGTAATATCATTGGCATTGGTGACATAGGTATCTCTCCCTCTCCTATTGTTAAAAATGTTTGCTTAACAGAATTGAAACATAACTTGTTGAGTATCAGTCAATTAGCTGATCACGGTTATGGAATAAATTTCGTTAAGAATAAATGTTTTGTCTATGATAAAACCTCTGGAATTATTTCTTTTGAGGGAATAAGAGAGGACAACATATATGTTTTATATTTGTCAAAAAAGACTAATAATACAGAAAAGTATCTGTTTACAACACAAGAAGAAAGCTGGATTTGGCATATGCATCTTGGTCATGCAAACATGGACACGATTGCAACATTGTCCACCAAGAAACTGGTAAGAGGCTTACCTGAAATAACTTTCAAGAAAGATATGATCTGTGCTGATTGTGAGAAGAATAAGGCATCTAGATCATCTTTCAAATCAATAAATGCTGTTAGTACCTCTAGACCCCTGTAATTAATTCATATGAACTTGTTTGGATCAAGTAGAATCGCCAGTCTTGGCAGAAAGCTTTATGCTTACATGATTGTCGATGACTATTTACGATATACTTGGGTTTATTTTCTTGCAAATAAGAATGAGGCCTTTTCTGAGTTTGTATCTTTCTATAAGAAGGTACAAAACGAAAAAGGATTCATGACTACTCGTGTTCGAAGTGATCATGGAGGAGAATTCGATAACCATGAATTCAAATCTTACTGCAATTCAAATGGATTATCTCATGAATTCTCTTGCCCCAGAACTCCTCAGCAGAATGGAGTTGTAGAAAAGAAGAACATAACTCTCGGTGATATGGCTATAGTTATGCTTAATCAGTACAATCTTCCTAAGTACTTTTGGGCAGAAGCTGTCTATACAGCATGCCATGTATTGAATAGAGTTCATATTAGACCGATCTCTAAAAAGACTCCTTATGAATTATGGTTTAATAGAACTCCTAATATCAGCTGTTTCAAGGTCTTTGGATGCAGATGTTACATTCTGAATACAAAAGACAACTTAGGAAAATTTAATAAAAAAGCTGATGAAGGAATTTTCTTAGGATATGCGACGAAAAGCAAAGGATATATAGTATTCAACAAGAAATCACTTATTGTTGAAGAATCAATCAATGTCAAGTTTGATGAGCTAAATGTCAAAAGACAATACGACAGTGACAATGAAGAAGAAACTCCCACAACAGAGGAAACTCCCACAACAGAAGATACTTCCACGTCTTATCAGGAAAGTTTGCCGAAATGTATGCGATTTACACCAGACCATCCCGAAGAACTGGTGATTGGTGATGTGTCAAAAGGCGCAAGCAATCGTTCCAGCTCAAGATAATTGGTCATAGCAAATGTTGCATTTATTTCCAAAATTGAACCTAAAAATATTTTAGAAGCATTTTCTGATGAATTTTGGATTTCTGCTATACAAGAGGAACTTAACCTGTTTGAACGGAATCAAGTTTGGGAACTTGTTCCCAGACCTATTGGTCATCCAATCATTGGTACTAAATGGGTATTCCGAAATAAGTTAGATGAGAATGGCTCAGTCATACGCAACAAAGCACGTCTAGTAGCTCAAGGCTATAATCAAGAAGAAGGCATTGACTATGATGAGACATATGCTCCAGTTGCTAGATTAGAGTCTATTCGTATGCTTTGTGCTTTTACAAGTTTTCATGGTTTCAAACTTTTTTAGATGGATGTTAAAAGTGCATTTTTAAATAGTTTTATAAAAGGAGAAGTTTTTGTAAAACAACCTCCATGCTTTGAAGATTTCAAATTTCTTGATCACATATTCAAGCTTTGAAAAGCTCTCTACGGTCTCAAACAGGCAACTCGTGCATGGTATGAGCGCCTTAGTTCTTTCCTACTTGAACACGGTTTTCAAAAGGAAAGGTTGATTCAACTTTGTTATAAAATCTTTCGATAAAAATATTTTATTAGTGCAGATATATGTAGATGATATAATCTTTGGAGCTACTAATGAGATGTTATGTAACGAGTTTGCTAAGTGTATGCAGAGTGAATTCGAAATGAGCATGATGGGAGAATTAACATTCTTCCTTGGACTGCAAATTAAGCAGAGTTCACAAGGGATATTTATTAATCAAGCCAAATATACAAAAGACTTGCTAAAGAAATTCGATATGAAAAATGTCAAACCTATTGGCACTCCGATGGCAACGTCTACAAAGCTTGATATAGATGAAAGCGGTACACCAGCCGGCATACGTAAGTACAGAGGTATGATTGGTAGTTTACTATAATTAACTGCTAGTTGTTCAGACATTATGTTTGATGTATGTTTATGTGGTAGATATCAGGTTTGTCCTAAAGAATCACATGTAAGTACTGTTAAGCATATATTACGATACCTTAAAAGAACTTTGACACCCGGTCTTTGGTATCCCAAATCTGATTTGTTTGACCTGATAGGTTACTTGGACACAGATTTTGCTGGATGCAAAGTCGATCGTAAAAGTACCAGCAGTACATGTCATTTTCTAGGAAAGTCCTTAGTCTCCTGGTTTTCCAAGAAACAAAATTCAGTTGCATTATCAACTACTGAGGCTGAGTATATAGCTGCAGGACGTTGTTGTGCACAAATTTTATGGATTAAACAAACTCTGGAAGACTTTCAATTATCCTTTTATCATATTCCCATTTACTGTGATAATACTAGCTCTATAAATCTCACTAAGAATCCCATATGTCATTCACGCACTAAACACACAGAAATTAGACATCACTTTTTGAGAGACCATATTTTACAAGGTGATATTATTTTAGAATTTATTGATACTGAACATCAACTAGCTGACATCTTCATAAAACCATTGGGTGAAGATCATTTTAACTTTATACGAAGAGAATTAGAAATTCTGGATGTTGAGGTAATATAATATAATATTGTTATTTAATGAACATGAATTTGCTAAATTTATTTTGGTTATAAGCCGAAAGGGCCCTTCTGTCATACAGGTATAAATAACCTGAAGCGACACGGTGCACTAGTCTTCGGACTATCACTAACTGGGATCCGGTCTATACAACTAACCCAAAGTAGCTATAGCAATTTATGGAAATTAATTAATAAATATTAAATTATTTCCTTCAATATAATTATTTCTAAATTATTTTTTCGTATTTATGTTAAAAACTATCACACTGTTTCCAACTCTGTCTTGAAACCCTAGTGACCGAACTCGGTCAGAGTTTAGGCCGAACTCGGTCTGGGGGGATTTCGAACAGAAGCTGGACCGCCGACCCCTCTTTTATTTAAAACCTTTTCATCATCATCTTCTTCATCAAGCACCTCCAAACCCTAACCCTAACCTCCTTATTCTTCCTCATCCAAGTTCTTCAAGCTTTCAAACTTCAGATTCGGAGCTCTCTGGAGGTTCTCTTCCATTGTTCACCATCATTTTTGGTATATCTCTCTCTCTTTTCTTTCCATGTTATTTTTCATATGGCTCCCAAGCAACCTATTTCTTCTCAAAAGAAGTAGAAGGTTGATGAAGGTTCATCCTCAACCCCTCATGAGGCGGCCTCCTTTTCACTTTACACTCCTTCGAGACCCGATGGAAATTTCTACGATGAATTTATTTTTGTGTCCCAAGAAGCTTCGGACTCTTGGTTCACGAATTTTCAAAAGAGAAAAATCTGTCCGGGTGTTCCTATCAACTTCACACTTTTTCTGATCACTCTAGCGTAATCACATATCATCATTTTCTAGATTTAGTTAAATCTACTTTTCCCGTTTATACCAACGCCATTCTTATGTTTTATTATAATTTTTCGGTCACAAAGGGCATGGTGAAATCTAAAGTTGGTGGAGTCGACATTGAGTTCGATGCCGTTGATCTCGCGATCATTCTCAACGTACCTAATGACAGGGAAGAACTTATAGAGATTACATCAGTTGAGTTTCCTGAGGGAACAACTTTTGATTCCTTCCGTTATTCGCTCTGTGCACCGAATCCTCGACCCTATGGCACTCTTCGCCCTAGACATCTGAACAACTACTTCTATGATCTCCATCGCATGGTGTTCTCCACTATCCTTCCTAAGAACACTGCCACAGATAAGATTTCATACATGGAACTCTCGATAATTTATCATCTTCACTTCTATGTTCCCTTAAGTCTACTCAAGACTATCATCTCCACTATGGATCGTTGTCGCAAGAACTCCTCGTGACGCCTTCTATACGCGATGTATCTTTCTATCATATTTCAGTATTTTGAGGTCAGTCTTGAGGACTGTGTTGAGGATGTTGCTCCTGCCTATCTTCATGAGCATCGTCACCCAGCTCAGCCTGCACAGGTTCCACCTCGTGTAGTTGCTCCTACTTCTACTGACTCCCAGGCTACTCATCCTCCTATTGGTGTTACTCTTGAGTCCCTTCAGACTTTCATGCTGGATCAGTTCCGAGCTATAGATTTTCGTACTACCCTTCAGCTCCAGGCCATCTCGAACACGGTTCATAATTTATCATGTATCCTTGCTCACAACCCTAGTGGCCCCATTCCTATGGTTCGTTATCCATCCAGGCTTGTCTATCGCATTGATGACCGTGAGGCGCAGTGTTATTTTGATCCTACTGCCGCTTGATATGACCCCAGCCGATCTGCTGAGACCGGTCCTTCTAGTGCTGCTGGTGCTGCAACTGCTGATGATGAGGATGATAGTAGATGATATGTTTTTCGTGATAGTTCAGTAACTTTTTGTTATGTTTTGTCTTTATGCATGTATTAGTGATAAATGCTTCTTTCAAGCATTATAAGTTATGACTTTTTCATTTTTTTGTGATGTATGCAAAACTCTTTTCAGATTATGTTAGTATTTCCATTATTCCATGCATGTCATATTTTGTGGTTTAATATTACTATACCATTTTGCTATTATAACAAAACGGGGGAGTAAGATTAATAAGATTGATAAGATTTCATTGATAATAAGATTGATTTAATTCAGCTTGGCTATAACTTAAGATTTCTGATGCTTATTCACTGTATTACTAATTTGGTTTAAAAGAATGTTGGTTTAAGACTCTACAGATATAGTTTCAGCGGAATGTTTTATTACGGAGGAGTAATAAGACTTGATCGTACACTAGGGGGGAGCATTGAACATTGCATTGTACCAAATGTTTGACGGACAAAAAGCTACTACCGTACCTTCCGTACTCATCAAGTTCACTTCCACTTCAAGCTGAACCATTCTTTAAGTATTAATCGTAAGTTTTATCACATTATCAAAATGGGAGAGATTGTTGGCACATTTAGCCATAGTCAAACCGATTCGATAAGTGTCTTAAACTTCGATCTCGATATAAAAAGAAACGAAGAATACAGATTGCATCGTCTTTGAGATTTCATATTTATTCTGTATTTTTCTATTTATTGAGCCAAGAATATTTGCGAATCGGGATCACTGGCAATTAGAAGTTTATCCTTAATTCTATCCTAAACCAAACCTATCTTGAACCAAACCAAACCTATTCTAGTTTTGATCCTAAACCAAACTAGATCTAAAAACCAAAATAGCCCTGGAATAGGGCTAACCGAACTAGGCCAGAGTTCTGCCCGAACTCGGACCGAACTCGGTTAGACCAAATCACTCCTTGTCAGAAGCTTTACCTATTCTCGTGGATCTCAAACGTTTAAATTTTTGAACGTTATGGTACCGAGTTCTGCCCGAACTCTGTCCTACAAAAACCTATAAATAGAGAAGAAATTTTCATTTCTATTCACTCATTCAATCTTCATATTCTCTATTCATTTCTAGGCTTCCCATTCTATTCCCAAAGCTTTAAAATTCAAATCTCCAAGTCAACTCAATTCTTCTAAGTGCTGGTGGTTTTCGAGTAGGAGTTTTCGAGTTATACAAGCTTGGCGTATAAAAGCTTTCTTCAGAAAGGTTTTGAAGTTTGTTCATGGGCTTCGAATAAAAACACGACGGTGGTGAAGTTGGCATGTTCTTCGATGCAAAACACGTAGTGTAATCTCTATTAAAAATAGTGGATTAAATCAACGGGTCGAGATTCGAGACTGGACTAGTCCTCACAGAGGAAAACCAGTATAAATCTGCTGACTCTGCGTATTGCTTTCTTGCCCTGATTTTACTGACTTGCTTGCAATCATTTCATATATATATATTGCTTCACCTGGTTAGAGTTAAATTTTTTAATTGTTTAATATTCTCCGCTGCACTCTATTCACCGCCCTCTAGAGGTGCCATTGTTTCTCTCTCTCTCTCTCTCTCTCTCTCTCTCTCTCTATATATATATATATATATATATATATATATATATATATATATATATATATATATATGGCTCTCCTTCTGCTCTAGATCAGGCGGCCCCAGCCTTGGCACCGGCGGGCGCTCCCCCCTCTCCTCCTCCTCCCAGCCTCGCGTCGTCCCTCTCGATGGATGGGCTCCATGCGGTAGCTCTTTCTTCGGTTCCAGTTCGAAACTCTTCTTCGGATGATGGCCAACCCTCTGTGGCGGGCTCGGCGCTCCGACCGTACGGTGGCCACCTGGCCTTGGTGGTGTTGGGCGATGCGCCCCTCCGAGTGGCTTCGCCATTTAGATCCTCCGGTCGGGGCCTCCTTTCCTATTTGGTGGGGGCTGCCTTTTGAATGCCGCTGGGCCTCTCTCCTGGAGGAGCTCTGGCGACTCCTTCTCTCGCCGTTCGCTGTTGTCCGTCCCTCGGTCTGTCCACCCTTTGCTCCCTGCTGCGGTTTCCTCTGCCCCGTGTGTTCGGTTCCTTGTGGAATGGCTGAGTCTCCCTCTTCTTCCGTGCCCCTATGGGCCAAGGTGGCCTATCCTCATGGGACGATGGGTGATGTCCCCACGGCATCCGGTGCTTCGGAGGCACGACACGCTGACTCTGGCGAGTGTTCTATACCGCTGTCCCATTCTCTTTTGGAGGTGGCCTCGGGTCGTCCCTCTTCGACTTCGCTTTTGCTTCCCCCCATTCCTTTTGTTTTTTCGAAGGAGCACCCGTCATCGACTTCACCCAGGAGGACGTGCTTGCTCTCTCTTCCCCTTTCCGATTTGCACTCATTGGTATGTTTCTTCACTCGCGGCCGTCAGTGGATATGGTTCGCCGTGTGTTTGGGAATATGGGTTTCTTGGGTCAAATTTCTATTAGCATGATAGACGACCGTCACCTACTCATTCGGCCTTCTCTTGAGGCAGATTATTTAAGATTGTGGTCGAAAGTGCTTTGGACTATCGTGAAAGCTCCCATGCGAGTGGTCAAATGGTCGTCAAATTTTGATCCGAAGAAGGAGGCCTCAGTGGTTCCGGTCTGGATATCGATGAATGGGTTGCCACTCATCGTTTTCGTGAAAGAAGACCTCTTCCTTCTTGTCCAGTGTATCGGCACACCGTCGGCTATTGATCGGGCTACTACAATCATGTCTAGACCTAGCTACACTAGGGTGCTCGTGGACGTTGATGTTAGTAGGCCCGTTCCTACTCAGAATAGGATCAATTTGTCGGAAGGTGTTAGCATTTGGCAGGACATCCTTCTTGAGGAGCGCCCTCTTTTCTGTAGTAGTTGTTATCGTAGGGATCACGTGATCAGCGACTGCCTTAGGTCTCAGGCATCGAACGTTCAGCCGGCCGTGCCTACCGTTATGGCTACGGATACCCCTTACTCCACTATTGTGGTCCCCCCGGGCAGCATCCTTTCGGATTCCTCCCCAGCTCCACCGGTCCTCCCCAACGGACTGAATTGCCCCTTCATGTGTCGCCTCCCTTTGACCCCCATATTCCTTTGGCTTCCTTGTAGCCAGAGTTTGCTCCGCCGGGTAGCCACCCTCCGGTCTCCGCCACCGTCTCTCCATCCACTCCACCGACCCCTTCTCCTGGCCAGGCTGCGTCTTCCACGGCTGTCCCTCCCGCCCACCCGATCTGCGATGTTCAGGTTTTGCCAGAGCATTGTTCTGGTCCTGGGATCCTAGGTAGCTCTCCCATTGAGAGCCCTAAAGAAGACCTTGCACCTCCATTATCTAGCAATGGGTCTTTCCCCTGACTCAGTTGCCACATCAGTCTTAACCCCTTGACTCCCCCACCCCTTCAACTCACTCGCCAGGCCCTGCTGCCTCCTCGCTAAGGATTTTCTCTCCATCAGACGCATCTGAGATGGTTCCCTACCCCGTGTCTGTCCCCATCGGATGCGATCCTTTGATGATTCGGCGAATGTTCTCGCTTCCTCCCGTCCGGGCGTTCCAGATTGTGCCGTTGGTCCGCAAACCAATGATTTGGTGACGATTGGTGTAAGGGCGGACTCTGGCAACGAGGATCCCTCTAAGGCGGGTTACGGTCCGGGCCAGCAGGATGCCATTGTCTCGGCTGACTCTCTCCTACGCCCCAATAACCAGCTGCTCTTGCTTGATGGTTCCCACGTCTCCGCTTACCCAGGCAAAACTATGTGGGATAGTGTAGACATTCAGGCATTGGATCCACCTAGTAAGTCTGAGAAATATCGGAAGGTTAAGAATCCCGAAAAATCATTCCCCAACAGATCATGAACCTCCGGTCTGCTTCCAAGACCAAGGTTAGGACATAGGATCTAGGTTTTATTAGGCCCGAGGGCCTAGTTTATGTATTTTGACTATGTTCAGTGTGGTGTTGTGCCTTAACAAGCACTGTCAGTTGTAACCGTCCCTCTTTTACCTAATATATTTAATAAATTTCCAATATATATATATATATATATACATATATATAGTTTATGTAATTTGACTATGTTCAGTGTGGTGTTGTGCCTTAACAAGCATTGTCAGTTGTAACTGTCCCTCTTTTACCTAATATATTTAATAAATTTCCAATATATATATATATATATATATATATATATATATATATATATATATATATATATATATATATAAAAGATATGTATATATGTGTGTGTGATTGTGTGTATGTGTAAGCACCATAATTTTTTGGGAATTTATTATTATTTATTTTATATGATTTTTATTTATTAAGCCATATTTTATTTTTAATTATGGTTATATAGGGACTTTGTCTTAGCTTTGATTTTTGAAGCACACCAATTATCAATTTCTTAAATCTAGTTCAATTTTCGTAATCTAGATGAGTCCACCTTTACTTTGATATAACATATCCCACTCAAACATGTGCCTTTGCACTACATATTTCTTGTACAACTTTGGGGTCAAAATGGTTATTTTAGCCATTACCATAAAATTAGATGTATTTTTATTTTGATTTGAGACCCAAACCCGTTCCACACCATTTGACCCAATATATAATTTTGACCTATTTTGAGCCTTCTACACACATGCTAATTGTGTCCCACTCAATTGAGTCATCATGTGCTATTTATTTTCAAATGGTACAAAAGACCCAAAAAAACTTTTCAGAGTCAATTTCAATTCCATAAACCATATAGGCCTGGAAATAGTTCAACTAGCCTTGGTTGAGCCTATAATAGGTTACGGTAACTAATTAGGATGAATTTATATTAATTTTCAGAGGATTTTGTACAACCATAATAGATTTAAACCAACCCACCATTGACTTTCCAAACTAGGAAGCTCAATATTTCCCTATATATTCAATCTTGCATATCTTTTTATTGGAACAACCAAATCAAACCAAACTTTCCTAATACCTTCTCTACCCAAACCCTAAACCTTTAACCCTTCAAACTTCATATATAGATGCAAATAACGTGGCCACCAACCCCCCACTATCCCCATAATCTAGAAATTCTTTAGCCTATATACCCGTCGACCACTTTCAGCCGCAGTAGCAGTTTCGACCCCTTTTCGATCTCCCCTGATGATCCAAAAATATTTGTTTCAAAGCTAATGTGACCCTCTACAATCCTATCAACCTCCCATACATTCACAATCCATTCTAGTACACCCAAATTGTCCTACAAGTTAACTGAAGTTTTGGATCCAATTCTAAATTTGTTCCAACATGTACGCTGTTTTGCATCTAGAGTTTCATATGCTTTCCGATCTCATTTTTTAATGAAACTAAAACTAATGGAAAGATCTTTGTGTCTATTTTCATGTCCAATTTTCCATCCATACAGCTCCAAACAATTTGTTCGGAGTGTCCATTCTACAAATAAGGTGTCCAAAATAGACCAATTTTTTTGCAAGATAATTTTCATCCACTTTCGGGCTACTTCGACCTTTCCTATATTTTTGGTAGACATCAATAACTTTTCAATGCATATCTTTTTGCTGAGTTTTGAGTCCATTTATATTTTATTAATTTTTTTGACATTTGTCGTAACACCATAACTCCGAAAGTCATGTGTTCTTGGTATCCAAAAGCCTTGATACTTTATATATCTTTACTAAATTATTTGTTCTGCAAGGTTTGATGTTAAAAATAATATTTTAACTAATTTTTGTAATATTTTTAGAATTTAATTTTTTTAAATAATTATTATTTTGGGGCTCAACTAGTAGGTCGAATGTGGTAATAATGACATAGTATTGACATAGACCTATTGTGCATGAGTTTCCACCATTAGAATAGTATTTTTGGTAACATAAAAATATCTATAAGTAATTTATAGAATTTTAATTATTATTTTATATTAGTTATAAGTTATTTTTATAAGGAAATTGTTATTATATATGTTGTATGCTGTTGTATCGACATCATGACGACTATTGGGTATAGATATTAATCTAGTATATATATGGTAAGTCGTTAAAAAGTATTAATAATAGAGTATTATTATAGGTGAACTTGGAGGGAGTAACGAAGACATCGGAGTTGGTTAGATATACACTCCGACAACGGTTGGCAAGTATACCTTGCCAACTTTGTACACTTTATTTACATGCATGCTTCCTATTATTCTTTCTTATTCATGTCTCATTTTCTATTATATACTTGCAGCCTTGCAATGATTATTTCCATGTATTGTACCTTTTATCACTTGCCTTTATCATTAGTTGTTTTTGTATATTTCTGCATGTGACTACGATAATGTCGTTTACTTGAGAGTCTTGACTTGATTTCATAATTTGGAATTGACCTTGACTTGATCTGAGTACCTGTACTTGTATTGACTTGACTCGACCTCAACCAATACTAGGATTGGCTACTTGACCACTATCGAATCGGGAGACCCACACAGGGCTATGATGGGGACTTATTATTGTTAGAGAGCACCACACAGGACTACTAGCTATAGGATCGGGAGCACCATACAGGACTACGGTCATTCAGTTTATTTGTAGCTATGCTTAGTATTATTTCTTTTATGACATGTCATCATCTATAAAGTTCTTCCATGTATTTTCCATTCTGGTTCTAGTAGTTGCTTCATATTTTTCCTTGCATGTTATTTACTGTCATAGTAGGCATGTTTATATGTATCTTGCTAGTCCTATGAGGACCTGGTGATATTAGGTTATTGTTGAGTTTACTTTATAGACTATATGGTGATTGACGATTTCATCTTCAGGATTTCAGGTATATATATAATAGATGATATCTTTATTAAGATCCATCGGTATTATGTTTATTTATCGTTACTTTATTCTTCTGATATGGCCTAGTTTTACAAGATTTTTTATTATCTATGAGCTTGTTCAAACGATTGTAATAGAGTCAGATCAACTTTATTATATATTGTCTATTCTTGTTTGTTTGTAGGATCCGATGTGTTAATGCCTGATCAACATTAGTCAACATTAGTGGTCTTTGTTTTATGATGGATTTATCTTTAGTAGATTGAGATATAAAATTATCATAGTGATATAGATATAACTACCTGACGTAGACAGCTTAAACGTACTCGAGCTGTTTTGGAGTCCTCTTGATACATAGCTGGCATGTAAACATTCCTAGTCCTACGTATTTTGGGACTAGGGCATTACATATTTTTGGTGGCCTATGCAGGTCGACTTAGCCGTTTTGGTTATATTACTATACCGAGCGAGCATGCGAATATGATTAAACCCTTAGGAATCTCAATCTACAACTGCCTTGACAATTATTTTAGAAATTTCTCTTCCGTCCTTGAACTTCATATTTGCTCTCGACTATTCTTCCTTTGCTCTTCGTACCATTGCTTCTCGTCGCTTCCTATTTTGGATTGACGAATGATCGTGGTTTATAGAATTTATCAAAAATTCTTAAGTTATAGTGTAAATTAGTTTGCTTATCGAATTTTGGTTTCTTGATAGATATGAGGGAATTAGAGATGCCATATGTCATAGGTATCTAGTGGTATGGATTTTTGTAACTAGTATGCAAGGTTTATAAAATTTTATGACATTATGTATTTGATGGAACAGTGTGACCAAAGGTGGGTAGATGTCCTTAAGGTACAATGTGATTTATGGATAGTGAATTAATGATTGAAATAATTGAAGGAGTTTTATGAATTTACAAGCTTGCGAGAGTGGAGATTGGATTTAGTTTAAATGTTGAGGAGGTTTTTATAACATATAATCTTGTGTTTATGAAAAAAATTTGGTAGGTAGAGTTTGTGTTGGAAGTTAAATTAGAAATAGAATTTTATATTTTAGAGGTTTAGCACTTAGATGATGATTGAGAAAAGACAATCAAGTAAAATAATATTGAGATAATTTAGTGAAATTGACTTCGTGAATTTCGGAAGAATAATTATGGTTATTGAGTTAATGTAATTAATGATAAACGAGAATTGAGGATAGGGATTTGACTTAAGAAGAAAGGTGTCTTTAGATTAAATTATAAAATTTTGAGGAAAATTTTTTTGAATTAAAATTTTGAGGGCTATAAAATTTTATAGTTAAAATATGAAAGATGATCTATCGATTAATTTTGATTTCTAATATATTAAGGAGACTAAGGAAAGAGTGTACTTGCATGAAAATTTTTGAATTTAAGGAATATTAATGGATTTACTTTTCGAGAATTAGATGGTTGAAGATTATTATTAGTAATTGATTTTTAGATTCAAGGCTTGAATAAAAATATAGGACAAAACCTTCGAGGAAATTAGTCAGTAGATTCAAAGTTTAAAGAAAATCGAGGATAGTGGTTAAGGAACTAGTAATTAAATTTCTTGGCTTGATAATCAAGGTGGACAAGCCTTCAACATGATCATTATAAGACCATCAACACCATGAGGGGCGACTATAGGTAACCATTCATAGTTTTATGATGGAAACATTTCATAAGGAAATTGTTTAGGATTGATTGTTACTCGAGTTATTATGAGAGATCGTAGTGACATATTGTACCCTTTGTCATGCCTCGATCCCACAGAGTCCTTTTGTCCTCGCTTCAAACTCTGTGGAACCGTTCATACTCGCTTGAGCGTGATGCCGTGCAAGCCTAAGTTGCGTTTGCACAAGGCCAAGACCTGCAACAAGACAAGATAGACAAATATCGACATCAGCGCAGCGGAACATAAATTAGATAATTAAAATTAACAGCGGACATATTGTAGAATATAATTGACCACAAGGTAGCAGAAACAAATATCTTTATTGATTTTATTTGAACATATACAAGCTCTTAATTCTCTCTGATATAATGCTTACATTCTCTCAGAAACATTATAGATTTCAATGATCCCGTTCCATACATTACATCCCTTTATATACAAAACCAACTCTTTGTGGCATCTCTTCTGATTTCTGGCTCCTAAGGATGAGATTAGGGCTATCGCTTCAGACTATCCTTTTCGATTCATGTTTCACTGATGATGGGTCAGTATATCAACATACTGGTGATTGTGAACAAAGGCTACATTTGTCTGAAACGATCACTAATTTATTTAGTGAGAAAATATTTCTTGTGATGTAATTTTGTTACTTTTTACGTATGTTCATTTCATACAGCACAAAGTCAGTTCACATCTTTTGAAAACATCTTTGAAAAGCCACAATTCGTTTCATTCATTCTCAAGCATACAAGAGACATTTCATTCTTGTGAAGTGCACAACGTGTTTCATGAATCATAATCAGTTCTCTTATTTAAGCAACTCTTAGGGGCAGATTACAAGCACGATTTCAGATGTTTTTCTTACGGGACATAATAATTCTTTAAGAAACTCATATTCAGGAAACTTAGCAATAAATATATCACTTTTTTAGTGATTCTTACCATAGCTGACGGTTCATCCTTGCACAAGACAAGGATTAGCATAAACATAATATAACCAGCATTTCTCCTGTTCGTCTCTGCACTGATACCTCTTAGCAAAACATTTACCGACTCATGCAACCTGATTGGCAGCTTTAACTCAAGGCTCAGCTCTGTACTAGTATGTGCACATACCAGCAGTTGTGACTCTTCGGGTCAGCTATGCACAGATATGTACACATACTAGCGGCAGTGGCTCAGGGTTAAGCTCTTCACCAATCCACGCCTATCTACATGATGGCCCATGGGTACGTTCCCATGATTAGCCGCTGAGACTCATGGTTCAGCTCATCGCTAATAGACACAATATCCCACTTGATCTCGAGGTCTAGCATTTACCTCAGAGATGCTATTACAATCTTTTCTGGGCCGATCGATTCCCAGCACCCCAGGAACTGTCGAAAGACTATTACCTTGTGCACAAGTTGTCAGAGACCAATGTGCGAACTATTCATTTTATCAACTAAAACTATTCAATGCACAGGTTATCAATCAACAATCATTCTGTCTTTTCTCTTCTTTTCGTATAACAAAGCCAATAGCTCTTCTTTTCATTTCGTTCATTTAAACAACAGAGTCATAGCTCTGCTTTTCTCTTTTTCGTTTATTCATTCGATCGATACATTTGTCGTCATTCATTCATTCGTTTCAGCATACAATCAGGCACAAGACAATCTTTAGCTAAGAATAGTAACATTTCTATAGCCGTGAGCATAGCATTCTACTCTTTGATAGCATACAATTAGGGGTGTGGAAGCATACTCTGTTTTCATCTTATTTAGCATGGCAACAGCTTATTGATTGCGTCAATATTCTACTTTAGCATAACAGGCATCATATCATTTCTTATTAGCAGGCAACAATTCTTCTTAACATACATGTTACCTTTTTTCTTGTTCTTAGTATGGCAGTATGTTGATTCTCTTATAAGCATACTCAATGATTACCATCCTGTTTTTACCAATAGCATTCATTCATGTTGGTGTTTTTGCCTTTGGACTAGAAAAGATAGTCCCACATCGGCTACACCAAATGGTGAGTATCTCAATATAATGCATTGCTTGTGTTGAGGTGTGCACATGAGGTGTAGTAGGGCACAAGTTTGTGCCATGTGGAAGTATTTTCCTAGAAGGAAAAAGGATTAAATCCAACAAGGATGCAAGTTAATTTTTGTTGTGCAGACTCGGACTCGGACACGGACTCCAGGATGTCTCGTGCATGCACGGGAGTGTTCGGGGGGTAGGCGTGGACTGGCACACTTCTATGCTGATTGTGGGATGATCTAAAATAACAAACTCTATTTTTGAGTATTGGTATTTTAGTCCCACATCGGATAGGAGAAGAGGTGAAGTCTCAACTCCACTCTATAAATAGAGCCCCTTGGCCTCCTTTGAAAGAGGCTCCAAGAAGAGAGTTGAGGGAGTCTGTTAAGTCCAGGAAGCCCGTTCAAGTCTCAAATATTGACTTACGAGCGTTCCAGAAGTTCTTCGTGAACTTGCTGGTTCCTGGAAGCTGTTCGTGCTCGTGTGGGGCGAATAAAGCTTTGAGCAACGGTGGTTCATTCACCCCAGCATCTCATTCTCGCCTGTCATCGCTGCTGTTGCCTTTTACAGTAACTTCTTTTTAGAAGCTCTACTGCTGATAGTTGCTTGCACAAAGTCTCTTTAGATTTTTTGTGTATTACGTAGAATCTTTTTAGATCCTCGTAATTCAGAATCCTCCAGGATCTCTGTTGTACATCTTTTTTAAGGTATTGCATTTGAAACGTTGTTTGTACAATTATTTTAGTTTCAGAATTTTCCATCGAAAATTGTGCCTGGGCAATAACAATCTCAAAGCTTTATTGAGAAGATGGATAACTCTCGTGCTTCGCTCATCAATACCGGCTTTAACAAGTTAAAGAAATTCGATGGCGAACACTTCCAGATTTGGAGATGAAAGGTCACTTTAAATCTTCAACTCATGAATGTTGATCACGTGCTGTCAGAAGGAGAATCGATCATTCCAACCACTGGATCTGCTACGGCTGTGGCCGCTGCTACGACCAAGCAAGCGAAATGGAAGAGAGAAAACAGTATATGCAAACTACTGATACTCAATTCCATGGAAGACTCTCTGGCAGAGTCCTACTCTAAGAAGACATCTGCCAAAGAGATATGGGACTCCTTGGGAAAGCTCTATGAAGATAACGAGAACCGGTCCAAGATCTTCATGGTAGAAAAATACCACAAATGGACCTTCGAAGATGAGAAGGGCCACTACTGTCACGCCCCGCTCCCGCAGGAGCGATCGTCCTCGTTAAGGCGTGATGCCGCACGAGCCTAGATTGCGCTCGTGCAAGGCGGGTTACATAACGGCCGATTACAGCGGCTGCGACGGGGTCGTCGCTCAGAAGTCCCGTGCAGAGACATTGATTTATAGCAGCGGAGTTAAAGAAGAACACATGAACACAAGTCATTCAAAAGAATCTCTTTTATTGATATTGAATACAAGATTACAATTGTGGGCGCAAGACCAAATTACAATGTCTCTCGTGCTCACTTTTCTCTCGATTACAAGTCACTCTGCTCTCTCTCATCTCTCGATACAATACTTGAATCCAGCGGAAGCTTCGGAAGGCGATGTCCATACATTATGTCCCGTATAAGTCTTCAATCACCGCGGCCGCAAGCTTCGAATCGCCAAGGAACTCCGTACCTCGACGCATCCAAGCGAGCTCCGCGCCACGAGCTTCTACCTGTGCCTGCACATGAAACACTGTGTGGGTGTCAGTACCACTGTACTGGTGGAGTGAGCTTCTCGCCCACCCATACAAAACCTACACGTTTCATTTACTTTGTGTAACATAAATCCTCTTTCGATTGTCTTTCTATTCTTGCCTTAGGATCAGTTTAGGACCGACGCCTTAGCGCAACTTGTGTATCAGAACCATCCCGTGCTTGCAATGTCAACGTTAACTCATACTTTGTCGCTAGACCACTTCTCGTGCCAACAACGTTAACCTATCAAGTCGTGTTTGCCTTACGGCCATAATCGGAGACGCAGCTACACGAAAGACTCCATTTCCTTGTCTCTAGACCTTTCTCGTGCTTGCATTGTCAATGCACCGACTTATACTTATCTTCCGTGCCAAACTCTGGGACGTAACGACTTGGTCATGCCATACTCGATTCGTGCTTCAATATCACCGAGGCAGTACCTCCTCGCTTAGTCTCGCATACACTTGTGTTGTGACAACGCGACCGTGCCTCATAACTCAACGTAACTCCACACAACATGCCCTACGGCCCTTTTTGACTTAACTCGCAACTTAAAAGTCGACGCCACATCTCGTGCCGAAGCACGTCGCCTTTGCTGTAGCTAAATCTTAGGCTCCGACATTGTGTCTTTTTAACTCATACATATTCAACTCAATCCAAAGGCACGCACACGGATTGCCGCCCGTGCCGACACAAAACTTACCATATTAGTTGAAAACAACAATTATTATTAAGTGTTTGTTATGGGATTGGCCTAACCAGCCGCCTTGGACGTAGCCTGGTACTCGAGATCCTTGCACCGCAGGTTGCGATCCCCGATACAAGTCCCCGACATACCGATCGCCTAACCAGCGTTGCCTATTACCCAGCTCGGCTACAACTTGTTTCTTCCTAGGCCGAGACGGTCCCGTGGCCGCGGGTCTCCGCTCGAAGAAACCACCCCTTGTCGACAAGTGTCCAAGTTCATAAGGGTTACATGGAGTGTTTTAGGATACAATTTGGGCTTGTTATGTGATCAATTCATTTACTTGGTTGTTTTAACTCTTTCCCTTTTTCATACTTCCTTTGCAGAGCCCCTAACCAGGGTTGCCTCGGCGACTAACCATCGCTTAGACTTAACGTTCTTTGAACTCAGGGAACGGCTACTGCATAGCCTTCCAACTTAACTTGAACATAACAGGTTTTCTTGAGTGTCGACCGACCGTGGATAACTTTCCACTGAACCAACCGTGGCTCGTGCCTCTAAACCGACTCGTGTTCGACACAACGCTGTCGCCCAAGTCATACTTCATATGATGGGCCTTGGGGTCGTGGGACTATTTATCTTGACAACCGCAGAATGAGTGGGACAGCACATAGAATAACTTAGGTCGACCGGCATAACTTTGCCTAACCCACTCAAGCCTACAACTTAACCCAAGGGACGAGCAAAGGCTATGCCAAGCCTTGCGGGACAGGACCGTGCATGCTTTAACAAGCATTTGTGCGGGCGACGCCTATGACTTAGGCTAACTCTCAGCTTTTGCGCCGAAGACCAACTTTCCTTCTCCCAAGCCACGGGACGAAGGACCGAGTGTCATTTTCAAAGCACGCCGTGCACCAACTCTAAGCCGACAGTGGGACGTTTTCCATGTTCTAACTCGATTCAAACCGTCGGGATTATTCCCTTAGCTATGTGGATGCGTAGCTTTTATTATCAAGCCTAACTTGTGCAAGTTGAAAACACGATTTATTATGTGAAGGCAAAGATGAGGAGAGTTCACCGAAACTACCCCACCTGAGCGATGTCTCCGAGCAAGCCGTTGCAAGGCTAAGTCCGAACGCCGTCGGCGTTTCGATTCCTCCGATTGACTTTGCGGGACGGGGCACTACAACATACACCACTCAGAACAAGTCTCGTCCTCGAGACTTTCCTGAAGGCAAGCCATCCTACCATTTCTATGGCCAAGACTTAATCGTACGCATACACCTACGCGTTTCTTCGATTCCGAGCCACGCTCGCACTAGTATCAATCTTTCCTTTAACACGAATTCAAGATCTCGACACACTCCCATCTTTCAAGCCTTGCTTGAACTCGTCGTATCACTTGGCTGGATCGTGCATGCATTCTAAGCGTCCCCAGAATACCTGCATTCAGCCAAGCCGCATGATAAAGAATTTGTCATTCTCACTCGAGTCACATCGTGCACATACCCAGGCGTCCCTGAAATATATGCATGTCAGCCGAGTCTCGTGAGCAGGTTTCCTATATTCGTGACCTCTATGCATGCCAATCCTCAAGATCAATCTTTTGATTGCTAACACTTGCAACAGGGTGTCTCGCCTAACCGCTAGGCTATTTCTTTTCGAGGCTAAGTCAATGTCAGGATTGGAATCATAGTTCCCCAACAATAATGCCAACACTGACCCCAATCCTAGGGTCAAACCAAAGTCGGTAGTACAGGATTTTCTACCCAAGCTCGCGTCACTCAGATTTCTAAACATCAAGCACGATCACCTATTCGCATCAGCGCATTCGTTGCGCGTATTCGAATCCATTCAAATCACCAATTCTAACCAATCATGTATTCGATCACGAGGTCATCTAGCTCGACAATACGTTGTGCCCCAATCTCACGCGAGTCCGATTATCTACGGTGGTTCATGAATCACCATGCAACGCACCCGCAGAATAATCATTCTCATCGGGGCGTAACTCTTGTTTGAGGTTAGACTAACTCATTTTCGATACGCAGATTGGACCTACTCAATCCTCAAGTTCGATTCTTCAAGCACACCAATTCAATCTCGAGTCACCTTCGCGTCTAACCACAAATCGAAGCACAAATTGTCGTACCGTGCAAGTTCGACCACTCCCGCTGTATGAATCACCATACCAGCGCTCACACAGAGTGATCGCCCTAATCGGCGTGACGCATGTGCGAGGCTGGAGTAGCGCTCGCATAAGACAAGAACGTCAACGTTGTGGTTATCGACGAAGCAAATCCAAACATTCCAGTTTTCATCCAAGCCAAGTTCAATAGTTCGATCGTCATTCATTCAACTTAGAACATCCTTGATCCAGGTCTATCCTTTCCTCGACACATTTTAATATCCCGAATATAGCATCCATCGAAACCAAGACATCTGCACGATCGTTATTCGCCGAGTCAGAGTACCCTCGAGTTATCGCATATCGATCTTTGATACGCCTCAATACCATCGACGATATGCGTAACCTGACGATCTTCCTTTGCAACCAATTTCGAATCGTGCGTTGATGCTGTTGTCCGAGTTGGATATTCCACAATCTACTCAATATTCAAGATCAAGTTCGATTGCTATTCCTCAAGCTCGTTTCAAGATCGTTGTTCAAAACTCAAGTCATATTTCATTTGTATCAATCTAATATCGCACACGCGATCCTCTAAGTTTCCTCGATCAAGACCATTCATTTTCATCCATCGTTCTGAAACATTTTCTAACTCGCGTTGCTCATTCACAAGTTGTCCAAACGAGATACTCGTTCGGGACCTTCGAAGTCACGACTGACTAAACGTGACGCATTCTAAGGCTTTGTGCGATCGCATCGCCTCGCCGACATACTCGTAATCCTCAATATTCACTCGAACAATTTCCAAGACAAACCATACACCACTCGGATTCGAGCCACTCTTCTAGTCGTCGACACTCATTCTTATTCTTCTCCGAACCTATCACATACACCACTCGGATTCAAGCCATACGATCTAGTCCTCAATCACATTCGCGTCATTCGCTAAGACATCCTTCAGATTCGTTTGACAAATCGCTAGCGTAGTCGCTCACGTCGTATCGACGCACTAAGTCGTTCGCACAATTTCCTCGAAATCCAAATCAATCTCTCGTGAACGCCTAAGCGTTAGTTCGATAGCGTTCCTATCGATAAACACTCTAAGTGTATCTCCGTTCCCGACCGAGCGATACTTGTTATCGCTCGCGACTTGTTTGCACCAAGGGTCGAGGTGCGCGACGCGAAACACAACTTAGCCAAAAGGCCGTGTGCATAGCCATTCCGTGCGGACTATTTTCCGAGTTTGCACGCTCAATTGCTAGGGTCGACGTTGGACTAATTAAGCACGCACGCAACTTGCTAAGGTCGACGTAGGACTATTCGGGCATACGTGCGACTTTGCGAACATTAGCACATGTTTTCTATCGAGTCAAGTGTGTAACATTCGGCACAAAGGCCCTACCGATGCATTTGGCAACGGCCTACCGATGCGTTAGATTGAACGCTTGTACGAGCTTTCGAAAATATTTAGACTTATTGTATGGACATGCCGAGGGACATTGAGAGAGAGCGCACCAACGATAACAACTTGCGGAAGCAACAGAGTTTTGCGGAAACATCGAAGTTACAAAATTCAATCGACGGTCCAAGGACGTAAAGCCGTGCTCTGATACCACTATGTCACGCCCCGCTCCCGCAGGAGCGATCGTCCTCGCTAAGGCGTGATGCCGCACGAGCCTAGATTGCGCTCGTGCAAGGCAGGTTACATAACGGCCGATTACAGCGGCTGCGACGGGGTCGTCGCTCAGAAGTCCCGTACAGAGACATTGATTTATAGCAGCGGAGTTAAAGAAGAACACATGAACACAAGTCATTCAAAAGAATCTCTTTTATTGATATTGAATACAAGATTACAATTGTGGGCACAAGACCAAATTACAATGTCTCTCGTGCTCACTTTTCTCTCGATTACAAGTCACTCTGCTCTCTCTCATCTCTCGATACAATACTTGAATCCAGCGGAAGCTTCGGAAGGCGATGTCCATACATTATGTCCCGTATAAGTCTTCAATCACCGCGGCCGCAAGCTTCGAATCGCCAAGGAACTCCGTGCCTCGACGCATCCAAGCGAGCTCCGCGCCACGAGCTTCTACCTGTGCCTGTACATGAAACACTGTGTGGGTGTCAGTACCACTGTACTGGTGGAGTGAGCTTCTCGCCCACCCATACAAAACCTACACGTTTCATTTACTTTGTGTAACATAAACCCTCTTTCGATTGTCTTTCTATTCTTGCCTTAGGATCAGTTTAGGACCGGCGCCTTAGCGCAACTTGTGTATCAGAACCATCCCGTGCTTACAATGTCAACGTTAACTCATACTTTGTCGCTAGACCACTTCTCGTGCCAACAACGTTAACCTATCAAGTCGTGTTTGCCTTACGGCCATAATCGGAGACGCAGCTACACGAAAGACTCCATTTCCTTGTCTCTAGACCTTTCTCGTGCTTGCATTGTCAATGCACCGACTTATACTTATCTTCCGTGCCAAACTCTGGGACGTAACGACTTGGTCGTGCCATACTCGATTCGTGCTTCAATATTACCGAGGCAGTACCTCCTCGCTTAGTCTCGCATACACTTGTGTTGTGACAACGCGACCGTGCCTCATAACTCAACGTAACTCCACACAACATGCCCTACGGCCCTTTTTGACTTAACTCGCAACTTAAAAGTCGACGCCACATCTCGTGCCGAAGCACGTCGCCTTTGCTGTAGCTAAATCTTAGGCTCCGACATTGTGTCTTTTTAACTCATACATATTCAACTCAATCCAAAGGCACGCACACGGATTGCCGCCCGTGCCGACACAAAACTTACCATATTAGTTGAAAACAACAATTATTATTAAGTGTTTGTTATGGGATTGGCCTAACCAGCCGCCTTGGACGTAGCCTGGTACTCGAGATCCTTGCACCGCAGGTTGCGATCCCCGATGCAAGTCCCCGACATACCGATCGCCTAACCAGCGTTGCCTATTACCCAGCTCGGCTACAACTTGTTTCTTCCTAGGCCGAGACGGTCCCGTGGCCGCGGGTCTCCGCTCGAAGAAACCACCCCTTGTCGACAAGTGTCCAAGTTCATAAGGGTTACATGGAGTGTTTTAGGATACAGTTTGGGCTTGTTATGTGATCAATTCATTTACTTGGTTGTTTTAACTCTTTCCCTTTTTCATACTTCCTTTGCAGAGCCCCTAACCAGGGTTGCCTCGGCGACTAACCATCGCTTAGACTTAACGTTCTTTGAACTCAGGGAACGGCTACTGCATAGCCTTCCAACTTAACTTGAACATAACAGGTTTTCTTGAGTGTCGACCGACCGTGGATAACTTTCCACTGAACCAACCGTGGCTCGTGCCTCTAAACCGACTCGTGTTCGACGCAACGCTGTCGCCCAAGTCATACTTCATATGATGGGCCTTGGGGTCGTGGGACTATTTATCTTGACAACCGCAGAATGAGCGGGACAGCACATAGAATAACTTAGGTCGACCGGCATAACTTTGCCTAACCCACTCAAGCCTACAACTTAACCCAAGGGACGAGCAAAGGCTATGCCAAGCCTTGCGGGACAGGACCGTGCATGCTTTAACAAGCATTTGTGCGGGCGACGCCTATGACTTAGGCTAACTCTCAGCTTTTGCGCCGAAGACCAACTTTCCTTCTCCCAAGCCACGGGACGAAGGACCGAGTGTCATTTTCAAAGCACGCCGTGCACCAACTCTAAGCCGACAGTGGGACGTTTTCCATGTTCTAACTCGATTCAAACCGTCGGGATTATTCCCTTAGCTATGTGGATGCGTAGCTTTTATTATCAAGCCTAACTTGTGCAAGTTGAAAACACGATTTATTATGTGAAGGCAAAGATGAGGAGAGTTCACCGAAACTACCCCACCTGAGCGATGTCTCCGAGCAAGCCGTTGCAAGGCTAAGTCCGAACGCCGTCGGCGTTTCGATTCCTCCGATTGACTTTGCGGGACGGGGCACTACAACTATAAATCCGAATGCAAGTCCAAGCCCAAAGAACAAGGTGAGCCTAGTAAGGTTTCTATGATTACTAATCTAGTTGCCATAATAGCACAGGTTGCAACTGTGGGGGCTGACTTGGACTGGTGGATAGACACTGGTACGACCTGCCATGTCTGTTCAGACAAAGACTGGTTCGTCTCTTATGAGCCAACTTCAGAGAAGGTCATAATGGCAAACCAGACACAAGCTGAAGTACAGAGGATCGGGACGGTAGAGCTAAAACTCACATCGGAGAACACTCTGACGCTTCAAGGTGTGAAGCATGTTCCAGTAATTGCTAAGAACCTGATCTCTGGAAGTCTGCTCTACAACGCAGGCTTGAGGATGGACATCAATGATGGCCAGTTGGTGATGTCCAAGAAGGGTACATTCTTCGTGAAAGCTTTCCAAACTGAAGGAATGTACAAGATTCAGCTTGTTGTAACCCAGCATGATAATATAAATGTAATCACTTTTTCTGATTATTCTCTTAAGTTGTGGCATAATAGGCTAGGACATGTTCATTGTAAAAGGATTAACAGAATGTCTAGTCTAGGACTTATCTCCAAGTGTGGGGGTAAGGTAGAGAAATGCGAAGTATGTGCTCAGACGAAGATCACAAGGAAACCCTTTCACAGGGTCCATCGAAGCACAGATCTTCTGGAGTTGGTTCACTCAGATATCTGTGACTTCAAACAATTCTATACGAAGGCCGGGATGAAGTATTTCATTACTTTCATCGATGACTTCTCAAAGTATGCTTTCGTCTACTTGCTCAAGTCTAAAGACGAAGCATTCGAGAAGTTCAAGGAGTTCAGGGCCGAGGCTGAGCGGCAAACTGGAGAACATCTTAAGAGGTTAAGGAGTGATCGAGGCGGAGAGTATCGCTCTCATGAATTCTTATCATTCTGCAAAGAACATGGAATCATCAATGAGACAACGGTTCCGTACTCTCCTCAATCCAACGGAGTAGCAGAAAGGAAGAACAGAACGTTGACAGAGATGATGAACTCCATGCTGTTGACTGCGGGTCTTCCAAAGTGCTACTGGGGAGAAGCTGCACTAACGGCAACGTTCATTCTGAACAGAGTGCCATATGCAACTTCCGACATAACTCCTCATGAACTCTGGTTCAAAGTCAGACCTAACTTGAATGTCATTCGAGTGTGGGGGTGTCTGGCTTATGTGAAGCTCCCGGATCTGAAGATTCAGAAGCTGGGGACAAGGACTACGAAGGCAATCTTCTTGGGGTATGCCGAGAAGAGTGATGCTCGGAGATTCCTTGATATCGAGTCAAACCATATCCTCGAATCTCGCGATGCTGAATACTTTGAAGACAAGTTTGCAAAATACAAGAATATTGTTCTCGCGGATCTTCCGGAGAATGATGAGGGTACAAAGCAGACAGAAGTCTTTAATGAACCAGTAGTACAAGATGAAGCTGTCGTCAAGGAGACACCAGCTGAACCAGAACTCGCTGAGCCGTCAACTAAGCGAACGAGGAGGCCGAAAGACTTCGGAGATGACTTCGTCACCTATCATGTGGAAGCAGATCTGCTTACCTATGATAAGGCGATGAAGACCAGAGATACTGTATTCTGGAAGGAGGCGATAGACAACGAGATTGACTCAATCACCTCCAACAACACATGGGTATTGGTTGACCTGCCAGAAGGAGCAAGACCCATCGGATGCAAATAGATTTTTAAGAAGAAGATGAAAGCAGATGGAACCATTGACAAGTTCAAGGCCAGGCTAGTGGCCAAGGGGTTTGCTCAGAAGCAGGGGATCAACTACTTTGACACTTATGCTCCAGTAGCTCGGATGACAACCATCAGATTGTTAATTGCTCTAGCAGTAATACACAAGCTGGTGATACATTAGATGGATGTGAAAACGACATTCCTTAATGGCGAGTTGACCGAAGAGATCTACATACAACAACCAGAAGGTTTTATCGTCAGAGGTCTGGAAGACAAAGTCTGCAAGTTGATGAAGTCTCTGTATGGTTTAAAACAAGCTCCCAAAATATGGCATAAGAAGTTTGACAATATGATAAGGTCAAATGGCTACAGGGTTAGTGAAACAGACAAGTGTGTCTGTACGAAGTTTGCTGACGGAAGAGGAGTAATCGTATGTCTTTACGTGGACGACATGCTAATCCTAGGTACGGATTTAAGCTGCGTCACAGAGACAAAGAAATTCCTCTCGACCAAGTTCAGTATGAAGGACTTGGGGGATGCCGACGTAATCTTGGGGCTCAAGATCATCCGAACAGGCACTGGAATAGCGCTGTCACAATCTTATTATATTGAGAAGATGCTCACTCGCTACGGGTATCAAGATCTTCTATTATTGATACACCGTACCGGAGTGATCAGAAGCTGAAGCCAAATTCGAGGGAAAACGTCAGGCAGTTGGAGTACGCTAGCGTCATCGGAAGCTTGATGTACGCTACTACTGCCACAAGGCCTGACATAGCTTTTGCCGTAGGAATGCTGAGTTGGTTCACTAGCAATCCAGGCGTTGAGCACTGGAAAGCTGTGAAGCGTGTTATGAGATATCTCAAGAAAACTTAGACATATGTACTTTTCTACAGCAGAGATCCGTCAGTAGTGGAAGGCTTCAGTGATGCTAGCTGGTGTTCAGATATGGACAGCGAGTATTCCACAGGTGGATTCGTATTCGCCATGGGCGGAGCTGCTATATCGTGGAAGTCGAAGAAGCAGACTATGTTATCTTGTTCCTCCATGGAATCTGAATTCTTTGCATTGGATGCTGCTGCAAATGAAGTAGAGTGGCTTCAGGAGCTCATGTATGATCTTCCGGTGGTTGGGGCTCAGATACCGGCAATACTGATATACTGTGACAACCAGACGGCAGCAGCAGTGGCATCAAATGAACTCTTCAACGGGAAGAAGAGGACGGTGCAGTTGAAGCACAGAGCAGTACACGATCTTATCAAGAGAGGTGTTATTGCAGTGATTGATGTTTGGAGTCAGGAGAACCTGGCGGATCCGTTCACCAAGGGCCTCAAGCGCCAGCTGGTCGATGACACAACTTGTAAAATGGGCTTGAAGGCATTCTGATATTGTATTATTGTATTCCTACCATAAAGTTTTATGCTATTAGTTCAAAGATTTATCTACTAGGCATCTAGCTTTTGGTTCAAGGGAGGACCACTAAGCGAAAGAATATCAGGAACGGTGGGTACATATTCTATTAGACATGGAGAGGTTACGGACCTATAACCACTGTTGTCTACTATTGTTTTCTGCGGAAAACAGTTTCTGTAGGAAGGTTGGCTTAACTGCCTTAATGAGTTCTCAGGCAGAGTGAATGCCTGGAGTGCTTTACAGAAACTACGGTAGCGCGGCACTACAAGGAGTGTAGCTCCATGCTACAGTGGGGTGACTCCACCATGAGGTTCCTAGGTAGGGGTAATGCCTCGGCTTTGTAAGCCAAGTCACAGTGGAGTAGCACCGCAAATAGGCAGGTAGCCTAATGTTGTATGATAATCGTAATAAAGAGAAGTAGACAGCACTATAAAGAGGACGATGTCCTCATGTTACATTAGCATGACACCATGAAGAGGTACCAGGTAGGGTAAAGCCTCGGCTTTGCGAGCCATGTCAAAGCGGCGTAACACCGTACGGAAGCGCAAGGCTTCATGCTGGGTAGTTTGGCACTACAAAGAGGCCTGTGACCTCATGCTACAGTAGTATGACACTACGATGAGGTACCCATGTGGGGTAAAGCCTCGACTTTAAGCCATGTCATAGTAGCGTAGCATCGCAAAGAAGCATAATGCTTCATGCCATGACTCATAAAAAGAACTCACCTATAGTGTATGGACAGAGATATCAGGCCGTCTCTTGAGGTTAAACTTGTAGACGCCCAAAAAATTATACACTGAAAGTAGGCTGGCACAAGACCTTCAATGTGCAGCCAGAAGCACAGTTGATGTCATTATGTGAGTATGAAGAATTGCAGTTATGGTACAAAATTCAAGGCTTAGTCCATTCTTGTATCATGCTGTTATTTAACCTATGCGGGAAGATTCAAGTCATAGCGACATCTCTTCTAATGCATGATGGGCAGTCACTGTGGGGAACGCTCAACCCATATATTAAGATATGTAGGGGATTGTTGGTGTTTTTGCCTTTGGACTAGAAAAGATAGTCCCACATCAGCTACACCAAATGGTGAGTATCTCAATATAATGCATTACTTGTGTTGAGGTGTACACATGAGGTGTAGTGGGGCACAAGTTTGTGCCATGTGGAAATATTTTCCTAGAAGGAAAAAGGATTAAATCCAACAAGGATGCAAGTTAATTTTTGTTGTGCGGACTCGAACTCGGATACGGACTCCAGGATGTCTCGTGCATGCACGGGAGTGTTCGGGGGGTAGGCGTGGACTGGCACACTTCTATGCTAATTGTGGGATGATCTAAAATATCAAACTCTATTTTTGAGTATTAGTATTTTAGTCCCACATCGGATAGGAGAAGAGGTGAAGTCTCAACTCCACTCTATAACTAGAGCCCCTTGGCCTCCTTTGAAAGAGGCACCAAGAAGAGAGTTGAGGGAGTCTGTTAAGTCCAGAAAGTCCGTTCAAGTCTCAAATATTGACTTACGAGCGTTCCAGAAGTTCTTCGTAAACTTGCTGGTTCCTGGAAGCTGTTTGTGCTCGTGTGGGGCGAATACAGCTTTGAGCAACGGTAGTTCATTCACCCTAGCATCTCATTCTCGCCTGTCATCGCTGCTGTTGCCTTTTACAGTAACTTCTTTTTAGAAGCTCTACTGCCGATAGTCGCTTGCACAAAGTCTCTTTAGATTTTTTGTGTATTACGTAGAATCTTTTTAGATCCTCGTAATTCAGAATCCTCCAGGATCTCTGTTGCACATCTTCTTTAAGGTGTTGCATTTGAAACATTGTTTGTACAATTATTTCAGTTTCAGAATTTTCCATCAAAAATTGTGCCTCGGCAATAACAATTCAAAAACTCAGATTCTTATTAGGTGTAAGCGAATCATAAAATGAGTCTTTTTCTACTCACCCAGATCAATCGTCTTCTGTTACAGAGCCAGCAATCCGATCTCTCTGTTTATCTAGTGCCTTCGCGGAGTGGGAACTACACCCTTTGAACTGTTCCTAGTTACGTTAGCATGATTCATTATTAGTGAGCATATTTTAATTTTGATGATAAAATTCTTTAGGGTAGGTGTAAGCACCCCAATTTTTTGGGGATTTTTTTATTTATATTTATTTTATATGATTTTTTATATATTAAACCATATTTTATTTTTAATTATGGTTACATAGGTACTTTGTTATAGCTTTGATTTTTGAAGCACAACAATTATCAATTTTTTAAATCTAGTTCCATAATCATAATCTAGACGAGTCCACCTTCATTTTAATATATCATGTCGCACTCAAATATGTTCCCTTGTACTATATATTTCTTGTACAACTTTGGAGTCAAATGGTCATTTTAGCCATTACCATAAAATTAGATGTACTTTCCAATTTCGATTTGAGGCCCAATTCCGATCCAAACCATTTGACCCAATATATGATTTTGACCTATTTTGAGTCTACTACACACTTGCTAATTGTGTCCCACTTAATTGAGTCATCATGTACTATTTATTTTCAAATGGCACACATGACCCATAAAATAGCTTTTCAGAGTCAATTTCAATTCCATAAACCATATAGGCCTAGAATAGTTCAACTAGCCTTGGTTGAGCCTACAATAGGTTACCATAACTAATTAGTATGAATTTATATTGATTTTTAGAGTATTTTGTATAGCCATAATAGATTTAAACCAATCCACCATTGACTTTCCAAATTAGGATACTCAATATTCTCCTATAGATTCAATTTTGCATATCTTTTTTTGGAGCAACCAAATATAACCAAACATTCCTAAAAACTTCTCTACCCAAACCCTAACCCTTTAACCCTTCAAACTTTATATGTAGATTCATATAAAGTGGCTACCAACCCCCCTCTATTCCCATAATCCATAAATTTCTTCTATACACTCGCCGACCACTTTTAGACGCAGTAGAAATTTTGACCCCTTCTTGACCTCCCGTGATGCTCTACAAATATATGTTGCAAAGCTAACGCGACCCTCTAAAATCCTATCAACCCCCCATATGTTCACAATCCCTTTTAGTATACCAAAATAACCCTACAAGTCAACCGAAGTTCGAGATCCAATTCTGAATTCGTTCTAGTAGGTATGCTATTTTGCATCTAGGGTTTCATGTACTTTCTGACCTTATCTTTTCATGAAACTAAAACTAATAGAAAGATCTCTGTGTCTATTTTTATATCCATTTAGCCATCCACACAGTTCTAAACGGTTTGTCCGGGGTGTCCGTTCTACGAAAAAGGTATCCAAAATAGACCAATTTTGTTGCGAGCCAATTTTTATCCAATTTCGGGCTACTTCAACCTTTGCTATATTTTTGGTAAGAAACTAAGCATCAATAGCTTTCCAATGAAAATCTTTTTGCTAAGTTTTGAATCCGTTTATTATTTATTAAAATTCTTGACATTTGTCGTAACACCATAACTCCGAAAATAATGTGTTCTTGGTATCCAAAAGCCTTGACACTTCATAGGTTTGATGGTAAAAAACTATTTTAACTAATTTTTTTAATATTTCCAGAATTTAATATTTTTAATTAATTATTATTTTGGGACTCAACTAGTAGGTTGAATGTGGTAATAATGGCATAATATTGACATAGACCTATTGTACATGAGTTTCCACCATTAGAATAGTTTTGGTAATATAAATATATTTATAAGTATTTTTTATAATTTAAATTATTATGCTATACTAGTTATAAATTATTTTATAAGGAATTTGGTGCTATATATGCTGTATGGTGTTGTACTGACTTCATGACAACTATTGGGTATAGATATTAATATAGTCTATATATGGCAAGTCTTTAGAAAATATTAATAATAGATTATTATTATAGGTGAACTTAGAGGGAGTAACGAAGACATCAGAGCTGATCAGACATACACTCAAACATCAGTTATAGGCAAGTACACCTTGCCGACTTTGTACAGTTTATTTACATGCATGCTTCCTATTATTCTTTTTTGTTCATGTCTCATTTTCTATTATATACTTGCAGCCTTGCCATGATTATTTCCATATTTTGTACCTTTTATCACTTTTTTTATCATTATTTGTTTTGTATGTTTCCATATGTGACCATTATAATGTCGTTTACTTGAGTGCCTTGACTTGATTTTATCATTTGGACTTGACCTTGACTTGATCTGAGTACATGTACTTGTATTGACTTGACTTGACCTCAACTAATACTAGGATTTGCTACTTGACCACTCTCGACTCGGAAGACCCACACAGGGCTATGATAGAGACTTACTATAGTTAGGGAGCACCACGCAGGACTACTAGCTATAGAATCGGGAGCACCACGCAGGACTATGGTCATTCAATTTATTTGTAGCCATGCTTAGCATTATTTCCTTTGTGATATGTCATCATCTATAAAGTTCTTCCATTTGTTCTCCATTCTGGTTTGTTTACCATGACAAAAGGTTATACGAACTTTTTGTATATTAAACGTATAAAGAGTACATTCGATTCCAAAATAGGAGATCTAAGTACAAATTTTTTGGAAAAGTGTGACGGTGGAGATCGAGCACTAAAACTGCTTCTTTACTCCATTGACGATCTGACGACGAGTTGAACTTGCTTTGGCTTTCTGGTGCTTGTGACTGGAACTCTGGGTTGCCAATCGAGAGGACGCTGAAGTTATGAAGATTTCGAAGCCACTTTATCGAAGGATAACTCCTTCTATTTATAGGCGAACACATATACGATGTGCATAAGGATTGTGCAGGAATGCTGTACATGGCGATATGAGAGAATCTTGAAGCTGCACGGTAAGGGCTGCATGGAGCTGATACGCGATGGACGCTAGGATTCTCTTTTATCAAGATCTTTGAGAGTTATCAACATAACTGAATAAACGACACACGACATGCGTTTAGTATTGACTGGATAAACCTGAGTAGATTTTGTTCCTATCCTCGAAGTTAGATTTTGTCTTTATCTTAGGGGGCCATTGTTTTAAACAAACTGATTAGGTATGGCCCACGTCTATAGAAACAAACTCCATCCTTATCCGTGGTTTAAACAAACCGATAGGATATTGCTCTTATCAACAAAATCGAACTCTATTCTATCTTAAGAGCGGTGGTTTAAGAAAATCGATTGGGTAATATCTGACAAGATATAAGTACCCATTTATGGCCACGTGGGACAATGTTACCTCACAGGACCGTGCATCTATGCGAGCTGCACTTCTTGTGAGGCTTCGATGTCGCTGCACTTTTGGGTGACGAGTAGACCGTATTTTCGAAGACGATGGGTTCACTGCACTTTTGGGCGACGAGGAGACTGTGCTTCAGGCGACTAAGTCACTGTGCTTTGGAGCGATGAGTAGACTGTGTTTTGAAGACGACGGAGTCACTACGCTTTGGAGCGACGAGTAGACTGTATTTTGAAGACGATAGAGTCACTGTGCTTTGGAGCGACGAGTGGACTGTGTTTTGAAGACGACGGACTCAGTATACTTTGGAGCGATGAGTAGACTGTATTTCGCAGACAACAAAGTCACCGTGCTTTTAGGCAACGAGGAGACTATGTTTCAAGCAATGGAGTCACTGTACTTTTGGGCGACGAGGAGACTTGTGCTTGAGGTAACATATTCAAATGAAGGAGCTATTGAATGGGCTGCACTTCTGGGTTGAAGCGAGGGAGCTGCGCTTCTGAGCTGAACCGACATGACTGTGCTTCTGAGTCTGAAGGAGCTAGTTTTGTCGAAGTCATAAGAGCAATTAATGAGTGCTCTTTTAACGGATGATTCAGTCATCCTCTTCCTCTTCTTTAATTACCGTCATCATTTGGGAAATTCAAGAAGTTTTTGTGGCTTAGGATTCAGTCAAATGAACCTGTTAAATGAGATTCATTATGCTGAGTCCTAGGTTCACCCCATTAATTTGGAAGTCTTTGACTGACGACCATGTGGCATGTGGGTTGGACCGTACAAAGCATATATAAAGGGAAGCTTTTTTGAGGAGTTACGTCCACTGTCTCTTAGCATTCCCACCATCATGTTCAATCCTGACTTGGCTTCGAATGACCGTTGGCCTTATATAAGTCGACTGTTGGTTGTGGATCTCTTCGTTCAAAGAAGCTATGTCCTTATAGAAGAACTGCTACTAGATTTTGAGATGCACTTGAGCATTTGACATGAGGAGTTCGAACCAGAACAACATCTTGGAGGTCTTCGACATCCAAGCTTCTGGGTTTGGTTTGATTGCAGATCCGTAGAGCCATAGGTTGTGCTCTGCCCTACTTAATAGCAACGAAAATGGTACGAGCAGGAGCTGCATTCTTGCTCGGGCCTATAACTGCTTCGTTAGCCATATTGGAGTTCCTCTATGTCTGACTAGGAAGTGGTTTGCTCTGACGAGGAAGTGATTCGCTCTGACAAGCTGCGCGTCTGAGGGGATGCACACTTTCTGTAGATTGCCCACTTGCATACTTTAGGTGTTTTAGTCTTTATATGTAATCATGATGAATCTGTAATAGATCTTTGTAGACATGATTTTAATAAAGAACTTTTTATGCACCATCTTTGTCTGTTGTGACTTTTTTATTATTGTTCGTGCTTTTGGATACCTGCGCTTTTGTGAAGTTTGTATGCAACAACTTCTTATCACCTGGCTTTTGTCATGGCTGCACTTTTTCATGCTTCTACAGGACCCCTTCAAACTTGAGTCAAGCTCGGAATACTTTGAACAGAAGCATGACACGTGTCCTTTAGAAACGAATGCCCAGTATGCTTGCTGACAGGCTGTCGTCACGGTTAGCCTTCCGTATTAAATGCCTTGAGCCGTAGTTTCATTAAAAGTTGATCATAACTCCTCGTTTCTAGGGAACAACTATCATAATCTCAACTCTTAATTCCCATGTCATTCGAAGAGTCTCTTCGAGCACGAAGCATTTTGTCTTCTTTTGCTTACGTGGTAGCACCCTATAAGTAGGGGCTATTGGGAGAAAGAAAAGCTTTCTTTCTTTTTTCCTTCCAACATAAGCTTTTTGTCAGAGCTTTCTTCTTCCTTCGAATCCTAGCTTCCCGCCATGGCTTCCAAGAAATTAAGAACCATGAAATCTCTTGCGGCGAGCTCCAATAAGGCTAGCGAGGTAGTGGCTAGCCCTAGACCGGCTGGTGGAGCTACGACGAGTGCGAGACAGACTAGAGCATTATCGATGAGACAAGCTAGAGTGGCCACGACGAGCATTCGACAGGCCAAAGGGAAGCAGTTAGCCTCAAAAGCAATCGTCGTTGAGCAAGCTCCTGTCGTGGGAGTCTTGGTGCACGAAAACATATGGCCGTCCATTGCTAGTAGGTGTCCGATCGTCATTGACATCCTGGTTTGCTGATGCATATGAGCGTCGACTCTTAGGACCGTCGTCTTGAATAGGCTAATAATTTTTCTTGCTGATGTGCATGGGCGCCATTCTTCGGAGTGGCATTTCGAAGATGTGCTAAAGCTTTATCAACCGAAGCAAATAGTCGTTACTATTTACAAAGTAATGACTATAGATGTGCTGAGGCTTTCTGCATGCGCGTAGCCAGTGTCCATGCACAGCTCTTTTCATAAGGTACCTATGTGGATGCTTGTTGGCCGATGCGTGGTACGACTTTGGTAGTACCTGCATGGATGCTCGCAGAATAAATGTGTGGATGCTCTCTTTTTACGGTAAAGTGCTTTCACTTTCTATTTTTGCAGAAGATATTTTATGTTTTTCTAACACACATTGTTTATGTGCAGTTCCTGTGCCTGTGTCTCTCTTCGGGGATATCCTTCTAAAATTGGTGGAGTGTGCCCCGGGCATAAACGTCGACGAGGCGCTCACCATTCCTGTCATGCAGCTGATTGCCCAAGGTAAACCGAAGGGGCGACTAGCAATGATACAAGATCAACAGTTTGTATACTTCCGTCGTATGATGGATCGAGCCAAGTTGTCTCTCCCCTCTGATGTCGTTAAGATGCTGAAACCTTTGTTCTTTTTGGCGATCAGCTGGTTCTGGAAAAGACCAAGCTCCTGGAGATAAACAAAAACTGGTAATTCAAGAATGTCGATCTTTCTTTGTATGTTTCATCAATCAACCGACACCTCCCGTTCTCAATTTTCTTTTGCTTGGCTGAGAAGTGTGTTATGAAATGGGATCTGACCCCGAAGCGAGGGGGTTTAATGACCGGCCATATCCAAGTGGATGGATACTCTAATCAGAGGGATTCTTTCAAGAGTGCTCCTGATGGTCCATCATGTATGCTGCGTGTGTTACTCCCCGATCGTCTGTTCAGTGACTTTACCATGGAGGTGCATCCGTTCCGGGCCTCTCTTTTTTCTAATAGGCTTCTTGCCACAGGCTGTACATATCCGAAGGAGGTCTTCCATATCGAAGGTTGGATCCATCCTAGGGCAGAATGACGTGAACTAACCCAATAGGTATTGGGTAGGTTCAAGAAGGACTTACTAGGTACGAGCCTGCGTTGTGCCATCAGGGCCACCGAACATGGTATAGAGATCAATCGGCCTTCGTTTATAGCCTTATTGGAACTATTTAACCAACATATCTAGACTTTCTTCACCCCTAGTGGAGAGATGGGCTTGGCCCTCCATGAGATGTGTGCTATCTCGAAGCTTCCGTGGGGGGACGAGCCATATAAGAAATATACCCCTTACAAGGAGGAGTTTTTGGTGTTGGAGAACAAATATTCCAAAATGATGGGTATGTACAAAGAATTTCTTTGCCACTATCAAGTATGCATGTGCCATGGTGGGACGAAGGCTCCACCATATATCAAGGCCTGGATGGATTATATATTCACAAAGCATCCGTCGATCCCAGAGACGGTTCATTTTACGGCGTGCAGGGTATATACCGCTGACGAAGTAGATGATCTGATGGCTGAAGTGGGGGTATCTACTCCCTCAGTAGATGCTGAGGGAAAGCCCACCTCTACTGTTCACAACTACTTTTGTCAGAATCTGACAATTTTAAGTTCGAAAGCAACATTAGCCGCCTTTCAGATGATATGGCTGCGGAAAGCCATGGTTCTAGGAGGTTCTGGGCCCGCGGGACGGGTTGGTCGAAAACTTATTCTGCCAGCTGTGAGGTTGGCCTTCGAGCATTCGTTGGCTCTGCTGTCGGCTATGGTATGTGTCATCTTGCAAGGTTTGCAGGAGTTCTCCAAGAGGATAATAGAGTTCTGTGGGGGGAACGATGAATTCCCTTGGGTTGGACTCCCTTACCATTACTTGATGGGTTGGTTGGCATTACACCACCCTGGTTTGATAGTCCCCAGCACTCTCGATGGTTACGAGGAAGGGGATGCGACACTGCGTAACTATTATCGCATAAAATAGCTCCATCAGGATGTCCCCGTCTGTAGGTGGATGTTAGGCCGTTTAGACGGTTATACTTTCAACAGGGTCTAGCCTAAGTACAAGGTTTACCTTGCGAATGATGAGTTAGTGGATAGTGATTTAACTTTTGGTGCCTACTACTGGTTGTAGTACATCCATCCTTTCCATTGGGTGTATCGAAACCAGAACCAGGTGTACCTGGAGCCTTATTTGCCGAGCCAATTCGCACGTCAGTTTGGCTATAGCCAGATTATGATAGGCAATCCGAGCTCCTGTCTTGGTTATGAAGGAAGTCTACTAGACGGTGCCCGAGTATGGTGTTATTATAATGTCGGTGGTACTAGAGTAAAATTTACGATCCCCTCGATGCATGAGGAGACTCATATCTTGTATTCCACTGTGAAGTTCTACTGCATCACGAACAACTTCTCACCGGAGTATGATAGATAGTGAAGCTTGCTCAAGGGGACGAAGTTTGAGACCCCTCGATTGGCCTTCGAGCATCTTCAGGGGCTTGCATCATCGGAGAGTAGATCCACAGACGGCTCCAGCTCATCGTGGGAGGGGCGAAAGGAGGAAGTACTCTTGAGTAACCCACGAAGCGTCAAGTTTCTTCGGGGGTGAACCCTCCTTCTGTCAAGAGAATAAGAACAACTGTGCCTCTACGGTATGGACCCTCCCGACAGTCTTTATTGGAACATTGTGTTCGACCCATTGAATCTCCTTCACAGGTAAACCTTAGTATTTTTTTTCGGGGGTTTCATTTCATACTTTCTGTTTATCACTGCTTTGCTTGTGTAGGCGGGGCCCATATGGTTAGAGAGACTCAGGGAACTTCCTGAGGAACCTGCCCCAGAGGTGCCTCGATTCGTAGGAACCGAGGGGGAGACTGCAGCTGATAAAACTATCGACTCGGAAGGTGTCTATCTTTCTGCTCCCTTTGAGTATGAGACTCGGGGTTCTTCGGATCCATTGGATTTGCCTCTACAGGTAACTTTCATTGGGCCGATCAAGGACGAGCCCGTTGAGATAGTTGGGGTCGACCTAGCAGCAGAAGAGGGTGGGACTCCAGTATCTGTACCTGTGATGGGCTATATGGACGTGGATGCTGAGAATATTATCCAGAATCCTTCCACCGTAACTCCTTTCCATGTCGAGAGAAGGGTTGAGGATAATTTCGATGCATCGGGAGGTGAGGAAGATCATCCGGTCGAGGAGATGCCTTTGGCAAATCTCGGGGATTCGTCCCCTGCGGCTGGTCGAAGATCCCTTGGAAGGGTTAATAGTGAAGGGTGTCGAAGCATTGGCCTGCCAAGCTGTTGAAGTGCCAACAAAAATGATTGTCGAACAGCTAGTTGACGAGGTTATTCTAAAAGTCGTCGAGGAGGCGATTGAGGAGTTGGCTGATATGGTCCTCGGAGAGATGACCGAAGAGACCAATGTAAAACAAGTCGACGAGGCTACGGACGAGTCGATAACTGAGGTTCCAGCCGAGGTGGCCACTGAGACGATGGTCGATAGTGCTGCTGATGAGCCTGTCGACGTAACCAGCAGGAGTCCGGCCAAAGAGATTATGGAAGAATCGGCCGAGAAGATTGTTGACGAGCCGGCTGCTGAAGCGCTGGTTAAGAAGACCGCTGAGGAATTAGTCACGCCGACCGTTGAGAAGACGGTCGCTGAGGTTGTGATGGAACTGGGAATTCCTAGGACCCTTACTTTGGTGTGCGTATTGATCGATAGAAAGTTAAACAGATTTAATACATGTTCTGACCCTTCATAGGCGGAAACTAGGGTTCACGAATTATACCTGCGGCAAAAAAAAGACAAGTAGTTCCTGGCAATCTTGAGCGGACGACCCCAAGATCTTCTGAACGTATTCCTTCCTTGAGTTGGACGTCGTGTGGACGACGATCTCCCAACCTTTTCTTCTACTTGGTAGCCCTCTCTTTCTCCCCTTACGTGAATCACAAATTTAGAGAAAGCTTCAGATTTCTGATTCGTAATTTGGCGGCCAGAGAATAGAGGATATATATAGGCTACGGCAAGGACCATGAGGAGAAATTAGGGTCAGGCCTCCTAACCGATCTGGATATCCCGTGTTCAGCCTGAATACACAATCCAGGCTTATTAACAATAGCTCGGTCCACTAATGAGCTTTTGTTGCACTACCTTCCTAATCCCAAATTATGTTTGTGGGCTCCTTTTATTAATTGCTCGTTTGGCTCCCCATGTTAAGATATCGAATGTCCGTCGATCAAATTAAGTTACTGACAACTATATTGATTCGACATCTTTTATCCTTAAGTAGTACCGCTCAACTTTATTTGTCATGTCGAATATAATCCACCTGCAGGGTTTATATGACAATCATTATGAGCTCCTTAAGGGGACATCACCTGATGTATCGGGACATGGATTCCATTTGTTGACCCATAATGAATCTCACTATTTCATGAGTCAAAGTACACTGCTTATATATGTCTGTTATTATATCCGAATTAAGAGCGCAAGCATCCATAATAACGGAGGTGTTTATGCTCTTATGTAGTTAGTACAAAGAGAACAACCTCAAGTGGTCCTGTTCAATACACACAAAATGTACTAGTATAAACCTGTAGTCAAGATAGACTAATACTATATTACACTACAACCTTTTCAATAGATTGTCCAAGTCCGTCTAGGTTATGAACTATTTATATATTCCATAGGGGACTGATAATATGATCTTCTGTGTGATACCACACACCATATTATCTACAATATAGAATATCTGACATTTGCGTTAACACTTGCAACAAATACAATATGTAAACATTTGGCCATATGATTCTTATTCAAAATTTAAGGAAATAAGGTTACTACAAAAGTGATGCTTTTAGTATATAACCCTAACAATCTCCCACTTATACTCAAAGCATTGCTTTTTAGTATACTGTCACAAATCTCTAGCTTTTACTTAAAGCCATGCTGCTACACATCTGACTCTCATTCCCTCAACATGACTATCAAAAGACTTAGCCGGTAAGCTCTTTGTAAAGGGATCAGCTAGGTTATCGGCTGATGCTATCTTGATCATAACAACTTTTTCTTTCTTTACAAAATCTCGTATCAGGTGGTATTTGCGCTCAATGTGTTTACCTGTCTTATGGGCTCGTGGTTCCTTCGAGTTGGCAACTGCACCACTATTATCACAATAAAGTGTAATAGACTTAGGCAAACTAGGTACCACATCCAAATCCAACAGAAAGTTTCTGAGCCAAACTTCTTCTTTGGCTGCCTCAGAGGCTGCCACATACTCGACTTCTATGATGGAATCAGCAATACATTTTTGTTTGATACTCCTTCACACAGTGGCTCCACCTCGCAAAGTAAACACATAACCTAAGGTATATTTCCTGGCATCCCTATCTGACTAAAAATTTGAGTCTGTATACCTCAAGGAAACTAAACTATCTATCTGGTAAACTAACATATACTCTTTAGTCCTTTTCAGGTACTTCAAAATATGCTTTACGGCAGTCCAGTGCTCTTGTCCTGTGTTAGACTGATATCTGCTGACCATGTCCACGGCAAAGCAGATGTCTGGTCTCATACATATCATTACATACATTAAGCTTCCTATTGCTGAAGCATAAAGAACTACTTTCATGTTCTCTATCTCTTTAGGTGTCCTCGGATACTGCTCCTTTGATAGAGCAATTTCATGTCTAAAAGGTAATAAACCTTTCTTAGAATTTTGTATGCTAAAACGAGTTAGTACAATATCTCTTTAGGTGTCCTCGGAAGCTTGGGATAAGCCCAACATCCTTTTCTTGCGATCTCGTAGAATTTTTATCCCAAGGATGTGACCTACTTCTCTCAAGTCCTTCATATCAAACTGTTTGGATAGCCATACCCTTACATCAGATAACACCTTCATATTGTTTCCAATGAACAAGATGTCATACACATAAAGTACTAGGAACACCACCACATTTTTGTCATACTTTTTGGATACACATGATTCATCCTGACATTGATCAAATCTATAGGATTTTATCACCTGATCAAAACATATGTTCAAAGATCTGGAAGCTTACTTAAGTCCATAAATGGACTTCTTGAGCTTACAAACAAGATGTTCTTGGCCCTTTTCAATGAACCCATCTGGTTGCTTCATATAGATGTTTTTCTCAAGACTTACATTAAGGAAAGCTGTCTTGACATCTATTTGCCAAATCTCATAATCGAGATAAGTTGCACTAGATAAAAGAATTCGGATAGACTTAAGCATGGCTACTAGAGAAAATGTTTCCTCATAATCGATACCCTCTCTTTGAGTAAAACCTTTTGCAATAAGCCAAGCTTTAAAGGTTTCAATCTTACCATCTGATCCTCTTTTTCCTCTTATAGACCCACTTGCATCCAATGGCTTTTACACCAACGGGTGGTTCTACAAGCTTCTAGACCTGATTGGAATCCATAGATTCTACTTCAGATATCATTGTTTTTTGCTAAGACTCTACATCTTTATCTTAGAGTGCTTCATTGTAGGTACAGGGATCAAAATCTTGTTCCTCAGGAATGAAGTATGACGACTCTCCCAAGAACATATATCTATCAGGTTGTATCACAACCCTCCCACTACGAAGAGAAACTATCGGTTGTGGTATAACATTTGTGATACGTTGTGCAGTTAATTGTGGTTCATCCTCTTGTACTGTTGGTACTGAAGTACTTGGTGTCTCACCTCTCAGTTCTTCTAGAATAACTCTACTTGTGGGTTTATGGTTCATCACATAGTCTTCCTCTAAGAATCGGGCATTGGTGCTAACAATGTCCTTCTGATCCTTAGGACTATAAAATAAACCTCCTTTCGTTCCTCTTGGATAGCCTACAAGCAAGCATACTTCTGTACGAGATTTTAACTTATTTGCTTTTCCATTCAGCACATGTGCTAGACTACCCCAAATTCGAACATGTTTCAGACTAGGCTTACGCACAATCCACAACACTGTGGGAGTAAGAGGTACTGACTTAGAAGGAACCAAGTTCAAAATATAAGCTGCAGTCTCTAAGGTATATCTCCAAAAGGAATCTGGTAAATTCGAATAACTCATCATTGATCTAACCATCTCCATAAGAGTTCTATTCCTTCTTTCGGCTACACCATTCTGCTGGGGCAATTCAGGTGTAGTCAATTGAAATGTAATCCCAGCCTCTGATAAATAATTCCTAAACTATCCAAAGACGTACTCGCCACCAAGATCTGATCGTAATGACTTGATACATTTTGTATGACGTTTCTCCGTTTAAGCCTTGTACTCTTTGAATTTCTTAAAGCACTCAAACTTACGGCGCATCAAATAAATGTATTCGTACCTTGAATAATCATCAATAAATGTGACAAAATATTCAAAGCCACCTCTAGCTTGGATAGTCATTGTTCCACACAAATCAGAATGAACCAATTACAACACATCTTTGGCCCTATACCCCTTTGCCCTAAAAGGCCTTTTGGTCATTTTACCTTCCAAGCAGGATTCACAGACTGGTAGTGTGAAACCCACAATTTTCCAGTTACATTTTAAATTTTATTAGTGTGTTTTTGCTAGTTAGTTTTTTAAATTAATTAATAGAAAAATACTTTTGAAAATTAATAACTTGGATTTTGATTTTCTGGCTCAGACCCGAACCCAATTTGAAACTAAAAATATTTTAAAATGTTTAGTTATATTTTTCTAAAGAAAAATTATTTATAATTTTCAAAGCCCTTTCCCTATTATTTTCTTTTAGCCCACTATATTTGTTTAGCCCAAGTATTTGAGACCAAGTCTTGTTAGCCCAACCAAACCATTAACCATTTTAACCATTTAAGAGAAGCCATTCTCTTAAACCCATTAGAATAACCCTCCAAGCCAATGAAACCCAAGCCTTTGGTTTTAATCCTTAAACCCTTTAATACTTTAGAGATAGAGAGAGAGAGAGAGACTTTAAAACAATTCTTTTATTTAAGAGTTTCATTAAACTCACTCTCTTTCACCCATCAGTTGAGGAAAAACCACCTCTCCCATACGTTGGCTCGGCCGACCCTTCTGTTTCCAACTGCCGCCACCTACAAATCCTCCGTTCACCTCCCCGAACGGCCATGGCCGTTGGGTTCCGAAACCCCCAAATTTTCTCCTATTTAAAACCCCTTCACCACCATTCTCCATCACCATCTCACCATCTCAAAATTTTCCCCAAACCCCCGTGCCCTAGCTGATCTACTCCGATCCGTGCCCGACGCACCCTCCCGCGGCCAACCCAGAGTCCGGCGCCACCCCTCCCAAGGTCGACGCCCATCGGCGACCAACCCGGCCGCCGTTTTCCGCGGTCGTGTGCGCCAGCCCGACCCGGGCGGCCTTCCCGTTCTCCGGTGCTGTTCTCGACACCCCGCCACTGTCTTTTTCGAGCTCGGGTGCTGTACACGCAGCCGAACCCCGACGAGGTGCTGACCCGAGCCCGAGACGTTGTCCATGTGTTATTTTTCTCTAAAATTCACCTGAGAGCTCTAGCCGAGCAATTTCTGGTATATTCCCGTTGCCCGTTTCCATTTTTATAGTCTGTGATGAATTTGGTCCACGAATTTCCCTGGGAATTCGGTAAACGAGGCATTTTTAAATTTTCCAAAATCCTTTCGAAAACGATCTGTGAGTTCTCGGAATATTTCTATGGGTTTGGTTTTCTGAAATCTTTTCGGAATTGGTTATGTGGCTTATTTTTCTTTGAGTGTTCTGTTGGTTTTGGAATTTTCGAGGAGTTTCGGTTTTCCGAAGTTCGTTTCGGTTTTCCGAAGTTCATTTCGGGTTTTCCGAGTTTCATTTCGGTTTTCCAAATTTCGAAAACATGTTGTGGATATTATTTTCGGGTTTTGGATATTATTATTATTTTCTGGTTAGAAATTGGGTTTCCCTGGTATGGGACTTGTGATTGGTGGTTGTGGCACATTTTTCCAGTTTTGGGTTGTCCCAAAAATAGAGGAAATGCTACCGAAGTTTTTATAAAACTTTATAAATGGATTTCAAATCAGTTTTCGAAAATCTTTATGAATTGGATTTTTGGGCGACGACCGTATCGGTCAATGGGCCTTTAGCGAAATGCAAACGAAATCGGCATTGTTCTGGATGTTGAGGCATTAGCTATTTTTGACGATTGGACCAATATCTGAGACTCGTAAATTAATTCAATTTAATTTAAATTATTATTTTATTTTGTAATTAAATTGTAGGATAATTTTTAGAGACTAACCAGAGTTTTCTTCTTATTTAAATTCATGTAAAATGGTCTGTAAAGGGTGTAAGCCCAGTTTTATTATTTTCTGTGGTTTTGTAATAAGTTAGTTAAATTTTTATTCTTTTATGGTTGTGATTGACGTAAACACGTAAAATAGTAAAATAATTATTTTATAGTAAATCAATATTGTTTTCTCATATTAAATAAATTAGGAAAAACTACAAGTTATTATTTAAACAAGTTTCACGTTTTTCTAATTTAAAGAAAAATGTAGTTTTATTATATAAATTATAAAATACCAAGTTTTGCCAATAAACCGATAAATACAAAGTTTTCCAAAATTAAATATAAAATGATCTTTCCATCATAATTAAATATAACGCATTAGATAATCGAGTTTTGTTTGTGTTAGTATAATAAAGATTAAAAATTAACTAGGACAAATTTAGAGATTGTAACTAGCACATCTTGCATGGTAATTTTGGAAATCTAAGGCAGACTTCTCGATTGTAGGATTTCGAGGACAAGTCTGAATTCAATCACGGAGACATTCCAAATCCAGTCAAAATCAAAGGCAAGTACATTTTGTGATAGATTACAATTATTTAGTAATTGCTTTATTGCATTTTTAAACCACGATGCAACACGGAACTCTCTCTGAGAGCATTGACTGTTTAACTGTTGGGTACTGGGGGAGTAGTGTAATGAGTATGACTACATCCAAAATAGTATAATGACCGTGTTAGCTTACCCCTCATACACACGGGGATAAGCCATATCGTATCAATATGATACAACTGTACAACCCAATCCGGTCATATTTATTGCCTATTCACATCACAATGTTTTAACTGCTGGAAAACTATTTATTTTAAATTGTTTAAAAGTGCATAATTCTATTATTATTTCAATTGTTAAAATATCATGAATTGTACTTTGCTCCCTCCTGACTGGAGACTATATTTTTAGGTCCTATTGATGATGCAGAGCTACCGATTAGTAGTTATTATGATCCTGAGTTGTATCCAGCTGTGCTACCAGATGATGCTGGACTTGGAGATGACGAGCCTATCTTTTAGCTATTGTCATTTTCTATTTATTGTTGTTTAAAAAGACTATTTCTATTATCAGTTGTAACTTTTGTTGGACAAGTTTTAATTATCGGAATATTAAAGTTGTGGCAGTTAGTCTGTGTTGTTGATTACCTGTATGAGTGATACAGCTTACTGCCGCCGTCTCAACAATGGTGCAGGCTGGGCATGATCCAATTCGACCCAAGAAATTGGGACCGGGTTGTGACATATTTTTAGTGGTGGCCCATGCAGGTCAGATCAACGACTTAGAAAAACATATCTAGAAATATTTAGAACACTAGAACATTAATTTGTCACAACATAGGACCGAAATATATTATAAATAAATATATTTTTTGATTATAGACTGATAGGCTACCTTGCTTATGTTTATATCCTAAACCTTCCAGAATATGGCCACCAATCCTGCTGGAGATGGGGTATCTTCACCCTATCATACCCCACCTTCCCAACCAAGACCGGATCCTACACCTCGGCAGCTGGCCGACTGTCTCCATAATACAACGGCAGATCCATCATCTTCCCAGACGGAGATGCAGCCCCCTGCAGTATTGTCCACTCCAGCTGCCCCACCGGTGCCTGTGGACCCTACCGACCTCATAGGTCTGCTAAGAGGAGTGCTAGAAGCCTAGAGAGCTCAAACGGAAGCTCATTAAGAGCAAACCGCGATTATGAGGGAAAGCATGGAGAATGCTCATAACGTGGCTATGACTGCTCTAGGAAGAGGAGAAGCAGCTCAACTTGAACCAAGGCTTGCCAAAGTAAACATAAATCTAAGGGATTAATTTATGAAACATTCAGGCCATTTAAATTAATGAAGATCATATTGTTAAGGTGGGCGATATTGAGAGTTTCAAGAAGCAGAACCCTCGACCCTTCAAGGGAACCGAGGGAATCGTCTATGCTGACGAATGGCTCGACAGCATGGAGCATCTCCTGAGCGTCACTCGACTTCCAGAAGACCTCAAGGCCGAAGCAGTAGGACAACAACTACAAAGTATAGCAAGCACCTGGTATCGGAATGAACCCCGACTCTAGGCCAAGCAGCTTGACTGGGATACCTTCAAGAGGTTGTTCCAAAGGAAGTTCTTTCCAACATCAGAGTTGCGGGAGATGGAGAGGCAATTTCAGAACCTGAAGCAAGGAAATATGACTGTTGGAGAATATACGGCAAAATTCGGCCAACTCAGCCGTTTTGCCAAGAACTTGGTAGCTGACCCTGATGACCGTGCTGAAAGGTTCAGATATGGGCTGATAGAGGAGATCCGCACCTATGTGATCTCAGGCGGTGCTAAGACTTATGAAAGGATCCTGGAGCGAGCTCAAGATATAGAGAAGAGCCAACCCGCTCGCTTAAAGAGGGATTACCCTGGAACTAACAACTTCCAGGGTAATTAGAAGAAGCCCAACAACAACAACAACAACACAACCGGCCTCCTCACCATCAGCAGCAGCACCAACAGGTGAGGAACAATGATAGAGCACCTCAGAGGCAGATCCCTGTTAGTGATTTTTGCAAAAGGCCAGGGCATCAATCGAACATCTGCAGGAAAAGGCTAGGACACTGCCTAGTCTGTGGGTCTGCCACCCATCAAGTGAAGGATTGCCCCTCGTCGATCCACCGGACTGGAGCAACTCAACATAAAGGTCCTCTGTCCACTCAGTAACAACAATTTGGGCAACATCAACAGAAGACTGGGCGAGCCTTTGCCCTAGCAGCAGATGAGGTGAAGCCAGAGCAGGAACCTACAGCTGATGTCATCGCATGTTTCATTTATGTGCATTCCTATCCTGCCTTAGCTTTATTTGATTCGGGTGCATCACATAGTTTCATATCCACAAAATTTATCTCTACACACCACATAGTTACGGGCTTTAGCAAGAAGATATGTAGAGTCATGACCGGTGGTGGACCCTTACCCATCACTGAGACCTGTAACTGCCCTATCACCATATCAGGCCACCAATTCATAGCACCTTTGCTTGTGATGCCCTTATCCAACTATGATGTAGTCCTAGGGATGGACTGGTTGAGTAAGCAGCATGCGCTGATAGACTGTCACAGAGGATGTGTAGTCTTCAGCCCACCTGGAGAGCCGGAGTTTGAAATCTCTCGAACTCTGGAGGATATGGAGTGTGTTACCTACACCTCTATCACAGAAGAACCCGGACCTCCCCATCCTATCATAGCAAAATTTATGGATGTCTTCCCTGATAGTCTTCCCGGGTTACCCCCAGATTGAGACATAGAGTTCACCATTGACCTAGTCCCCGGCTCTTTCCCTATTTCTAAGGGATGCTACAGAGTCAACCCGCAGGAGGCCAAGGAGATGAAGGATCAGATCAATGAACTGAAGGCTTTGGGATTTATCCAAGATGGGGCTTCACCCTGGAGAGCACCTGTCTTATTTGTTCCTAAGAAGGACAGAACAGTGCGAATGTGCATCGACTATCGGGCACTGAATAACATCACCATCAAGAACAAGTACCCTCTTCCCCGGATCGATGACTTGTTTTATCAACTCTGTGGAGCCAAGGTGTTCTCGAAGATAGACCTCAGATCCGGCTACCATCAGATCAAGGTCAGGAAGGAGGACATTCCATAGACGGCGTTCAACACCAAGTATGGACAGTTTGAATTCTTGGTCATGCCGTTTGGACTGACGAATGCTCTTGCTGTATTTATGAACCTTATGAACAAGGTTTTCCATGAATACTTAGATCAATTTGTTGTTGTCTTCATCGATGACATTCTGATCTACTCAAAGACTGAAGAGGAGCATGAAGAGCACCTCAGGAAAGTTCTGGGAACTTTGAGGAAGGAGAAGCTATATGGTATGCTATCCAAATGTGAATTCTTTCTAGACAAGGTGGATTTTCTTGGCCATGTTGTCACAGGAGAAGGAATTTCGGTAGACCCTAAGAAGATAGCTGTTGTTGAGAAGTGGTCTACCCCAAGCTCAGTTGCTGAAATCAGAAGTTTCTTGGGCTTGGCTGGCTACTATCGGAAGTTTGTGAAGGATTTCGCCAAGATTGCTGAACCAATGACGAAGCTCACTCGAAAGAATGAAGAGTTCATCTGGATGGAAGCTTGCCAGGCGTCGTTTGAAGAACTGAAGAAGAGGCTTACAACAACACCGATACTTGCGCTACCCGCCGGTACTGGAGGTTTCTCAATATATAGCGATGCCTCTGGAAAAGGACTGGGTTGCGTTCTTCAACAACATGGGAAAGTGATTGCTTACGCATCTAGGCAATTACGGACTCATGAGAAGAACTATCCCACACATGATCTGGAGCTTGCTGCAGTCATTTTTGCTTTGAAGCTATGGAAGCATTATCTCTATGGAGAGAGAGTAGAAATATATACAGACCACAAAAGTCTGAAATATGTTTTCACTCAGAAGGAACTGAATATGAGACAAAGAAGATGGCTGGAACTAATGAAGGATTTTGACATCTACTTGCAGTACCATCCAGGTAAGGCTAATGTGGTTACAGATGCACTTAGTCGATACCCAGTGGCGATATTCTTGACTAAGGAGCCGCACTTGTTGGAGGACATAGAGAAGCTTGGTTTGGAGATTGTACTGCCTGAGGAAAAGATGAAGGAACTGGGGCGAGAAGCTATTGTACCTGGAGCTGACTCAACCATGATGCAGTTGCAATTGCGTTCAAGTCTGATGGACAAAGTCAAGGAGACACAATTCCACGACGAGACGCTTTACAAACTCAGAGATGAAGTGCTGGCAGAAACACTTGAAGGATTCTCTATCGCCAGTGACGGAGCATTGAAGAATGGTACGAGAATGTGTGTACCATCTAGCGAACTGAAGAATGAGCTAATGTAAGAAGCGCACCAGTCGCAGTATTCCATACATCTTGGAGCTAATAAGATGTATCGGGATATGCGTACCATTGTTTGGTGGTATGGAATAAAGAAGGATGTATCCAAATTTGTGGCTAGATGCTTGATTTGTCAACAAGTGAAGGCTAGCAGACAGAGACCTGCAGGACTTCTACAGCCGGTGGATATTCCGGAGTGGAAGTGGGAGCATATAACAATGGACTTTGTGTCAGGATTGCCTCGATCCCAAGGAGGGAAGGACGCCATTTGGGTTATTGTGGACCGACTGACTAAGTCAGCTCACTTTATCCCCTTCAAGGTTGGTTTATCCACCGAGAAGTTGGCGGTACTGTACATGCGACACATCTACCGGATTCATAGAGTACCAGTAAGTATTGTATCTGACCGAGATACTAGATTTACCTCTCACTTTTGGAAGAGTTTGCATGACAGCTTGGGAACAAAACTGAAGTTCAGCACCACCTATCATTCCCAAACTGACGGACAATCGGAGAGGACTATCCAGACGCTAGAAGATATGCTGAGATCTTGCGTCTTAGAATTTGGAGGGTCTTGGGAAGACCATTTGCACTTGGTAGAGTTCTCTTACAACAACAGCTACCAAGCTAGCATCGGTATGACACCATTTGAAGCTCTTTATGGACGTCGTTGCCGTACTCCACTTGCATGGGTTAACGTAGGAGAAAGAGTACTGCTTGGGCCAGAGATGGTGACTGATGCAGCAGAGAAGGTGAAGGTGATTAGAGACAAGCTCAGGATTGCCCAAGACAGACAGAAGTATTGGGCAGATAGCAGTCGTCGACCACTGGAGTTTGAAGAAGGAGATAGTGTCTTTGTGAAGATTTCACCTACCAGAGGAACTATCCGATTTGGCAGAGTGGGAAGCTGAGTCCCAGATATATCGGACCATTTGAAATTTTGAGCCGAATTGGTGAAGTAGCGTATCGGTTAGCTCTACCAGCTAATCTTGAGGGCGTGCATAATATCTTCCATGTTTCACAGCTCAGACTCTACATCCCAGATTCGAGTCACATCTTGGACCATTCAGAGCTGGAGATTGGACCCAGCCTTACAGTACCAGAGAAGCCTGTGGCAATTTTGGATAGAGGCGAGAAGAGGACCAGGACTTCGGTGACTCCCATAGTCAGAGTTATGTGGAGGCACGATTCCCCAAGCGAGTCTACCTGGGAGCGAGAAGATGAGATACGGGAGCAGTATCCGTACTTGTTTGAGACCTGAGGTATTTTTCTACCCTATCCTTTAATTTCGAGGGCAAAATTTCTTAAGGAGGGAAGGTTGTGAAACCCGCAATTTTCCAATTATATTTTAAATTTTATTAGTGTGTGTTTGCCAGTTAGTTTTTCAAATTAATTAATAGAAAAATACTTTTGAAAATTAATAACTTGGATTTTGATTTTCTGGCTCAGACCCGAACCCAATTTGAAACTAAAAATATTTTAAAATGTTTAGTTATATTTTTTCTAAAGAAAAATTATTTATAATTTTCAAAGCCCTTTCCCTATTATTTTCTTTTAGCCCGCTATATTTGTTTAGGCCAAGTATTTGAGACCAAGTCTTGTTAGCCCAACCAAACCATTAACCATTTTAACCATTTAAGAGAAGCCATTCTCGTAAACCCATTAGAATAACCCTCCAAGCCCATGAAACCTAAGCCTTTGGTTTTAATCCTTAAACCCTTTAATACTTTAGAGAGAGAGAGAAAGAGAGACTTTAAAATAATTCTTTTATTTAAGAGTTTCATTAAACTCACTCTCTTTCACCCATCAGTTGAGGGAAAACCACCTCTCCCAAACGTTGGCTCGGCCGACCCTTATATTCCCAACCGCCGCCACCTACAACTCCTCCGTTCACCTCCCCGAACGGCCATGGCCGTTGGGTTCCGAAACCTCCAAATTTTCTCCTATTTAAAACCCCTTCACCACCATTCTCCATCACCATCTCACCATCTCAAAATTTTCCCCGAACTCCCGTGCCCTAGCCGATCTACTCCGATCCATGCCCGACGCACCCTCCCGCGGCCAACCTAGAGTCCGGCGCCTCCCCTCCCGAGGCCGACGCCCACCGGCGACCAGCACGGCCGCCATTTTCCGTGGCTGTTCACGCCAGCCCGACCCGGGCGGCCTCCTCGTTCTTCGGTGTTGTTCCGCGGCACCCCGCCGCTGTCTTTTCCGAGCTCGGGTGCTGTACACGCAGCCAAACCCCGATGAGGCGCTGACCCGAGCCCGAGACGCTGTCCGTGTGTTCTTTTTCTCTAAAATTCACCTGAGTGCTTTACCGAGCAATTTCTGGTATATTCCCGTTGCCCGTTTCCATTTTTATATTCTGTGATGAATTTGGTCCACGAATTTCCCTGGGAATTCGGTAAACGAGGCATTTTCGGATTTTCCGAAATCCTTTCGGAAACGTTCTGTGAGTTCTCGGAATATTTCTATGGGTTTGGTTTTCTGAAATCTTTTCAGAATTGGTTCTGTGGCTTATTTTTTCTTTGAGTGTTCTGTTGGTTTTGGAATTTTCGAGGAGTTTCGGTTTTCCAAAGTTCGTTTCGGTTTTTCGAAGTTCATTTCGGGTTTTCCGAGTTTCATTTCGGTTTTCCGAATTTCGGAAACGTGTTGTGGATATTATTTTCGGGTTTTGGATATTATTATTATTTTTTGGTTGGAAATTGGGTTTCCCTGGTATGGGACTTGTGATTGGTGGTTGTGGCACATTTTTCCAGTTTTGGGTTGTCCCGAAAATAGAGGGAACGCTGCCGAAATTTTTATAAAACTTTATAAATGGATTTCAAATCGGTTTTCGAAAATATTTATAAATTGGATTTTTTTGGGCGACGACCGTATCGGTCAATGGGCCCTTAGCGAAATGCAAACGAAACCGGCATTGTTCCGGACGTTGAGGCATTAGCTATTTTTGACGATTGGACCAATATCTGAGACTCGTAAATTAATTCAATTTAATTTAATTTATTATTTTATTTTGTAATTAAATTGTAGGATAATTTTTAGAGACTAACCAGAGTTTTCTTCTTATTTAAATTCATGTTAAATGGTCTGTAAAGGGCATAAGCCCAGTTCTATTATTTTCTGTGGTTTTGTAATAAGTTAGTTAAATTTTTATTCTTTTCTGGTTGTGATTGACGTAAACACGTAAAATAGTAAAATAATTATTTTATAGAAAATCAATATTGTTTTCTCACATTAAATAAATTAGGAAAAATTACAAGTTATTATTTAAACAAGTTTCACGTTTTTCTCATTTAAAGAAAAATATAGTTTTATTATATAAATTATAAAATACTAAGTTTTGCCAATAAACCGATAAATACAAAGTTTTCTGAAATTAAATATAAAATGATCTTTCCATCATAATTAAATATAACGCATTAGATAATCGAGTTTTGTTTGTGTTAGTATAATAAAGATTAAAAATTTACTAGGAAAAAATTTAGAGATTGTAACTAGCACATCTTGCATGGTAATTTTGGTAATCTAAGACAGACTTCTCGATTGTAGGATTTGGAGAACAAGTCTGAATTCAATCCCGAAGACATTCCAAATCTAGTCATAATCAAAGGCAAGTATATTTTGTGGTAGATTATAATTATTTAGTAATTGTTTTATTGCAAGTTTAAACCATGATGCAATACGAAACTCTCTCTGAGAGCATTGACTGTTTAATTATTGGGTACTGGGGGAGTAGTGTAATGAGTATGACCACATCCAAAATATTATAATGACTGTGTTAGCTTACCCCTCATATACACGGGGATAAGCCATATCGTATCAATAGGATACAACTGTACAACCCAATTCGATCATATTCATTGCCTATTCACATCACAATGTTTTAACTGCTGGAAAACTATTTATTTCAAATTGTTTAAAAGTGCATAATTCCATTATTATTTCAATTGTTAAAATATCATGAATTGTACTTTGCTTCCTCCTGACTGGAGACTATTTTTTAGGTCCTATTGATGATGCAGATCTACTGATTAGTAGTTATTATGATCCTGAGTTGTATCCAGCTGTGCTACCAGATGATGCTGGACTTGGAGATGACGAGCCTATCTTTTAGCTATTGTCATTTTCTATTTATTGTTGTTTAAAAAGACTATTTCTATTATCAGTTGTAACTTTTGTTGGACAAGTTTTAATTATCGAAATATTAAAGTTGTGGCAATTAGTCTGTGTTGTTGATTACATGCATGAGTGATACAGCTTACTGCCGTCATCTCAACAATGGTGCAGGCTGGGCATGATCCGATTTGACCCAAGAAATTGGGACCGGGTCGTGACAGATAGTGCCTCCACTTCCAATGAATTCAAAGGTCCATCTTCAACCAGTCTTTGAATCCTTCTTAGGTTAATATGCTCTAATCGCAAGTGCCAAAGATATGTTTGGTTCATACAAAAAGGTTCCTTTCTCTTATTTAAGTTAGATGACATATTATTCATTTCCATAAGTTGTATTGTGGGTGAAACATGATTAATGACATACAGATTATCAACTAATGCTCCAGAACAGATAAAATGTTTATTCTTTCTAATAACAATATTCTCATTAAAATAAACTGAATATCCATCCTTAATTAACATAGAAACAAAAATTAAATTCCTTCTAAGTGAAGGTGCATAAAGACAATCTCTCAATGTCAAAGACTTATTTCTACCAGAAGATAAAGTAATATCTCCTAATGCAACGACTGTTACTTTTGTAGCGTCACCTGTAAACCCCCTAAATTTTTACTATAATTTTTTTTATTATTAAATTTGATATTTACCTTGTACTTCGTATTTTTACGTCGCGTGCAAGTTTGCGTCATGTATTGTACGTCGCGCACAAATTTGTATTTTCGTTCGTCGAGTGCGAAGATGTGCGAGGTACATATTTTTAGAGAAACATTTTTATATAGGGGAAACAAGGTTTTCAAGATGATATATGATAACTATTATATGTTGCTTAAAGTGGTAAATGCATCACTTCATTTTTATCATAAAAAGGCTAAATTTTCTTATGGTACAAAAATAAGTAGTAGTCTAGAAAAACTGTTATTTTTATGTAAATATATTATTGCTATGTGAGAGACATAAAAATTATTCCATGTCCACCTTGACTTTTACGAAAACAAGTTATAAATATTTTTATTTCAAAAATGATATTTCAAACATTCGAACATTTATATTGATTTTCAAAATTAATTAATATTATATTTTAATATTTATAAAAAAGATATTTTGGATCTTGTTTTATTTGATATTTGATTAGTTATTATAATTTAAATTGGAGAATATTTTATTTCAAATAGACTTTAAATTAAGTAAAGGTTTTATCTAGATTTAATGCAGATTTGATTAAATCAATTTTAAATCGATTTAAATTAGGGGAGGAATTATCCGTTAAGGATTTAAACCAATCCTAGCCTCTATCCATCTAGGAGCTCCACCTCTTATATAAGGAGAGGCTCCTTTTGCTCTTTTCTATGGAATTTCGCAAGCCAAAACCTTCACCACAGATGTGCATCATGTCCATGTCCGTGCCCTTCCTATCTACTACGTCATTTATGCTACAAATATATATTTTCCCGTCCGACAAGCCGGACGTCCACCTCGTGTCGGGACACAACCCTCGACACAACGCAATCCAAACCGACAATACAAATCTAGAATCCTAACCTACGGTCCACCTCGGCCTCGTCTCTGCCAACACCCGCCAACCATCACGGACACCATCCCGACCAACCCACCGGCAACACTACAACCCCTATCGCCACCACCGGACCACCGTTACAGACATCATCATCAACATCACCACTGCCACCACCGAAATAGAAGAGAAGAAGAAGATAAAACCTAAAACCTTACTCACCTCCTCCGGTACCACACACGTCCTTGGCCGTCGCTTCGAGCTTTCCGCCTCCGCTATGGCTGAGCCCCTTCGAGCCTTCACTGCCACCCATCGTATCGGCCGGACTCCGACCCCCTTATCGAGACATTTTTTGGAGTCCCATGTAGCCGACGCCCCTCCACCGGCGACTCCATCCGCTGCACCCGACTCCGGCAACCTCCCCGTTTGCCCGCTAGCAGCCCTTCCGCCGCGATCGTGACCACCTTCTTCGGGACTCGCCGGCGCGACGCACCTGCGGATCTGGCGCTGCCACGCCTGTCCGTCGCCTTCGACCACTGGTACTCCTCTCTCTGCCTCCTGCTCTCCTCTTTTCTCTCACTATAATTTTTCTCAAAAGAATTCATAGTGTACATCTATACATTGTTACTATATTAACCTATTTTATCAAAACGAGTGTAAGCACCTCGTTTCTAGTTTCTTAATATCTGCTGTCGTCAGCAGTATAATGATAAGCATAGGACTTTATTACTATTGTACTATTATATAGGCTACCAGTTAGATTGTATAGTAAGAGTATTAGTAGTTATAAATTATATTATTAATATTATCATTGATTCCTAAACCAATGTATATAAAGAAAACAATAGGTGTATATTGTTATGTTGCCATTATGAATGGTATTTTAATTTTACTAAATTAATTATAGTGTATATACGGTAAAACATCTCTCAAATTATATTATTTTTTAAATATGGTTTACAATATATATACACAAAGTATGTTTCAACCATAAAAATGATTTCTCCATATTTTCAGATATTTAGTCTAAAATAAATAAATAAATACCGTGATCAAATAAAAAGTAGTTTCTAAATGTTCACATCTACTTTCAAGTATTTATAAAATATTTTACTAAGTAAGTTATAGTTTTGGCCTGAACAACTTCTTATTATTTTCAAATAACTACTTAAATATTTTTATATACGACATATAGTTTTTATCTAAAAAAAACAATTTCTACAAAAATTAGGATTTTGCCTCTAAATAATTTTGATTCTTCAAATATTTATCTAAAAACATATTTTTACTAATAAGATGTATTTTTTCAAGTATTTACGTAAAGATATTATGAAACTATTTTCTAAATAAGTATATGAATCTATCTCCACAAAAAAAATCCTTCTTGATATCCCCATCGATCATGACTAATCCCATGTTCCTATTTTTTTACGATTTTGGACCATTACATCGACCATGGCTATTGGACTATTGGGACATGTCAGAGAACACCGCACCACACCAGGCGACCCACCAGGCAAGATACCTTGCCATCACTGTTTATTTCCTTACTCATTATATTGCATGCATTAATTTATTTAGTATTTATTTTCTGCAATTATAACTTGTACTTCTCAATTATGCGTAGATGCAAATTTTATCGTTTAAGTTCTGTCTTTCCTTATTTGTTTTATTTGTATGCACACTTGACATAGAAGGAAGAGACCACCTGTATTCATTGGCCTTGACACTTGTACGCCATGATTTACGAGTCGCATATAGATCTCCGACGTGTGTACTGAGTGGCCATCGATACATATTGGACGAGCGTTAGGCCATGACTACTACTAGGATTGCATGATAAAAGACTAGTGGTCATTGGAGTTAGATTATTGGGTAGGGAGAATACAACTGGGCATTGACCTCCTTCCTATCTATCGTAGACTCGTTCGCTACTGAGGAATGATAGGTAGACTATATACTATAGACTCGCTCGATACTGAGGAATGGTATATAGTATTGAGACTCGCTACTGAGGTCCTGTAATTTTATCTTGACTTTACTTGGAGGTTATACGACTATGTGCTATTCTCGATTGCATTACACTTAGAGTGGTTAGGTGACCGTTATCCGGTAGGTATAGGTACTTTTGGTTTATGTACTTATGCCTGACCATGACTTGGAACCGTATCTTGTCGCGTAGTAGTTGCCACACCTTGTCCTTGTTTGGTTGTAGGTGTTGTTAACTGCTTCGATGATAAGGTACTGAACCTTGTTATGGTCCGGATTATTATTGAGCAGCTTTATATTCAGTTTATGGCATGTTGTTTATTGTATCTTATTACGTCCCTCTGAGGACCTGGTAAATTCTCCAGGTGTGTGTTTTGTGACTTTTCGCAGGTGCTCTAGCCAAGGACCTGATTTACTCTCTTACTTCGTAGATAGCATGCCCTTGGATCGCCCTTCGCTTTGCTTGATTATTTCTTTCATGTATATCTATTTCTTTTCATTTAATAGTTGGTAGTAGATTTGTCTCCGCCCAACATGTGTACATGATAATTCAAAGTTGATTTTATATTATTATTCCTTTATAATTGTGGATGAGATTTAGTGTGTCTTGGTTTACTACCCTTTACAGCTTATGTATATATACGAGGGCTCCATATACTTCGTATGTATATAGCTGGTATGTCTACGTACTTAGTCCTAAGTATTTTAGGACTGGGGTATTACATGTTTTTGTGGTGGCCCATGCATGTCAAGTTTGTTGTTTCGTTTACATTAATGTACCGAGCGGGCGTGCATTATAGGAATAGAGTCTAGAATCTCATCCACTTAATTGATCTCCTCCTTTGACCTTATTTTTTCGGTCTATCATTCGACCTCTTTGAATTTCATCCCGCTTGATCTCTTTTTACCATAACCCTACATGTTATTTCATGCTTAGTAATAACTAGGAAGAGTACTACACTAGTATATGCTCATAGGTCATACATATGGCTAGAAGGATTACGTTGACAATTAATATGCATTAAGGTCTAATTGTGTGGTAAAGACAATTATTATTATTAATTTCTAAAAGTGTGATCTTAAGGATTAGTTAATTCCAAGATTTGGTAGTAGCATATTACCGCTTTCAAAGGATGGTTGGAATTTTATTTTGATATTATAAGATGGTATACACAAGAGGATAGCTAGATCGAGAAAACGAATTGATTTAATTTTTGAAGGTATTTGAAAATAATTATGAATTATTAAGTTATAACTATACATCTTTGGATGGATATAAATTTGATTTGAAAAGGATCTTAAATTTTTAAATGTTGAAGTAGGGTTTACGATTGACCAAACTTTGAGGACGATTGGTAAATTTTGGTAAAATGTTTCTTGAATTAAATTGTGTCATATGAAATATGAATTATGAAGTTATTTAGATATTTAGATTTTGAGTTTAAAGCCTTAATTATGGATATTTAAATTTTGGTTAAAAAAGGGGGGGGGTGAAGAAAGGTTTTTTGGCTTTTGAAGGTTTTAGAATAGTTGTGACTTATTGGAAGCTAGATATACCCATTTTGAAGGATATAGAAATAAATTCGGGAGTTATTAAAATGTTTCATTTTGTATTATGAATTTCGGCTGATAATCTTATTTAAATATTGAGTTTAAGATTTGGAAGGAAGAATAAAAAAATTATATCCGATTTGCGATATACAAGGGTTATTTCGAGAGATTTAAAATTTTTGATTAAAGTTCACAACCTAAGATGATTAGAAATTTTGGTGGAGTATCTTGGGAATTTTATTGAGAAACTTTCGAGGAACTTGAAATTTTAGATTAGATCATATATTAGTAGAGGACCAAGAAGCAAGTAAGGTCACCCTAATGAGGTAGAAGTATTCCACATTAGATTGCAATACCACCTATGATTATGATATTGCATATACACAAGTATAGTTAGTCATCGACCAAACTATATAACTATATCTTTATCTTGACTTACTCAACCTTCCCTCAAATCTAGATCTTTTATCGTGACCATCTAAACTTACAAATGATTAGAATCATCCCCTTGACCATGCCCTTATTTAAGAGACTATCTTCTCTCTAGAAACTGTGTTTCTAACTTATTTTACCTTGATCTACGAGATTTTCTAAATTAACTTTATTTCGTGCTTTAACTTTTTATTTTTGTGCATTAATTAGTACCTCATAAAAATCCACTTTCTATTTTTTTTGATCATTTGGTGTCCCCTATCGTGACTTTGATATTTAGAGCACAATAATAGACCTTGCCTTCTAACAAATTTTACATGCAAGACATAGACGACTCCACCTTCATGTAGACGTATCATGTCCCACTAAAACACGTCCCCTTGCACTCTATTTTTATGATGCGACTTTCGAGTCAAAATGGCTAGCTACAAACCCTACCATGATAACATTGTCCTTCCTGACTTCATTTAGAGACCAAACTTTCGACCCAAAATATGCTTGTGATCTACTCAATCCCTTAATTGCTTAACCTTGCGTTTTATCTTGACTGCTTAAGCCTTGTCATTTTATTTTCATGTCTTATCTCGATTCACTTAGACAAATAACATCTTTCGCTCTTCAATATTGGCAACCCCTACTTTTCTTCCTTCCAATTAAATTGCTTCACTCATATTTTACTATGATCCCTCCGTAGTATGTACAACCTTGTTCTTTTGATGTCCTTGTGCAAGTGTAGAAGTTTGATCGTGGCACCCTTCAGTTATACGAGACTAAATTTCGAAATCCCATAGAAATTTTTATTATTATGAGGTTACAAGGTATATATAAGGACAATTGAAATATATGGTCAACCCTACTAGATGAATTAATGAATGTAAGTGGATCAAGGATAAATAAACTCCACGGTTGACAAATAGTCAATCCAACTTTGGATGGTGTTCTCTTAAATTTTGACAATTTAAGGAATACGTTTCTAAGATGAGTATGAACATGAAATTAAGATAGGTTTCATTTTTTTTCTCCATCATAAATTAAAAGATCATTGGATTCCAATTCCCGAGGAAGACACAAATAAATAAAGGATTGAGTAAAAAATTTATTTATGATGATAAAAGATTGAGTTATGAAGATATGATCAAAGGAGAGTAGACTTCTCAATTTTCAAATTGGTTCTTCATTACTGAGAAATTTTGAGATGATAAATATAGTGTTTAATGTTATTAGATTGAAGGTGATTTTAAAATTCTTGTTGCTATGAGGATAAATATTTTTATGATAGGTATGAATAAGAATTTCACATTAAGGTGAGTTGATTCTTACCTTCGACTAAATAAATTGAAGATGTATTAAAAAATTTCGAAGAGATTATGGAAGATGAAATTTAGTGTGAGAAATATATATATATATATATACACACATGTTGGAAGAAAAAGATTAGCTACTTATTTAATTTAAATTCTATCATAAGATACTGGATTCAAATATTTTTGGAATTTAAATTTTGCAAGTTTAGTAGGTCTCAAATGTAGTGAAGAAGAAAGGAAGCATGTTCAAGGAATTTAAATTTTCCTATGGAATATAAATTTGAAGAGAAATAGTTGAAGAGTGGAGTATCGAAAGACATTGACGACTCTTGGTAAATCACAAACTTAGAAGATCCTAATGACATCGACAATGAAATTAGTTTTTGAATGATGGAGTTATTGATAGGTCGAAGACGTTATTACCTATCCTCAGTGTTTGCCATGAAATATAAAAGAACAGAACAATTATCGGAGGACTGGACTTTTACTTCACAATACAAACTCGCTTGTACAAAGAAAGCCTAGGGACGAAAACCTAGGTACATCAATCTAAGTACAATTATTTATTTTAGATTCTGGGGGGTGACGATAGAGGCTCGGGAAAGCGACGGCAGCTTTGCCTTACTCCTTGGACGATCGGATGCAGCCTTGACTCTGGGGAAGATCTGCTTGGCGTTGAGGAAATGCTCTCTTTTCTTTCTCTGTATATTCTCTCTCTGGCTCTCTGGATCTCTGTGTCTCTTTTTTTTATCAGAGAATCTCCTCTCCTTTTCTCTTCTCTTTCGCAAGGGAATGGCACCTTGCTATTTATAATAGTGGAGGGCATCATTAGGGTTTGCAATGATTGCCTATTCTCAAAAGTCAACAGCTAAGGATCACTGAATCTGGGTCGTTCATCTTGAAGATAATAGATTTGAGCAATTAAATGTGATTGCATTAAATCTTTTGTGGGTAATTAATGATGATTGACATAAATCTTCATGATTTGCCAATCTCGAATTCTCCGCCACGTGTCATTGATTTTCCTGATTGCAAAATAATCTGATTTGATCCTAATATTTTATTGGGATTTGTTGATTTGATGCCACGTGTCCCACCATCATGCCACATGTCTTAACTGCAAGCCACTGAGGAAATCTGAGCCGCATGAGGACCGAGCCACATAAGGCTGGCCACGTGTCAAGGCTGCTTGGGGAGTGGCCCCTGAACATTTGAACCGCATGGTGATGATCTGAGCCGCATGAGCGTAGACGGCCGCATAATGGATAGCTTCTTCGTGAGCCGCATGGAGATAGTCCTCATGAGCCGCATGGGGGAGCCTCTGCTTGAGCCGCATAAGACAGCTTCGGCCTGAGCTATACGGGACAGCTTCGGCCTGAGCCGCATGGGATGGTCTCTGCTCGAGTCGCGTACGACTGTCCGCCTGACAGTTTCTGGATCTCAGGAGATTGTGTCAGAGATTTCTTTTGTTTCCCTAGGAGTCTGACATTATGACGGAGTTATTATTGTTTCTTTGTGTCAGAGGTGTCAATTGTCAGAGCTGCCGTCAAGGCATATAATGCAGTATAGGACAACGGAAAGAGTTGTTTGCAGGCCACGTGGCTCCTCTCTGAGTCGCATGGAATTCACTCGAGCCGTATAGGCGCTTGAGCCGCATGGATCCCTGAGCCGCATAAGCTCTCTGAGCCGCATGGGATTCCCTGGCCGCTTGGATCTTCCTTTATTCTTTTCTATGCTTCTACACTCAGATTACACAGTATATGATATTTGATGGAGGTATGATTGAATCAGATATTTGAGCCGCACGGAATTCACTCGGTCGTATGGGTGTCTCAGCCGCATGGATGTTTTGGCCGCATAAATGTTTCGGCCGCATAGATGTCTCAGCCGCAGGGGCTTTCGGGCCGTATAGCTTCTTGCCACGTGTTCGTGCCTTTAATTGCCTTCAATTCGCTTTAGTGCTGTCTTTTAGGGGAAATCCCCAAGGGTCGGCTCATTAAATATTTTGGATTTTATGCCCTGGGTGAATCTCCTTTATGAGAGAGGGGACGAAATCCGAGGAGTCGGTTTTATCTTTTTCGAGGCGGTTATTAGTCTACGTGTCACCCCCTCTCATCCTCCTATAAATAAGAGAAATTTAGGAGAGAAAACTTCTTTACTTTCTCTTTTACTTCAAACCTTCCCTACCCCGATTATCGTCCTCTTCTTCGATCAGCAAATGGCTCCCAAGAAAACTGTTGTGGTGAGAGATAAGAAGGTAGCGTCTTCATCGACTGCGGCGGCGAAGGACAAGAAGACTGCGGCCGCTCCTCCGCCGGCCGACGTGCCCGCAGCTCACCCTGACGTCCATCCCCCCATTGCTGGTAAGGACATTATTATGAGTTTTAAGGAACCCTAACTGCTATGGCTACGTCGCATGCTTTATGCACGAGCCTTTATCTTTATGTGAGCCGCATGTTCGTCCTATGGCCAAGCCACGAGCCGCATAACAGTAGCCACTGTGACCGCATATGTGCTTCGCCAACGAAGCTGTATAAGCTACGCTGAGCCGCATAGATTTGCATCAACTTGTCGGTCATGTGGCCCGTGCAAACTTATCTGAATCCTGAGAGCCCTATGAGAGCACTGCCGCATGAGCCTTCACTAAACGAAGCCGCATAAGTGTTCTCTTGAGCCGCATGAGGCTTCGTTAAGTTGGAGCCGCATAAGTGTTCTCCTGAGCGGCATGAGGCTTCGTTAAGTTGGAGCCGCATAAGCTCGAAAACACCCATTAGTTCTTTTTGTCCATCATTTTAACTTATCTTTTTCTGTCTTCTTCTCAGTGAATTTGCCGGTTAATACTGCTGGAGAACTCCTGGTAGGTAGTGCCCAAGCTGCTCTGGGCTATAGGTACGACCATATGGTTTGACACATGGTGGACCAATTTTCGAGTGACGAGCCTCCGGCGAGATTGAATGCCCTCAAGAACCAGCCTTTCTATTTTCTTAACGCTATGATGAACTCGGGAAAATTAGAAGGGAATACTTGAAGCCTGCGTTCTTCTTTGGAGACGCCTTGACTGTGAAGAACAGTCAGGTTCTGGAGGTGTCAGAGAACTGGAGTTTTGTTTCCAATGGAATGGCGATCCGCATCGCCCAAATGGAGCGTCACTTCCCATTATCTTGGTTCAATATGCTTCCACTGGACCGAAAGATGGAAGACTCTTTAACTCCTTCCAGAAGCGGGATATTTATGGGAGACATCCATTATAACAACAGCCTGAAGTCAGTGTGTGCGGGCAAGGTGCACACCAGCCGTTCTGTAATGGGATTGGCCCCAGGTACTTTCTTGAATGTACCAGGTCCCAATTTCACGTTTTCTACAGCTGACACTTTTATGAACCAACTTGCTCGGAAGGGCTCTTATTCCATTGGCCGGTTGATGCTCCCCAGTTGGATACATCCCGTTCCCTCGTGGAGCAATCTGTCTACGTGGATCTTGCGAAAGTATGAGGCCTTTCTATGTGAGATTGGCCTTTACCATGCTATTCGGGGCACCAGCTATGGCTTGTCCATAAACAAGAGATTATTTATATCTCTGCTGGAGATGTATAACCGCCGTACGGGGACCTTCTATACACCCGTAGGGGAAATGGCTCTCCATGAAATGCACGCGGTCTCCAAGCTTCCTTGGGGGGACGAAGCTTTTGAGGCGTATACACCCACGAGTGAGGAGTTCGAAGATTTGGAAAGACGGTATCCAGGCTTCGTGGCTCTTTATCAAGAGATATTGTGCCACTATAGCACATGTCATCAGATAGCCAAAAAGGATAGCAGTTCGGAAGGGAATGCTACCCACACCAAGGATTGGGTGTGCTATCTCTTCACGACGGATGCCTCAGGTCAAGTTACTTCCCAACGTCCTCAATCCCGGGAGGCGGTTAAAGCCTTAGTGTCGTCGGCTAAGAGGGTGACCACCACTAGTGACAGATTCGGAAGCAAAATCGACTCTTTTGGTTATTTTTATCAGGATACCCACGAGATGTCAGAGAAGGTGCTCCAGGCGGGATTCTTGATGATACGGCTGCGAAATTGTGTAGTCTCAGGAGGAGCTGGTTCTATCGAGAGGATCAGTCGTAATTTTATCCTTCCGGCTGTGAAGTTAGTTTTACGAGTCAGGTTAGCTCTCCTCCCGGCCATGGTGTGCAGCATACACCGTGGCCTTCGCACTTTCACATCTAAGGTTATCGCTCGTAATGTGACCAAAGATTTTGAACGGACTGAGCTGCCCTATCATTATCTGATGGGGTGGCTGTTGATGCATTATCCGTCTTTGAGGAGACCGGGCTCCGAAGACGGTGTGACTGACGACGACACTTTTATCTTCCGCTATCGTAATAAGTCTTAGGAGTATGGGACCATGCGTGCTTGCCGGATGGCACTGGCGAGAGCAGATATATACAATATTTTAGTATCTGTCCCTCGTTTGACTGCTGAGGAAATAGCGGCTGTACATCTTGACGGTATTGGGCCCCCTCAACTTCTAGACGGCCAGATGCTTCTGTGGCTGCGTAACATCCGCCCCGCTCATCTGGTGTATCGCAACCGTAATACTGTCTTTTTGGAGCCTTATCTGCCTAGCAGATTTACCCGGCAATTTAGATACACTCAGCTTTTCCTAGATAGTCCCAGCTCTTGTCTGGGTTTTGAAGGTAGTCTTCTTGACGGCATTAGGGCCTGACATTACTATGATATATTCATACCCGTACCGTTTTCTCAGTCCCTGCTATTAAGGCGTCAGTAGAGATCTTGTATATGGCGGCCCTGTACCATGTCATGGCGAACAAGCCCCCTGTTGGTTTTAACTCGAGTGCCAGTTTTATCGTTGGTACCGGCCTGGAGGACGGGTCTCAGGGGGCCAAGACGAGGAAGAGGAAGAATAGAGTGGAAGTGCCAGATTCGGACTCTGCTGCTGAGGATGAGGAAGGCGACGAGCATGATGGAGATGACTCTTTCCTTCCAGTGGCAGATGTAGGGCGGATCTGCCGCCTGTTTTGTCAGATGAGATGGTGGGAGATCAGCCATCCGTTGTGCCTAGCCCTGCACAATAGCGTAGCAGGCACATTTCTCCTGTTGGCGGTATTCCTCGTTCCCGGAAGCTGACTGTGACCAGACACCGCCAGCTAACTATAAGGGAAAGCGGCGAGGAAGTTGACCTCGCGTCAGAGGTAAACAAGTCACTCCCGGTTCTTCCTTTCTTATAATCTTTGATTTTAATCATCTTCCTTCCCTCTCGTAGGTGTCAGAAGAAGAGGAATCTCAAGTTGCCGAGGTTGTGACTCGGGATGACGGGGGCTCCGGTGAGCCTGTCCCTGAGATTGCTGAATCTCCTTGAGATGATGCTGATCGAGCTGTATCTCCCTTCGAGATGGCTGGGACAGAGGAGCTCGCCGAATTCAACTTGGAGATCGCGGGTGAGGAGACCATGACAGCTGCTAACGAGCTGCAGCCCCCATGCTCCTCTTCTGGTAAGATAAGTCAAATCTTAACCTGCGAGGAGGCCTATCTGCTCTATCATCACGTCCTTCGGGTCACGTCAATTGATTGTTGTTCTGGGCATACAGGTCCTGCCTCTCCAGTGCCGAGGATGGACATTATTGAGACAAACTCTGCCGAAGGGGTACTGGCGGAGAGGAGCGTACCTCCACTCCTTTCTACTCGTCTTGATGGGCCTCCTATGGGCTCGAGTTCGGCAAGTCAGGAAGTGGGTCAACCGGTGCAAGGGACGATGGTCCTTGCGTCCTCCTCTGCTCGGGCGGCTCCGAGAGTCGACTTCTCTGCCCTACCAAGTGTCCAGGCTCTTCGGGTGGCGGAGAAAGAGTTAGCCGCTATCCATGCCTCGTTCTGCTCGGACTCTGTCCCCTTGGTGGCAAGTTCTAGCACCACTCCTCCGATGTTGCCGGCCACGCTTCCTCTGACGCCGTCCTCTACAGAGGTCTTGGACGACGCGTTACAGGATGTGGTTGCCAATTTTTATCGTCACTTGAAGAGGAGAATAGTGGCTGCTGTGGAAAGAGGGACCTCTTTCGTCTTGGCCCGGCAGTGCGCCCAGGGTCAAATTGACATCCTTAAGACTCTCCTCGGTGGGACAGGGGTGGCTGCACTTCTAGAGGCAAAATTGTTGGAGACTGATCAGCTGGTGGCCCAGCTTCAGGTACTGCGGCAGGCTGATCTGTCTGCTGCTATAGACCAGGAGCGGGGTTCCCTTACCGCTGCTATAGAGAAGACAAGGGCTGCTCGGGATAAAACCAGGCCGGCCATACTGAAGGACCTCAGCGATCTGTCTGATCGATATGATCAATTGAGCCACGAGAGTGAAGATGTTATGGCTCGGAAAGCGGCTGCCTCCCGTGAGATTACTGACACGCGGGAGCAGATCCTTGCGCTTCAGAGGAAATTAACTTTCCTGGAGGCTGAACTTGAGGCTGACAATACTGACAGGGGGCTAATCATCCAGGAGGCTGACAGGGTTAATCAAGCTTCGGCTGACCTGGAGGTTGCCCTGAAGAAGTTGGAAGACGACTGAAGGGCGCTCATGGACTTGGATAATGGGGAGCGGTTGTCCCAGGAGGCTGAACGTCGAGCTCGACAGCGGCTTGAGCGGGGGACCACCTTAGTGAGAAACCGTCTCCTAGAATTATGTAATGCCGAACTTTAGTCGGCCTTTTCTTCTTTTGTTTTTGTTCTCTCTTCTTCTATTTTTTTTGAGAGGGACGTGGTCCCGAAACATGTAATGCTTTTTTCGACTTTCAAATAAAGAGTACTTTCCATTCTACCCTTCATTTGTATTGCTTGTTGTGCCTGTGGTATTATGGTGGTGTTTGCCCCGCATGGGGGACTTGTTTGTGGACCTGTTACCCCTGGCATACCTTGGTTTTAGGTACGGATAACAAGCTTGATTGGGGATACCTAGAACGGTTCCACAGTAATGGTGTCGTGGATGTTCTGAGTATCGGGAGAAAGAATGCCATAGAGCGGCTGGGCTCCCGGGGCATGATGAGAAATGGAGGGCCTGTGCTGAGAAACATAGCACAGGACATTTTATGGGCCTATTATCCTTGGCGTACCCTGGATTAGGATACGGATAATAGGATGAAAGGGAACCAACATACTTACTCAGAGGTAATGAGGACATGGCAAGCATGAGGGTTTTTCACTGCAGAATCTTCCTACTCAGAGGTAATGAGGACATGGCAGGAGCGGACTCAACAGAGGGTATTTGTGGACTTACTATCCTTGGCGTACTCCGGTTGTGGGTACAGATAATAAGTCAAAAGGGACCAACATACTTACTCAGAGGTAATGAGGACATGGCAAGCATGAGGGTTTCTTCGACGGAGCCTTCCCACTCAGAGGTAATGAGGACATGGCAGGAGTGGGCTCAATGAAGGGGGTAAAAAGAATGACTCAGAGGTAATGAGGATATGGAAGTTCTATGTAAGGGGGTGATTTGTTTTTGGCAGAATTAAAACGACTCAGAGGTAACATCGACATGGTCGTTTTGGAAATTTGTGGATCTGTTACCCTTTTTGTGCACCGGGAGTGCGATTAGTGGATCATGGGGAAGGAGCTCCTTCAGGAAGAAAGTTCAGAGGTATGTTCATACATGACTTTCCCTCCAAAAGAGTGACCGGGATGTAAGTTCAGGGGTACCAGCGGGTACATAACTCGACAATCCATGAATTTTGGAATCAAAGTGTAAGTTCAGAGGCACCAGCGGGTACATGACTCGATAATCTGGAATTTTTGTGGAAGGAGGACATGAGTTTAGCGGTACCATAGGGTACATGACTCAGCAATCTGAATTTTGTGAAAGTGAGTTCAGCGGTACCAGCGGGTACATGACTCGATAATCTGAATTTTGTGAAGGTGAGTTCAGCGGTACCAGCGGGTACATGACTCAATAATCTGAATTTTGTGAAGGTGAGTTCAGCGGTACCAGCGGGTACATGACTCGATGATCTGGAAAATTGTGAAGGTGAGTTCAGCGGTACCAGCGGGTACATGACTCGATGATCTTGGAATATGTCGTTTAGACATAATATTTCTTCAGGAACTTGTCGTTGACGGGCAACATGAGCAAGTCTCCGTTTTGTTTTACGAGGCGGTAAGCACCGTTGGAGAATACGACCTCAATGATGAACGGACCTTCCCATTTTGGCTGGAATTTGCCGGCAGTTTTGTGAGTCATGACCATCGGCCTTCGGACTGCCAGAACGAGATCGCCCACTTGGAATATTCTAATTTTAACCTTCTTGTTGAAGGCTCCAGAGATGCGTGCTTGGTATAGCTCGATTCGTTGCTGAGCCAAGAGGCATTTTTTATCTAAGGCCTCCAACTCTTATAGCCGACGACAGTAGTTATCGTCCGTCGTCAATTGGTAGGTAAGGGCGACGCAGAGTGAGGGTATTTGAGTCTCCAATGGGAGAACTGCCTCACTTCCGTACACCAGGGAGAATGGTGTGTTCCCAGTGGCTGTTCGGACTGTAGTACGGTACGCCTATAAGCATTCACCAAGCTTCTCATTCCAGTCGCGTTTGTTGGAAGAGACAAACTTTTTGAGAAGTTTGATGATTGTTTTGTTGAATGCCTCTGCCAACCCGTTTACTGCCGGATTGTATGGTGTTGAAGCAATATTCTGGATGCGATGCTTGTCACAGAACCGATAGAAGACGTGGCTTACAAACTGTGGACCATTATCATGGATGATCCTTCGGGGCAGTCCAAAGCGATAGATGACATGATGCTTGAGGAAGCTGATCACGTTTGAAGTCTTTACTTCTGCGAGAAGAACAACTTCCGCCCATTTGGAGAAGTAATCTGTGATCGCGAGTATGAAGCGATGTCCACGGAAGGAAGGTGGAGTAATCGGACCGATGATGTCCATTCCCCATGCTTCAAATAGCCAGGACGCCTCTGTTGGATGTAGAAACTCGGATGGTTGGTGGATGAAGTCCGCGTGGACTTGGCAGGCTTTGTACTTTCTTGCATAGTCTATCGCATCCGCTACCATCGTGTGCCAGTAGTAGCCCATTCGGCAAAGACGGTCTTGCAATTTGGGGCCAGGTTGATTGGCCCCGCAGACACCGTCATGAGCTTCGCGTACGGCTTCTTTGGCTTCTGCGTTTGACAGACATCGAAGCAATAACCCATCGTAAGATCGTCGATACAGCATTTTCGTCTCTGTATCGTAGAAGAATCTGAGAGAACGCCTTCTGATGGAAGTGGCTTCCTTTGGGTTCTCTGGCAGAACATCGTAGACTACGAAGTCTATGAATGGTTGTCTCCAGTCTGGTGCTTCGTCGATCATTTGGGCAGAATAACTCGCCACGACTTGAACGTTGTTCTTGGGACAGACCAGTTCGTGGCCCATCACGTCGATCGAATGATGAGTATGGTTCGGCACTGCTAGGAAAGCGGTAAGGCCTGCTAGGGCATCGGCTTCGATGTTCTGGAGTCTGGGAACATGTTCGATGAAGAATCCCTCAAATGACGAGATGATGTTGATCGCTATTTGGTGATAGGGGATCATGTCTTCATGGCGGACTTCGTACGAACCCCGGATCTGATTGACGATTAACTGTGAATCGCCGTATGCTTCAAGATATTCTGCCCCCAGCTCTCTTGCAAGTTGGAGGCCAATGACCAAAGCGTTGTACTCGGCCACATTGTTGGAGCAGGGTTTCATGAGGGAGTAAGCGCGATTGATCACTAGTCCGGAAGGAGAAATCAACACTACCCCGACTCCAACGACGATATTGCCCTTGGGTCCAGTTCTCGAAGCACCGTCGAAGAACATTCGCCATATATCATCATGGGAGGCCACATGTGAGTCGACGACCTCATCTGGGATTCGTTCATATATTCTGGACGACTCCGAGCCTGGGTGGGCTGCTAAAAAGTCTGCCAGAGCTTGACCTTTAACAGGATTTTGCAGGACGAAGACCATATGATAAGGAGATAGCAATATTGCCCATATGGCGAGGCGGGAACTGAGTGCCCCTGGTTTAGTCATGAGGATCCTGAGAGGGTTGATTCGTGAGATCACATGTATGGTTTGCCCTGTGATGTAGTACCGCCTCTTTTGAATGGCGAACACCAGGGCGAGGCATTCCTTCTCCACAGCGGTGTATCGGTGCTCTGGCCCAATCATCATTCGGCTGAGGTAATATATAGCTTGTTCATGGCCTGCATCGTTGTTTTGTGCTAGCAGAGCGCCGAGGGAATGCTCCATTGCTCGTACATATAGCAAGAATGGTTTTCCAACAACCGGAGCCACAAGGACTGGAGGGCTCGACAAGTATTCTTTGATGCTGTCGAAGGCACGTTGGCATTCTTTATCCCATACGAATGAAACGCCTTTCTTCATGAGGTGGGTGAATGGCCGACATCGCACGTAGAGGTTAGAAATGAACCTCCTGATGTAGGCTAGCCTCCCTTGAAGGCCTCTGAGTTCGCGGAGATTTCTTGGGGGACCCATCTCCATAATTGCCTTTGTCTTCTCTGGGTCTACATGAATTCCCTGGACAGTAATAATAAAACCTAGGAATTTTCTGCTGGATACGCCCAAGAAGGATTTTGTGGGATTCATCTTCAGGTTGTGTGCTCGCATCAGGTCGAACACTGTCCTCAGATCATGTAGGTGGTCTCCCTTATAGCGATTCTTGACGGCGATGGCATCGACATAGCACTCCACAGTCTTGCGCAAGTGGTCTCTGAAGATGATACTCATGGCTCTTTGATATGTGGCACCAGTATTCTTTAAACTGAAAGGCATGACTATGTAGCAATACGTGCCAATCGGTGTTCGGAATGATGTATGCTTTTCGTCGTCGGGAAACATCTTAATTTGGTTATACCCCGAGAATCCATCCATGAATGACATACGTTCGAAGCCGCATGTGTTGTCAATCATGATGTCTGTGATAGGGAGAGGGAATTCATCTTTGGGACACGCCTCGTTCAGATTGCGGAAGTCGATGCAGATTCGAATCCTTCTATTCTTCTTGAGGACCGGTACTATGTTGGCGACCCAGTCTGGATGTTGTTCCTCACGAATGAAGCCGTTAGCGAGCAGTTTGTTGACTTCGGCTTCGATCGCATCCATAATGCCCGGGCGGAAGCGTCGCTGTTGTTGTTTGATCGGCTTTGCATCTGGCCGAATGTTGATCTTGTGAAGGGCGACTTCAGGATTTAGTCCTAGCATGTCTTCATAGCTCCAGGCGAACACATCAATATATTCTTTGACGAGTTCCAGTAGTGATTCTCGCCCTTCCTCTGTTAGGCTTTTACTGACGAAGATTGGTTTTGGAGAAGATTCGCTGCCGAGGTCGACCTGTATAACCCCATCTTCAGTAGGAGGCTCCCACTGTTCGAATCGCTTTTTCTATTGTGCATCCAGCTATTGGGCCCACGGCTCTAACTCGAGGATTTCGAGAATGTCTTCATCTTCTTCGTAGGCGTCGGCGAATGCCATATTTACTGACAGGACTTGTCTGAATACGTCTCCGATGCTGGTGTCTGAATTAGAAGTTGGTGACCCAGTTGAATGTGAATGCCAGTCGTATTCCTCATCTGAACTTTCAGGGGTCGTTGTGGGCGTAACATACCCTAGTCCACATCGGGTCTTGCTGTAGTAGTCCCGTGGTTTGCCAGCCGGGACTAGTGGCTTCAAAGGCAATCGTCGACCGGTGCCGTATTTCAAGCGTGGCGTAGCCTCCAGATCGTATCCCTGTTTTTGCATGAGGTATTTGGATTAGGGGCTATAACGATACAGAGGCAGTCTTCCCGCATCTGATTCGGGATCGGCCCTCTCTATGGTGAAGGGCTGTGGATCATCCTTCCGGCCGAAGATGATTGGATGGTCCCCTCCCTCGATTATGCGGTAAGCATCTTCCACTGGAGTAAGCTTGTTTGCAGTGTAAACATTTGTCACCTGTGTGTGTAGGTGAGTGCCTATATCGTGTTCCATAGCATACATTGTACAAAGCTTATTAAGCTCGAGGTAGTTCAAAGATAGCCCTTTATTGATGAAGTAAGGTATCTTTTCTAGCGAGATTACATCATCTGCGGAGGGAACATCAGTATGGGCAGCCACATACTTGGCCAGCTCTGGTTCTTCTTTAGTCACCCCCTATATAAATGAAGACTGAGAGGATGACCTTGGCAGCTTGATCATCAAGGGTTCTGTTGGCGGAGCCGAACGTGGAGTTGTTGGCAAACTAGCGATCCCCAGTTTGGTACTTGATGTTGGGCGGGGAGTAGTTGGTTCGCTAGCGGCCCCCAGTTTGGTACTCGATGCAGAGCGGGGAGTTGTTGGCTCGCTAGAAGCCCCAGACCTGGCATCGGGGTGACGATTATTCTTGGGGAGACGTATCATCATTGGTTTGTCAGAGGGATTGAACTTCTCTGCTTGTGGCTGCCGGCTCTCGGTAATCTGATTGTTAGTGGCTCCGTTGTGGGTCTCAGCATTTGGCCGGACCTTGGCAGCCGGATTATCATTTGCCCTTCTTGTGCCGAAAGGCTGATTGCATCCTTACGCAGAGCGGCCGTAAGGGGTACAAACTTGCCAGGTTTGCGAGCTTGAAGGTGGATCGTCAGAGGTTCTTCTGATCCTGAGGTCGTCTCAGTTTGAGCTTGTACATCTTCATCTAGGTGCCTCTTCGACTTCTCGTATCGGCAGGAATCCGAGTAGTAGGATTCGACTCGTTTGAAGGGATCGATGTCGGCAAATTCTGTCCTCACAAAGCCGTGTTTGTTGACATACTTGAAGCACTGGTGTAGCATGGAAGGCACTATCATGTAATCATGTATCCAAGGGCGCCCCAAGAGGATGTTGTAAGAAGTGTCCGCATCTATGACGTAACAGGTCACTTCTGACTGGAGGTCGTCGATTTGGCACTTTAAGCGAATCTTCCCAATTAGGTAGCTCCTGCCCGAATTGAAACTGCTGATGGCGGTGCTTGTTGGCGTCAGGCGATGCATCGGAATATGGAGATGATGTAGCAGACCCTTCGGGATAATGCTTATAGAAGAACCAGGATCAATGTACATACGGTCCACCTTTACGTCTCCGATGTATCCAGTGTAGTATAACGGACGATCGTGGAGATTGGTTTTGATGAGCATATCCTGTGGTGTGAAGACAATATTGGGCATTGCTCCTGTGCCAGCGCTATCTTGGGGACTTGCAGGCGGGCTCTCCCCTGTGGGGTTGACCTGAGCCAGATACGCGTCGACATTTTGGAGTGCATCGCTCAAAGCTGCACGAACATCCTTTGAGAGCCTCAGGAGCTCATATAATGACAATTTGGCCGGTGTATTGGCCAACTGCGCCAAGATATCGAAGTTGTAAGGCCTTTCCAACCCCTGAGGTGTCTCTTTTCAGAGGGATTTGTCAAAGCGAGTCTCCTCGGCCTAGGCTTGTCGGTCATCGGAGGCTGAGGAGGTCCTGGGGCGTCAGCGGTAGCTGGTTGATGATCTTCAGTTGAGTTCTCTACCATGGGTTGGGATTGTACCCCAGATCGGATAACGACAGCCGAGACTTCTTCGACATCTGCCGAGATTGTGCAGCAGGATCTGACTTTTCCACTCTTCTTCTTGCGAATGGAAGGTGGTGTGGACTGATTCACTTCAAGTACCCGGTCTGGATGGACCCACATGATTTCCCCTCATGATGTGGTGAGGGATACTAGACCCGCAACCTGATCCTGAGGAGGTAGAAGATTAGCAATCTCTATTGTCACCAGAGGGATGGGTATCACACCATCTTGAGTCTCTGTTGGAGGGAAGTTGCCGAATTATACGGACACCATGTTGGTTGCCACAGTTACCTCCTCGAAATCGATGGCCAGAGCGTTGGAATCGATGAGATGTTGGATGTATCGCTTCAGTTGGTAGCAGTCGTGCGTAGCATGGTGGACGTAGCGGTAGTAATGACAGTACTTCGGGCTCTCCATTTCTGCCGGTCGAGGTTTCCGTCTTGGTGGAGGGAGCTGAATTCTATCTCCTTATATGAGTATTTCCAAGATGGGCTTGACGTGACCGTCTTCGAAAGAGTAGGTTATTTACGGCCATTGTTTGTTCGCCGGTTTTGTCTCAGATTTCTAGGCTGTGTCGGCCACCATAGCCTGCTTACCCCTGTTGTCCCGATTGTTGGAGGGGCCACCCCCATTGTCGTTGTTGGTATTGGGACGCTTGCCCCTGTTCTCTCCCTCCGAGATGTGCAATCCCAGTTGGCGAGCCTTCTTCAACCGTTCTTCGGCGCTAGTGGCACTGATGATGAATATCTTCCAGTCCTTAAATTGACTTTCACCCATCCAGAGACTGATTGTTGGGAGCAATCTCTTTTGACAAATTTCAATCAAGGAGGAATCCGGGTTACCAGACAGCAACTTCATTGCGGTTTGGCAAAACCGCTCAATATAGTTCCTTGTCAGCTCTTTCTCTCCTTGGACGACATCCATGAGGGTGGACATTATGATGTCTTGTCCTACTTCATAGAATCTCTCCAAGAACATGCGCTTGAAGATGGCGAAGGAGTGGATGCAGTTGTCTGGCAGGTTGCGATACCAGTCGAAGGCGACTCCTTCCAATGCTCCAATGAACAATCGTATGAGGATGGCATCGTCATGGGACAGATGGTCGGTAGTGACCTCGAAGTAAGTGATGTACCGACTTGCGGAGGTCTTGCCATCATAGGGATTGATGTTGAACGGCTTATATCTTGGTGGGAAGAGGACATCCCTCCATGCAGCGGGGTATGGTTGCCGTATTCTGAGGTCTTGAGAGTTTTCTCGGGCGTGAAACATGGCTCGGAGCTCCTGGACCTCTCTTCTTACTTCCCTGGCATCATCTGCAGCGGTAGGAGCCGTCATTTCAGGAGGATTGTTGCCCGGGTTCGGTGCCGCTGAGTTCGAGTCCTCATTGATCGTGGGATCCGCACTTGTTTGTCCAGGCGTCCCTCCTTACAGAGTTGGAAGGGCCGCTTTGATCTTGTCTACAGACTTAACCAAGGCATGCAATATGGCTTCCAGAGTGTCGATGTGTTGGCGATCACCGAAACCACCTTGGTTACTGTCCGTCATGAACATCGTCCTTACATGAGGAGAGATAGAAGGAACGGTGGAGGACGTGCCTTCTGAGTCATACCCCTGTATTGAGAAGTCATCAGGATATGTGGGAATGTTCTCCTCTGGTTCGGACTCAGAAGGAATAATACCCCCAATTTCAGAGCTTGCTTCATCTTGAGAGTCGTGCACGTCCTCAGAGACGTCGGTATTTGCTATGTCTGACGGGAGAGTTGCTTCCTCGGACTCGTCTTCTTGGAACATCGGATTATTGTGGATGTTCTGAGGAGTGCTACCCCCTATTTCAGTGACCCCCAGCGGTACGGATGACGAATCTCCTGCTGTAGCAGATTTCGTCTTCGAACGGGTACCTTGGAATACTCCGGCGGTGGACAACCATTTAGACGACGGTTTCTTAGTCGCAGTGGTTGAAATCTTCGGGCTGGAAACGTTTATCTTCTTTCCTCTCCCATCAGCGGGGATCTTTTGAGTGGAGTTGCAAGAGACGACGGGAGGCGCTTCGTCCTCGGAGCTTGGTCGTTGCAGTCTTTGGAAAACAGATTGCCGATCTTCTCTTGCTGTCGCATCGTTGCAACAGCAGTTGACAATAATTTGAGTGCAGTAACATCCGTGGGAGGACTCTTTGCATGCCGGGGATTCTTCTCTTTCCTTGCGTTTGTGGAGGATAACCTCACGCAAGTCAGACGGGTCTGGAGCGACCATGTTTGCTCCCTGGGTTTTGGGAGACTTTTGGGAACCACTCCGTCCGTTTGCCGCCCGGGGCTGGACTCGAGTGGTTCTGTACAACTTCCCATCCGAGGCCCGCATAACAGTATGTAGAGCGCTCGGATGGTCAGAGGTTGGGACAGTCGATTGAGCTCGTCGAGCTCGCGCTGCCCTTGACTTCTTCACTTGAGCGCCCAAAGGCGTATAGTAGGAAGAGTCAGAGTGATGCTCCAGAGAGTCAGATATATTCTCTTAAGCACATGAGAGATCGGGACCATAGGAGAGACGATCGAAGACTGAGCCTGAGCTGCGAGGAGCAGGCAGTATGCGGCTGGTGTCAGTAGTCATCATGCGGCTGGTAGTTGTAGCCGCAAAGGCTTGCTTCATGCGGCTGGAAGTCTCGACCGTATGTATTTTTGTCATGCGGCTGGAATATCTGGCCGTATAGACATTCTTCATGCGGTTGGCAGTTTCAGCCGCATGAGCATCATGCATGCGGCTGGCAGTCTTGGCCGCATGAGTGTTCGGCTTCCTCTTGGAGCGCATAGAATCACTCTTTGTCCCTGCAAGTCCAGCATCGTAGTGCTTTCCTCTGCCGGACTTGGGAACAGCAGAGTCCTCTATGGCTTGAAGTGGGGCCGCATGAGAATCGCCTTCGCCGTCTTGGGCAGCAGACAGCACTCCATCCAGGGCTTGGAGAGGGGCAAATGATTTTGGCCTCCACTCCCTGCGAGCCTTCTCTGTGCGGGTTTGCTTCTGGACCGGGCCAGCGCTTCCGTCGGAGAGCATTTCTTCAAATACCTGTTGGTCGAAGCGGACGACCATCTTCTGTTACGTGGAGCCAAGTTTGGCTGCATCCGATTGCGTCACCAACTCCTCAGCCGTGGAGAAGTTTGTCCCCAGCAGAGTCGCCATCATGTTTGCCATGAAATATAAAAGAACAGAACAATTATCGGAGGACTGGACTTTTACTTCATAATACAAACTTGCTTGTACAAAGAAAGCCTAGGGACGAAAACCTAGGTACAGCAATCTAAGTACAATTGTTTATTTTAGATTCTGGAGGATGACGATAGAGGCTCGGAAAAGCGACGGCAGCTCTGCCATACTCCTTGGACGATCGGATGCAGCCTTGACTCCGGGGAAGATCTGCTTGGCGCTGAGGAAATGCTCTTTTTTCTTTCTCTGTATATTCTCTCTCTGGCTCTCTGGATCTCTGTCTCTTTTTTTGTCAGAGAATCTCCTCTCCCTTTCTCTTCTCTTTCGCAAGGGAATGGCACCTTGCTATTTATAATAGTGGGGGGCATCATTAGGGTTTGCAATGATTGCCCATTCTCAAAAGTCGGCGGCTAAGGATCACTGAATCTGGGCCGTTCATCTTGAAGATAATAGATTTGAGCAATTAAATATGATTGCATCAAATCTTTTATGGGTAATTAATGATGATTGACATAAATCCTCATGATTTGCCAATCTCGAATTCTCTGCCACGTGTCATTGATTTGCCTGATTGCAAAATGATCTGATTTGATCCCAATATTTTATTGGGATTTGTTGATTTGATGCCACGTGTCCCACCATCATGCCACATGTCTTAACTGCGAGCCACTGAGGAAATCTGAGCCGCATGAGGACTGAGCCGCATAAGGCTGGCCACGTGTCAAGGCTGCTTGGGGAGTGGCCTCTGAACATTTGAACCGCATGGTGATGATCTGAGCCGCATGAGCGTAGACGACCGCATAATGGATAGCTTCTTCGTGAGCCGCATGGAGATAGTCCTCATGAGCCGCATGGGGGAGCCTCTGCTTGAGCCGCATAAGACAGCTTCGGCCTGAGCCGTATGGGACAGCTTCGGCCTGAGCCGCATGGGATGGTCTCTGCTCGAGCCGCATACGACTGTCCGCCTGACAGTTTTTGGATCTCGGGAGATTGTGTTAGAGATTGCCTTCGTTTCCCTAGGAGTCTGACATTATGACAGAGTCATTATTGTTTCTTTGTGTCAGAGCTATCATTTGTCAGAGCTGTCAGCCGTCAAGGCATTTAATGCAGTATAGGACAACGGAAAGAGCTGTTTACATGCCACGTGCCTCCCCTCTGAGCCGTATGGAATTTACTCGAGCCGCATAGGCGCTTGAGCCGCATAGATCCCTGAGCCACATAAGCTCTCTGAGCCGCATGGGATTCCCTGGCCGCCTAGATCTTCCTTTATTCTTTTTCATGCTTCTACACTCAGATTACACAATATATGATATTTGATGGTGGTATGATTGAATCAGATACTAATGGGGTGTCATACGATCGTCTCCTAAACTATATCCAAATTTTGATTGTCAAGTTATCTAAATTATTGTTACCCAAATTGCTTGTTATCGTTGGATTCCATTTTCGAATCATTACTGAACTTTCTTATCGATTAAAACTCCTTCTCCTCCTTCAACCCTACCTACCCTATCTATTTCTAGATTTCGAGGTCAAAATTCTTTTAAGTTGGGTAGGATGTAAACCCCCTAAATTTCTACTATGATTTTTTATTATTATTAAATTTGATATTTACCTTGTACTTCGTATTTTTACGTCGCGTGCCAGTTTGCGTCTCGTATTGTACGTCGCGTGCGAATTTGTATTTTTGCTCGTCGAGTGCGAAGATGTGCGAGGTACATATTTTTAGAAAAACGTTTTTATATAGGGGAAACAAGGTTTTCAAGACGATATATGATAACTATTATATGTTGCTTAAAGTGGTAAATGCATCACTTCATTTTTATCATAAAAAGGCTAAATTTTCTTATGGTACAAAAATAAGTAGTAGTCTAGAAAAATGGTTATTTTTATGTAAATATATTATTGCTATGTGAGAGACATAAAAATTATTCCATGTCCACCTTGACTTTTACGAAAACAAGTTATAAAAGTTTTTATTTCAAAAATGATATTTCAAACATCCGAACATTTATATTGATTTTCAAAATTAATTAATATTATATTTTAATATTTATGAAAAAGATAATTTGGATCTTGTTTTATTTGATATTTGATTAGTTATTATAATTTAAATTGGAGAAGATTTTATTTCAAATAGACTTTAAATTAAGTAAAGGTTTATCTAGATTTAATGCAGATTTGATTAAATCAATTTTAAATCGATTTAAATTAGGGGAGGAATTATCCATTAAGGATTTAAACCAATCCTAGCCTCTATCCATCTAGGAGCTCTACCTCTTATATAAGGAGAGGCTCCTTTTTCTCTCTTTCATGGAATTTCGCAAGCCAAAACCTTCACCACAGATGTGTATCGTGTCCGTGCCCTTCCCATCTACTACGCCATTTATGCTACAAATACATATTTCCCCGTCCGACAAGCCGGACGTCCATCTCGTGTCGTGACACAACCCTCGAGACAACGCAACCCAAACCGACAATACAAATCTAGAATCCTAACCTACGGTCCACTTCGGCCTCGCCTCTGCCAACACCCGCCAACCATCACAGACACCGTCCCGACCAACCCACCGACAACGCTACAACCCCTATCGCCACCACAGGACCACCGTTACCACCATCATCATCAACATCCCCAACGCCACCACCGAAATAGAAGAGAAGAAGAAGAAGATAAAACCTAAAACCTTACTCACCCCCTCCGGTACCACACACGTCCTTGGCCGCCGCTCCGAGCTTTCCGCCTCCGCCATGGCTGAGCCCCTTCAAGCCCTCACTGCCGCCCATCGCGTCGACCGGACTCCGACCCCCTTCCTGAGGCATTTGCCGGAGTCCCCTGTAGCCGACGCCCCTCCACCGGCGACTCCATCCGCTGCACCCGACTCCGTCAACCCCCCCGTCTGCCCGCTAGCAGCCCTTCCGCCGCGATTGCGACCACCTTCCCCGAGACTCGCCGGCGCGACGCACCTGTGGATCTGGTGCCGCCGCGCCTGTCCGTCGCCTTCGACCGTTGGAACTCCTCTCTCTGCCTCCCGCTCTCCTCTTTTCTCTCACTATGATTTTTCTTAAAAGAATTCGTAGTGTACATCTATACGTTGTTACTATATTAACCTATTTTATCAAAACGAGTGTAAGCACCTCGTTTCTAGTTTCTTAATATCTGCTGTCGTCAGCAGTATAATGATAAGCATAGGACTTTATTACTATTGTACTATTATATAGGCTACAAATTAGATTTTATCGTAAGAGTATTAGTAGTTATAAATTATATTATTAATATTATCATTGATTCCTAAACCAATGTATATAAAGAAAACAATAGGTGTATATTGTTATGTTGCCATTATGAATGGTATTTTAATTTTACTAAATTAATTATAGTGTATATAGAGTAAAACATCTCTCAAATTATATTATTGTTTAAATATGGTTTACAATATATATACGCAAAGTATGTTTCAACCATAAAAACGATTTCTCCATATTTTCAGATATTTAGTCTAAAATAAATAAATAAATAAATACTGTGATCAAATAAAAAGCAGTTTCTAAATGTTCACGTCTACTTTCAAGTATTTATAAAATATTTTACTAAGTAAGTTATAGTTTTGGCCTGAACAACTTCTTATTATTTTTAAATAATTACTTAAATATTTTCATATACGAAATATAGTTTTTATCTAAAAAAATAATTTCTACAAAAATTAGTATTTTGCCTCTAAATAGTTTTGATTCTTCAAATATTTATCTAAAAACATATTTTTACTAATAAGACGTATTTTTCAAGTATTTACGTAAAGATATTATGAAACTATTTTCTAAATAAGTATATGAATCTATCTCCACAAAAAATTCCTTCTTGATATCCCCATCGATCATGACTAATCCCTTATTCCTATTTTCTCGCAATTTTGGACCATTACATCGACCATGGCTATTGGACTATTGGGACATGTCAGAGAATACCGCACCACACCAGGCGACCCACCAGGCAAGATACCTTGCCATCACTGTTTATTTCCTTGCTCATTATATTGCATGCATTAATTTATTTAGTATTTATTTTCTGCAATTATAACTTGTACTTCTCAATTATGCGTAGATGCAAATTTTACCGTTTAGGTTCTGTCGTTTCTTATTTATTTTATTTGTATGCACACTTGACCTAGAAGGAAGAGACCTCCTGCATTCATTGGCCTTGACACTTGTATGTTGTAACGCCCCAGTCCCAAAATACGTAGGACCAAGTACGTAAACATGCCAGCTGTATTCATACGAAGTACGTAGGCCTCGTATAAATACATAAGCTGTAAAATGTAGTAATCCAAGACAAACTAAATCTCATCCACAATAAAAAGAATAATAATATAAATATCAACTCGAATATTTATGATACAATTGTTGGGCAGAGACAAAGTCCACTACCAACTATCTTAATGAAAGAAATGTACAAGAATCGATCAAATAAAATGGCAAGACGAACCAAGCACAATCGTCTTCGAAGGAATGGAGAAGACCACGACCTTGGCTAGAATACCTGCGGAAGACATGAACACACACCTGGGGAAAAACCAGGTCCTCAGACGGACGTGGCAAGATACAGGAAGAACAAGCTAATATGAACTGTCAGAATAATAAAATAATATATAATAGACTATTCTAGACACAAATATGCAAAGGAGAATCTAACCGCCTAATGTGCAATTTAGAGGACAACTTTCATGCGCATGGGTGGGATTTTAGGCTATGTGTACGTAACTGGCATCCAGTCATCTGTATCCATCCATAACGTCTAAAACGTCAGAGGGCATCTGCAAATATATCGCCACAGTTCCATCCGGAGACCGTGGTTTACCTGTTTGGCTTTCCATATGCACTAGCGACTGTCCTCCCCCAATATTTCACACACTGTTCAAGTCATGTCCATGGCTCGCCCAATTTTGTAACTGCTTGAGTCTCTAAAACCCTAATCATAGCAGTTACGAATATCTACCGTCACACGACTTTAGAGATAGCTAGTCAATAAGTCGTGCCCCTAGTAACATGTCTCAACCATGTAGTGTGTGTGTCATAGCCAAAGGAAGATATAAGGATATCCCCCAACAAGAAGGTAGTCCGCTAACACTAAGTCAACAAGCATAAAATAAAGTAACGACTAATAAAGTCGCTTGCACCCAAGTGTGGCTTGGACGCGAAGTTTATATCAAGGAAACTAACAATATGAAACAAAATAAATAATACAGAAAATAAATAATTTGACAGTAAATTAGCAAGGTATACTTGCCTGGTAGGCTTCCTGGTGCGGTACGATAATCCAAAAAGTCCTTGACATGGTTGCAGTTGACGCGCGTATGATCGTGTTGGCACAAAATAGTCGTACATGCCAAAAGTACGCAAGATGATCTCCATCGATGGGACGGACCGTATTATTGAGTCTAGATTATTCAAATTGGCTAGGGACGATATAGAGATTCTTGAGATTCGCAAGTAGGTAGAAAGAATTTGATTTGGTCATAGGCGAAAAATAGATATTCAAAGGAATTTGTATAATAAAATATTTATAAATTTTTAGAAAATATTTTTATATAATAGTTGGAAACTATGTTTTTACCAAATCAAATATTTTTAAATAAATATTTTGTAAACAAGGAAAATTTATTTTGGGGCTAAGCCCTTAATTTGGTTAAGCTTTAATTTTGGGTCAACAGAATACCTTAAAAATATAATAATAATATTTTAGGCTTCGAAATCTAGTTTAAAATTATATGAAGGGTCCCATAAAAACCATATTTTTATTGCAAAATAATTTCTAGGAAACTATTTAATATACATATTTAAAATACTTATAATTAATAACTAATGACAATAATAATACTGATAATAACAAAGTTTAATGATATTAATAATACTCTAACATTGATAATAGAAATAGCTATTAGTAACATTCTGTCAACTGATAACAATAATAAAAATATAAACAATAATAATATAAAATAATATTAATATTAATATTAATAATAATAATAATAATAGTCATACATAAAACAATAGTTAACAATAGTGTTAATAAAATAGATACAATATAAAAAATATGCTTACATCAAAACAACAAAAAAATATAATAAAAAATATAAGGATGAAAGACACAGTAGCTGGCTCTCTCGAGCAGCAGCTACCAACCAATTAAATAAAGGGGGAGAGAGAGATTTGAAAGGAAAAAAAAGGAAAGGGGGATCGAGCGGCGAAATCGAGAGGAAGCTCGGCCTCGGCTCCGGCGGGCGCGCTCCTCGACATGGGGCGGCGCCGGTGGTGGCACGTTCTAGCGCACTGGAGGAGAGCAGATCGGCAGGTGGCACGGCGGACGCTGGAAGAAGAGGGGAGTGACGGGGCGGAGCTCGGAAAGGAAGAAGGAGAGGCTGGGAGCTCGAAACGGCGGAGGAAGTTTGGGTTACGGCGTTCGAGAGGGGTCGGAGTGGAGTCGGAGGCGGTCGAAGAGGCGGTGGACTCGGTGGCTGGCTGTGGAAAGACGGCGAAGGGCGGGGGGCGGAGGATGGAGAGAGCGGAAGGTCACCGGCGGCAGTTAGGGCTCGACGGAGATGGGTCGGACGGCGGTCGGCGAGGGGTTTGGGCAGATCGGGAAGCGGCGGCCGGGCGTGGCACGCCGAGGAGGATGGCGCGGGGGCTAGGCGGGAAACGGCGGAGGGATTTGGCGGTTCATGCCGGAGGAGTTGGGGACGCGGTGGGAGGAGATGGGCTCGGGTCCGGTATCACCGGCGAGGCACTGGTGTGGGCTTTCTCGTCGGTTAGTGGTCCACGACGGGGAGCATCACACGGCTGGGCTTGGCCGGCGGATACTCCGATATGCCCGGCCGTGGCGGACACGACGGAGGCCAGAGTTCGGGTGAGTTCTTTTGGTTTTACGGTGATGATGGTGGTGTCGAGGTGAATTTAGTTTTGGTTTTTGGTATTTTGGGGGTGGTTCGGAACGGTGGTGGTGGTAAGGGCGACGGCGGTGACACTGATGGTGGTGGCGAGTCCGGGGCTGCGGTCGTAGCCGCGGTGGGATGGTGGCAACGAGTATGGTGGTGATGGGTTAGGCCGGAGTTCGATGGGGGGTGTCGACGATGGCGGGATGATGGCTGGGTGTGTTTGGCCAGGGCTGGTCGGTCTGGTAGATCCCGTAGGCGAGGGCAGAGGGAATCGGTCGGAGGGTGGCGAGCAAGGGCGGAGCCAGGATTTGAGTTTACCCCGGGCTGAGCTTAAAACATGTATGCGACACTCCGGATTTCTATTTTATTTGAGAATGGATGATGATGGTGGTGGTGGTTAGGATGATGATCGGTGGGATGAAGAGTGGGGGAACTATATGTTGCTGGAGGAGGATGTGATCAATGGTTTTGAAGCTGGAACTATATAGTACTTTGACGAGCTGGTTCTTCTTCTTCCACAAGTTCTAGAGAGAGAGAGAGAGAGAGAGAGAGAGGAAGCCGTTGGATTTTGTTTGGAATGGAGGGTTGGGATGGAGTGCGATCCGGGGCGACTAAAATGAACAAATCAGATTGTGGAGTGAAAGAAGAAGAATGGGAACCTCCTTTTTGTTCAGCTATGCTAAGTGGGCATACTATATGGTAACAAGTTTTTCTTACCTGGGCTACAGCCCAGGTGAGCCAACCAGTAGCTCCGCCATTGGTGGCGAGGGTGTTGCAGACTGGTCAGGGTGGGGGTTGAGGCACGATGAGGGTGATGGCGTTGGTGGTGTCAGAATGTAATTGGCATGGTGTTGGTTGTATCTGACACGGAAAAGAGGACGTAGAGATGTGTCCGGGGGTGTCGGACACGATAAAATAATGTAATTGTAAAAAATAATGGGAAGGAAAGATGGACACAGGCACGGTGCACATGATTGGCTATTATGATTGAGGGGTTTGTGGAATTTATTGAGAAAGAGGGCAAGTACCTCTCCTTTTATAGGAGGTGGGAATCCCTATTGGATAAGGAGTAGGAGGATTTTAATCCCCTTTAGATAAATCTATTATTAAATTAAATAAATTTAAACCAATCAAATCTAAATTCAAATCGAAATCCAATTTAAATATAATTAAAATCCATCATTTAGTATAAATTCAAATAAGAAAAATTCAAATTTCAATATAGATATTAATTAAATCAATCCATGAAATCAAATCGAGATTTAATTTTCTACAATAAATTCAAAATATATTTTCTAAAATACTAATAATAATAATTTCAAAAAATAATAAATATTTTTAAATATCTTTTTGAATAATAAAATATTAATATTAATAAATTTTGAAAATCAATTTAAATATTACTAGGAACTACTTCAAAAATACCTTTTAAATAATTTAAGATAATTAATAAAAATTTCGAAACATAAACTCATCTTTTTATAATAATAAAATTAAATAATGTTTTTGAAATCTTGATGCGATACTTTTCACAACCTTAAGTAAATAAAAGTAATTACTATATATTATTTTGAAAATATAAAATATAAAAATATTTTTCTCAAAATATGTACGCTCGCACATATTTGCACCCGTCGAGCAATTACGAAAAATGCAATTTTTTTCGTGACGTACAATACGACTATGTGACGTACAATACAAAATTTTGAATCAGTACCAAAATTTTTTAAAAAATACAGTAAAAATTTAGGGGTCTTACATCCTACCCAACTTATAATAATTTCGTCCTCGAAATTAAGAATTATAAGGGGTGTGAGATGGCACAATGGGATATTGGTAATGAATACGATCAAGTTACTGGACGAGGCAAAAACGACGTTTAATGCAAAAATGCATTAGAAAATTGTGATTTTAAATCGGATGAAAAATAAATCATGGTTATGGCTAACTAAAGTCAGAGGAAAAATGATTTGGGTTAAAGTTGAATCAAGATAACTTGCAATAAGGAATTGTATGGTATCATGAGAGAATAAATTAGAGACCTAAAAGATATGATTTCTTAAGGGTAGGTTAAGGGCACGATTAAGGGAACGAATTAGATGCACGCCTAAATTAAGCGATTTGGAGGTCATGATAGTAAATATAGGGCCGAGAAAAGGCGAGTAGTTTAGGACGAAGGTATAGCAACCTTGAGTGATAATGGTCCTATTCGTTAGAGAGGCTAGAGGAAGTTCTAGTATACCGCCTTCGTTATTCTAAAATAGGTGAAGGCAAAAACAATAGAGAGTTCAAAAGACGATATTATCGAATACGAAAACGTGGTTCAAAAACGACCGAATAATTTCAAAAGAAATTTCTAGGCAGTCGTGGATGAAATTCTAAGGAGAAAGTTCAACTACATCCATCCACGTAGATTGATATATGAAAAAAGGCAAACCAAAGTGCACTCGGTTGATCAGACCATCATGCACCAGTTCTGATTAGACAATATGTTAGTGAGTGGCCACTCCATAGCATATTCCTTGATCAAGCTCAATAACGAATTAGCTTGTAAATACTAGGCTATTCTAGCATCATTAGTCTAGATAATAAAAATATAGGCACGTGAGATTTAGATTGAAATAAGAACCAATATGAATAGTCTAAGAGTCATGAGAATCTAAGTCTTGTTTATTCTTATGCTATCATTCTACGATTTTATTGACCAAGGCTCGGTTGACTAAATGGGTTCAACTCTTCTAGTCTCTATAGTCTAGATAATACTATTTGTATTCTCTTTAGTGGTCAAGGGTGTGTCAGGCCGTGGGGTATTCTACCCAACTTATAAGAGTTAAACTATTGGTGTGATGGAACAATGAGACAAGTCTACCTAGTATGGATTACCTTTCTAACCAACATCAAGCAAGAAAGAAGGATAAGAATTAACGGTAGAGGGAATCAAGCAAGACGCAAATCAAGGGATTCAAAAGAGAATCGAGAAGGTCAAGTATGTGGATGAGATCCTAGACTCTAATCCTATCTGCAGGCTTGCTTGGTACGATAAAGTAACCAAACAATTTATCTTTACCTGCATGGGCCACCACAAAAACATGTAACGCACCAGTCCCAAAATACGTAGGACCAAGTACGTAAACATGCCAGCTGTATTCACACGAAGTACGTAGGCCTCGTATAAATACATAAGCTGTAAAATGTAGTAATCCAAGACAAACTAAATCTCATCCACAATAAATAGAATAATAATATAAATATTAACTCGAATATTTATGATACAATCGTTGGGCGGAGACAAAGTCCACTACCAACTATCTTAATGAAAGAAATGTACAAGAATCGATCAAATAAAATGGCAAGACGAACCAAGCGCAATCGTCTTCGAAGGAATGGAGAAGACCACGGCCTTGGCTAGAATACCTGCGGAAGACATGAACACACACCTGGGGAAAAACTAGGTCCTCAGATGGACGTAGCAAGATATAGGAAGAACAAGCTAATATGAACTGTCAGAATAATAAAATAATATAAAAAGACTATTCTAGACACAAATATGTAAAGGAGAATCTAACCGCCTAATGTACAATTTAGAGGACAACTTTCATGCGCATGGGTGGGATTTTAGGCTATGTGTAAGTAACTGGCATCCAGTCATCTGTATCCGTCCGTAACGTCTAAAACGTCAGAGGGCATCTGCAAATATATCGCCACAGTTCCATCCGGAGACTGTGGTTTACCTGTTTGGCTTCCCATACGCACTAGCGACTATCCTCCCCCAATATTTCCCACACTGTTCAAGTCATGTCCATGGCTCGCCCAGTTTTGTAACTGCTTGAGTCTCTAAAACCCTAATCATAGCAGTTACGAATATCTACCGTCATACGACTTTAGAGATGGCTAGTCAATAAGTCGTGCCCCTAGTAACATGTCTCAACCGTGAAGTGTGAGTGTCACAGCCAAATGAAGATATAAGGATATCCTCCAACAAGAAGGTAGTCCGCTAACATTAAGTCAACATGCATAAGATAAAGTAACGACTAATAAAGTCGCTTGCACCCAAGTGTGGCTTGGACGCGAAGTTTATATCAAGGAAACTAACAATATGAAACAAAATAAATAATACAGAAAATAAATAATTTGACAGTAAATTAGCAAGGTATACTTGCCTGGTAGGCCGCCTGGTGTGGTGCGATAATCCAAAAAGTCCTTGACATGGTTGCAGTTGACGCGCGTATGATCGTGTTGGCACAAAATAGTCGTACATGCCAAAAGTACGCAAGATGATCTCCATCGATGGGACGGACCGTGTTATTGAGTCTAGATTATTCAAATTGGATAGGGACGATATAGAGATTCTTGAGATTCGCAAGTAGGTAGAAAGAATTTGATTTGGTCATAGGCAAAAAATAGATATTCAAAGGAATTTGTATAATAAAATATTTATAACTTTTTAAAAAATATTTTTATATAATAGTTGGAAACTATGTTTTTACCAAATCAAATATTTTTAAATAAATATTTTGTAAACAAGAAAAATTTATTTTGGGGCTAAGCCCTTAATTTGGTTAAGCTATAATTTTGGGTCAACAGAATACCTCAAAAATATAATAATAATATTTTAGGCTTCGAAATCTAGTTTAAAATTATATGAAGGGTCCCATAAAAACCATATTTTTATTGCAAAATAATTTCTAGGAAACTATTTAATATACATATTTAAAATACTTATAATTAATAACTAATGACAATAATAATACTGATAATAACAAAGTTTAATGATATTAATAATACTCTAACATTGATAATAGAAATAGCTATTAGTAACATTCTGTCAACTGATAACAATAATAAAAATATAAACAATAATAATATAAAATAATATTAATATTAATAATAATAATAATAATAATAATAGTCATACATAAAACTATAGTTAACAATAGTGTTAATAAAATAGATACAATATAAAAAAATATGCTTCCATCAAAACAACAAAAAAATATAATAAAAAATATAAGGGTGAAAGACACAGTAGCTGGCTCTCTCGAGCAGCAGCTACCAACCAATTAAATAAAGGGGGAGAGAGATTTGAAAGGAAAAAAAAGAAAAGGGGGATCAAGCGGCAAAATCGAGATGGAGCTCGGCCTCGGTTCCTGCGGGCGCACTCCCCGATGTGGGGCGGCACCGGTGGTGGCGCGTTCCAGTACGCTGGAGGAGAGCAGATCGACGGGTGGCACGACGGACGCTGGAAGAAGAGGGGAGCGACGGGGCGGAGCTCAGAAAGGAAGAGGAAGAGGCTGGGAGCTCGGAACGGTGGAGGAAGTTTGGGTCGCGGCATTCGAGAGGGGTCGGAGTGGAGTCGGAGGCGGTCGGAGAGGCGGTGGACTCGGTGGCTGGCTGTGGAAAGACGGCGAAGGGCGGAGGGCGGAGGACGGAGAGAGCGGACGGTCACCGGCGGCAGTTAGGGTCGGCGGAGATGGGGCGTAGGCGGAGATGGGTCGGACGGCGGTCGACGAGGGGTTTGGGCAGATCGGGAAGCGGCGGTCGGGCGTGGCACCCCGAGGAGGATGGGCACGGGGGCTAGGCGGGAAACGGCGGAGGGTTTTGGCGGTTCACGTCGGAGGAGTTGGGGATGCGGTGGGAGGAGATGGGCTCGGGTCGGGCATCACCGACAAGGCGCTGGTGGGGCTTTCTCGTCGGTCAGTGGTCAACAACGGGGAGCATCACACGGCTAGGCTTGGCCGACGGATACTTCGACATGCCCGGCCGTGGCGGACACGACGGAGGCCAGAGTTCGGGTGAGTTGTTTTGGTTTTACGGTGATGATGGTGGTGTCGAGGTAAATTTAGTTTTGGATTTTGGGATTTTGGGGGTAGTTCAGAGCGGTGGTGGTGGTAAGGGCGACGGCGGTGACACTGATGGTGGTGGCGAGTCCGGGGCTGTGGTGGTAGCCGTGGTGGGATGGTGGCAACGAGTATGGTGGTGATGGGTTGGGTCGGAGTTCGATGGGGGTGTCGATGATGGCAGGATGATGGCTGGGTGTGTTTGGCCAGGGTTGGTCGGTCTGGTAGATCCTGTAGGCGAGGGCAGAGGGAATCGGTCGGAGGGTGGCGAGGCTGTTGCAGACTGGTCAGGGTGGGGGTTGAGGCACGATGAGGGTGATGGCGTTGGTGGTGTCGAAATATAATTGGCATGGTGTTGGTTGTATCCGACACGGGAAAGAGGACGTAGAGATGTGTCCGGGGGTGTCGGACACGATAAAACAATGTAATTGTAAAAAATAATAGGAAGGAAAGATGGACACAGACACGGTGCACATGATTGGCTATTGTGTTTGAGGGGTTTGTGGAATTTATTGAGAAAGAGGGCTAGTACCTCTCCTTTTGTAGGAGGTGGGAATCCCTATTGGATAAGGAGTAGGAGGATTTTAATCCCCTTTAGATAAATCCATTATTAAATTAAATAAATTTAAACCAATCAAATCTAAATTCAAATCGAAATCCAATTTAAATATAATTAAAATCCATCATTTAGTATAAATTCAAATAAGAAAAATTCAAATTTCAATATAGATATTAATTAAATCAATCCATGAAATCAAATCGAGATTTAAATTGCTACAATAAATTCAAAATATATTTTCCAAAATACTAATAATAATAATTTTGAAAAATAATAAATATTTTTAAATATCTTTTTGAATAATAAAATATTAATATTAATAAATTTTGAAAATCAATTTAAATATTACTAGGAACTACTTCAAAAATACCTTTTAAATAATTTAAGATAATTAATAAAAATTTCGAAACATAAACTCGTCTTTTTATAATAATAAAATTAAATAATGTTTTTGAAATCTTGATGCGATACTTTTCACAACCTTAATAAAAGTAATTACTATATATTATTTTGAAAATATAAAATATAAAAATATTTTTCTCAAAATATGTACGCTCGCACATATTTGCACTCGTCGAGCAATTACGAAAAATACAATTTTTTTCGCGACGTACAATACGACTATGTGACGTACCATACAAAATTTTAAATCAGTACCAAAAATTTTAAAAAAAATACAGTAAAAATTTAGGGGTCTTACATATGCCACGATTCACGAGTCGCATATAGATCTACGATGTGTGTACTGAATGGCCAGCGGTACATATTGGAGGAGCGCTAGGCCATGACTACTTCTAGGATTGCATGATAAAAGACTAGTGGTCATTAGAGTTAGATCATGGGGTGGAGAGAATACAACTGGGCATTGACCTCGTCCCTATCTATCGTAGACTCGTTCGCTACCGAGGAACGATAGGTAGACTATATACTGTAGACTCGCTCGATACTGAAGAATGGTATATAGTGTTGAGACTCGCTACTGAGGTCCTGCTTATTTTATCTTGACTTGACTTGGAGGTTATGCGACCATGTGCTATTCTTGATTGCATTACACTTAGAGTGGTTAGGTGACCTTTATTCGGTAGGTATAGGTACTTTTGGTTTATGTACTTATGCCTGACCATGACTTGGAACCATATCTTGTCGCAGAGTAGTTGCCACACCTTGTCCTTGTTTAGTTGTAGGTGTGGTTAACTGCTTCGATGATAAGGTACTGAACCTTGTTATGGTCCGGATTATTATTGAGCAGCTTTATATTCAGTTTATGGCATGTTATTTATTATATCTTATTATGTACCTCTGAGGACCTGGTGAATTCTCTAGGTGTGTGTTTTGTAACTTTTCGCAGGTGCTCTAGCCAAGGATATGATTTACTCTCTTGCTTCGTAGATAGCATGCCCTTGGATCGCCCTTCGCTTTGCTTGTTTATTTCTTCCACGTATATTTATTTATTTTCATTTAATAGTTTGTAGTAGATTTGTCTCCGCCCAACATGTGTACATGATAATTCAAAGTTGATTTTATATTATTATTCCTTTATAATTGTGGATGAGATTTTCTGTGTCTTGGTTTACTACCCTTTACCGCTTATATATACATACGAGGGCTCCATATACTTCGCATGTATATAGCTGGCATGTCTACGTACTTAGTCCTAAGTATTTTGGGACTAGGGCGTTACATCACCTATGAACAAGCATATCTCTCCATCACTGTAATGCCTGTGATTCGTATTACGTATTTTGGAAATACGTGTACGTGTCTTTTCTTGTGTTATTCCTTGTTTAGCTCTCGGCTTGGTTTAACTCTCGGTTTGGGTTGGCTTGGTTCGGCCGGCCCAATGCTTGGTTCATCATGGGCCAAGGGTGGAACACCTTAGCCTATGCTTCTCCTTCATTTCTACCACAACCCCCTCTTTATTATCCCCACCAACCTTCTCTCTCCTCCATAATTCTCATTTACTTCTCCTTCCCCCACCATTACTCTTCTCCACCAACCAAGAACACCATAGGCAAGTGCAACTTGCTTCCACAAGAGAACTCCTTTTGATGGTTTCATTAGCTTCTCCTCATGATTCAACCACATTAGAACTTGTCATTTTCCATTTTGAGGCTTTAATTCTTGTAGATCTAGAGTTTTGCTATTTTCGGATTTTTGGTGTTTTGATCTATTAAACTTCCTTGTTTTCAAGTTTTGATGGTTCTATGTTTTAGAGAATTTCATTCTACCCAATTTTGACCTTTGGAAAGTTGGATTCGGACTTGTTTTGACCAAGATTTGGACAATTGAAGCTTAGACTCAACTTTAGAGTTCTTCTTGTTCTTGCCATTTGGAGAAGACAGTGAACAGTGAGCTAGCTTTTTAGCTTATGCCGCTGAGTCGTACGCTGCTCTTTAGCGAGCGTACGCTAGCCTTTGTACGCTGCTCTTTAGCGAGCGTACGCTAGCCTTCGTACGCTGCTCTTTAGTGAGCGTACGCTCACCTTGATACGCTGCCTGTTGGCAGCGTGTCTTGAGCATACGCTAGCTTTCGTACGCTAGCTTGAGCGTACGCGTGCCTTGGTACGCTAGCTTAAGCGAGCAAGGCGTACGCTGGCCCCTTTCGTACGCTAGCTCGAGCGTACGCAGTCTTGAGCGTACGCTAGCTTGAGCATACGCTGACCTGTAGCTTGAGCGTGCCCTTGTGTACGCTGACCCTTGCGTACGCTTCCCATTAGAAGTGTATGGATCCTCTGGTACGCAGACCTGAGCGTACGCTAGCCTGAGCGTAGCCTGGCTTGAGCGTAGCCTGATTACCCTTGATCTTCTATAGCCCTGTATATTAATATTTTATTAGATATTTAACGTCCATTTTATATCCTTACGCCTTTTGTCATGAACTTGATAATCATGGATTTGTTTAATATGTTTGGAAATGATACCTGAGCATGACACGATAGTGACCCGTAGTGGTGCACTCCTGACATAATGACCTGACATGACCTGATAGTGGCCCGTCGTGGTGCACTCCTGACAAGTACACTTGACCTGATAACCTGACATGATTATCTTGATAAGCTGTTACGACGGCTGCTTGACATGACATGACCTGTATAATTAATCCTGGACACCGTAGGTGACTTTGCTTGTACAAATAATCCAGTCCTGTCTTGCATCATGTCTAGGAGGGGACTCCTGAGTACCACGGTCAGGAGTACCTACTGAAATGGACTAAGGTTAATAACTAGATTAATATAGTAGTCATGAAGAGATCTCCCAGCTACAGGCAAATCCGTTACCTGGGCGCGCTTGGGATCTGTAGCCTGCCGTCGAGTAGGGCACATTTCCAGCACACTGTCATGTGTTGCACCCTTCAAGCTACCTAAGGGTACATGCATTTCTTGGACGATGTATCCACCTGAATTCAACCCTAATCTCTCGACCTGGGTGACCTGGATGGTCTGCAGGGCTTGTGGCTGTGGAGTAATCTCACTGCATCTTGTTAGTAATTAGGCTTGTGACAACCCTAGTTAGTTAAAGTATCAAGCCGTAGTTCTTGCTTGGCCGTGAAATGATTGGATGGAGTCTAACCAGTCTAGTCTTGTCCTGACCCTGTTCCAGACTATTGAATGACCAGAATGCTTGTATTTATTTTACCGATAAATGGTAAAAACCAAGCTCCGTTCAGACGAAGAGTTACAACCCCGGTCCTTGTTTGGTTTACGGGTTGTAACCTGGCTATCTGAATAGTTCCATGGTTATCTCGTCGTATATCATCCTGATATGTTTCCTTTTATTCCAGTCCTTATTTTATTTATATTTATATTCCTGTGCTGATTGCTGGTTTTAGTTCTTAAGTGAAGCCTTATTTGTGGCACTTGCTCTTTCTGGGGTCTGACCCAGCTGGTTTTGTGTGGCCAGATTTCGGAGCAGCTCCAGAGGATCTACCGACTTCCCAGCCAGATGGTGGCCACTAGACGGAACCCTGGCAACGAGTGGGTTATTTTTGGCTCTTCCGCTCTATTGTAAAAATATTCTTTTGAGGCATTTAGCCGACGAGCACCTGTTTAGCTCAATTGCACTTACTTACTGTCTGCCTACGGGCTGTAACATGATTAACAGATCCTAGGGTTGATCATGTATGACTAAACTCTTGCTAGTCCTAACATTTTGTAATGACTAGCTTCATGATCAGCTGAATATGTAATGTTTGGGACGCCTTACTATTGTATATTTAATGATCATACATCTTGTAACATTTACTTACTTGCTTGTGATTGAGACACTAGGCTTGTTCATGACCTTAAGAGACTGTTGGCTTGTGGATAAACCCTCATGTATCTAGACAGCCATGACCGTATAGCGAGATGGATTCCATTTCATATACGTAGCTGGCTATGTCTGCCCCCGCTCTCCAGTATTCTGGTTCTGGGGCGTGACATGGTTTAAGTGGTGGCCCATGCAGGTCTTGTAATCAAGATATGTGAGGGTTTACCGAATAGATGTCTCAATCAGTATTCGTCCTTGATCTCTGCTCGTATCTTCTGAATCCCTGGATTCTTGTCCTGATCATATGCTTGTATCGTTGATCTGTCCTGGTCCTTCCTTATTGTTCCCTATGTCGTCTTCTTCAGTGGCATTGTTCGTGGTCCTACCGACCAGCAAGGCGGAGCACCTCCCGCGGACCAGCAGCAACCTGGAGATCAAGCCCAGCATTCCGGAGTAGCCTCCAGAGTCGTGCCTTCTGGCGGAGAGCCACCAGTCCAGCCAGTTCAACCTGTAGAACATGATGACGGCACTTTGGTAGGGCTCGTCAGGACTTTGATAGCTTCCCAAGACCGGCGTGGAGATGCCTTGCACCAGGCAGTGACGGATGCTTTGACCCGGGGTGGTCATCAGGGTAACAGTGCGGCCAACAGCTTCAAGCGCTTGAACCCTCCGTTCTTTGACGGTAGTGAAGATGCCATCGCAGCAGATGCATGGCTTCAGGACACAGAGGTGGTTCTAGAAGCAGCCAAGACTCCAGAGAATGAGAAGGTAGCCGTGGTGCGCTTGCAGCTATTAGATCTTGCCCGCAGCTGGTAGGCAGCACAGGCCGTTGGATTAGCAGCACCCATTCCATGGGCAGTGTTCAGAGAGAGATTCCAGACCAAGTATTTCGATGCCGTGGCTCGGTATGATCTGCAGACGAGATTTACCAATCTGAAGCAAGGTGGCAGGACGGTCGACGGATATGCGACCGAGTTTTCCAGGCTCAGTCGATTTGCTCCCACCCTGGTGGAAACCGAGTATGATAGAGCCCAGCGGTTCCAGCAGGGGCTTCACCTGGAGATTCTATTGGCGGTTGAGCAGTTTGAGCATCAGACTTTTGATGCAGTCTTGAGAGCAGCCCAGAGGCATGAGTATACCTCCCAGAGGATTGTGGATAGGACCGGAGGTCGGAAGAGATCTCACGGCCAGATGAATCAATCTTCAGCCCCAGCCCCGGCAGCCAGGGCTTTGACTATTGGAGCTCCGAGGCGAGCGGCCTCAGTAACGTCGGTTCAGCATTCCACTCCGACGCACCCTCAGCAGCAGAAGCAGAAGCAGTCTTCCGCAGTGGGATGTTCTCATTATGGGAAGCCAGGCTATGTGGTGGCAGAGTGTCGCAGGGCGCAGGAATTGTGTCTGGCTTGTGGAGCACCAGACCATAGGGTTGGATCCTGCCCGAATAGGGGTGGTTCATCATCATCCAACCTTTCTAGCTCTTCGGTGAGAGGACCAGCACCAGTCCAGCAGCAGCAGCAGTATCCATTGATGAGGCCTTTGCCGCCTCAGTCCCAGGCATTTCAGCAGCAGAGCCCCCAACAGTATACGCAAGCCCAGGCCTTGAGTCCGAATAGGCAGCGAGGATATCAGCAGAGGGGACCAGCACCCCGAGGGCATGGTCAGGCCATGATGATGACCGTAGAGGAAGGATTGGCACCAGGAGAGGTAGTGGCAGGTACTATTCTCGTCAACTCCTTTCCAGCTTCAGCTTTATTTGATTCTGGTGCATCGCATTCATTTATGTCTGCACGATTTGCGACACGGGTAGGATTGGAGCCCGAGTCATTATCAGTAAGGCTCAATATACTTACTGGTAACGGACTTGTGGGAGTAGATAGAGTGTTTTCCTCGTGTCGGATCGTAGTTAGCGGTAGAGAATTCCCCGCTAGATTGATAGAATTCCCGATGGCCGATTATGATGTGGTCTTAGGGATGGATTGGTTGAGGAACCAGTATGCTAGGATAGACTGCCATATTGGTAGGGTTGTTTTTAGCATTCCAGGAGAGCCGGAGTTTTCTTTCTCCCGAGGCGAAGTTGAGTCATCTCCTCCAATATTGCGGATGGCAGTAGCAGCAGTTCAGTTGCCCAGGATAGTGGATGAGTTTCCAGATGTTTTCCCAGAAGAACTTTCAGGTATGCCTCCGGAGCGGGAGATCGAGTTCACTATAGACTTGATTCTCGGGACAGCCCCAGTGTCAAAGAGAGTCTACAGGATGGCGCCGTCAGAGTTGGAGATATTGTACAAGATGATTGAAAAGCTTAGGACCAAGGGATTCATTCGTGCAAGTGGATCACCTTGGGGAGCCCCGATGCTTCTTGTGAAAAAGAAGGATGGTACGTCTAGGTTATGTGTTGATTATCGTACCTTGAACTCAGTGACAATCAAGAACAGATACCCTCTTCCGAGGATAGATGACTTGTTTGATCAACTCAAGGGGGCTTCAGTATTCTCAAAGATTGATTTGCGCTCAGGTTATCATCAGATCAGAGTCAGAGAGCAGGACATCCCGAAGACAGCTTTTAGATCGAGATATGGGCATCGGGAGTTTCTTGTTATGCCTTTTGGAGCAACCAATGCGCCGGCAGTATTCATGGACCTCATGAATCGCATCTTCATGCCTTATTTGGATCAGTTCGTGATTGTATTCCTAGACGACATCCTTGTTTACAGCAAGAGTGAGGCAGAGCATGAGCAGCATCTCCGTGTGGTTCTTCAGATTCTCCGGGAGCACCAATTATATGCCAAGTTCAGTAAATGCGAGTTCTGGCTCGATCACATTTCGTACTTGGGTCATATCATCACTCGAGGAGGAGTAGAAGTGGATCCCCAGAAGATTGTGGCTATTGAGTCATGGCCAGTGCCCAGCACAGTTGCAGAAGTTCGCAGTTTCCTCGGATTGGCTGGCTATTACCGGCGGTTTGTTTCGAATTTTGCTCGAATTTCAGCGCCATTGACGCAGTTGACCTGCAAGGATGCGCAATTTGCTTGGACAGCAGAGTGTCAGAGTTCTTTTGAGCAGTTGAAGCGAGGATTGATAACAGCTCCTATTCTCACGCTTCCAGATGGAACCGAAGGATTTTTAGTGTACTGTGATGCTTCAGGCAGAGGTTTAGGATGTGTTCTGATGCAGCATGGGAAGGTGATAGCTTATGCGTCACGACAACTTCGTGATCATGAGAGGAATTACCCAACCCATGACTTGGAGCTGGCAGCAGTGGTGTTTGCACTTAAGTTATGGAGGCACTACTTGTACGGAGATAGGGTAGAGATTTTCACCGACCACAAGAGCCTGAAGTATGTTTTCACCCAGAAGGATCTTAACATGCGTCAGAGGAGGTGGCTGGAGCTTCTTGTGGATTATGATGTCAGTTTGCAGTATCATCCTGGGAAGGCCAATGTCGTAGCAGATGCATTGAGCAGAAGAGCCGGAGCTTATTTCCTAACAGCGCAACCAGAGCTGTTAGCAGATCTTCAGAAGATGGGTATTGAAGTTGTTCTCCCTTCCAGTGTGGCATTGATGGCCAGTATGCAAGTTCAGTCCACTATAGTCGAGAGGATTCGGAAGGCGCAGTCAACAGATTCCAAGCTTCAGCGACTCAGAGCAGAGTGTGAGGCAGGACGAAGACCAGAGTTATGTATTCATGAGGATGGTATACTTCGACATGGTAAGCGTCTTTGTGTACCCAGTGGAGATATCAGACATGAGATCATGTCGGAAGCGCACAGTTCGCAGTATTCCATCCATCCCGGCAGTACAAAGATGTACCATAATATCCGGCAGCACTTCTGGTGGAATGGCATGAAGCGGGAGATAGCTCGATTTGTCTCCCGGTGTTTGGTTTGCCAACAAGTTAAAGTCGAACATCAGAGACCGGCTGGACTTCTTCAGCCCTTACCGATTCCAGAATAGAAGTGGGAGCATGTGACCATGGATTTCGTGACTGGATTACCTAGATCCCCAGCTGGTAGAGATGCTATCTGGGTTATAGTTGATCGGCTCACGAAAGTGGCTCACTTTCTTCCATTCAGAGTTGGTCAGTCAACGGCTCAGCTAGCAGAGGTGTACCTCAGGCAGATTGTCAGATTGCACGGAGTGCCAGTCAGTATCACCTCGGACCGAGATTCAAGATTTATGTCGCACTTTTGGCGTAGCTTACAAAAGAGTTTGGGGACTCATCTCCAGTTCAGTTCAGCATATCACCCGCAGACAGATGGCCAGTCGGAGCGCACGATCCAGACTCTTGAAGACATGTTGCGGTCTTGCACACTTGACTTCGGTGGTTCATGGAAAGATCACTTGCACCTGGTGGAATTCTCATACAACAATAGTTTCCAGGCCAGTATCCAGATGGCACCGTTCGAGGCACTGTATGGTAGGAAGTGCAGATCCCCGCTAGCTTGGGATGATGTTGGAGAGAGACAGATGCTCGGTCCAGAAATGATTGCCCAGACAGTTGAAGTGGTCAGGCGAGTCAGAGATCACCTTCGAGTTGTCCAAGATCGCCAGCGCCATTGGGCCGATTCTCATCGGCGTCCTCTTGAGTTCTCGGTCGACGATCATGTATTCCTGAGGATTTCGCCTAACCGTGGCATCATTCGTTTCGGCGTACGGGGCAAGCTTAGTCCTAGGTATATAGGACCGTTTGACATTCTGGAGCGAGTAGGAGATGTATCCTATCGTCTCGCTCTTCCACCGTTGCTAAGCGAGGTGCATGACGTGTTCCATGTATCCCAATTACGACGGTATATCCCGGACCTGAGCCACATCCTGGATCATTCGGAATTGGTTGTTGTTACCAATGTTTCGTATGAGGAGAGGCCCGTGTCTATATTGGATCGAAGAGAGAAGATCCTCAAGAACAAGACTATCAAGTTAGTCCGAGTTGCTTGGGATCATCACTCTTTGGGGGAGTCAACATGGGAGCATGAGGATGATATCCGATCATGATATCCTGACTTGTTTGACTCATGAGGTATAATGTCTTTCTTATGCCTCATGCCATCAATTCCTTGCTTGCATGATTGATTGATTGCCTAGTATAATTGCCTGTGAATAGTATAGCTTGTTCTTGTCCCTCTAGCCTCTTAATTAAATTCCGAGGACGGAATTCTTTTAAGGTGGGTAGAGTTGTAATGCCTGTGATTCGTATTACGTATTTTGGAAATACGTGTACGTGTCTTTTCTTGTGTTATTCCTTGTTTAGCTCTCGGCTTGGTTTAACTCTCGGTTTGGGTTGGCTTGGTTTGGCCGGCCCAATGCTTGGTTCATCATGGGCCAAGGGTGGAACACCTTAGCCTATGCTTCTCCTTCATTTCCACCACAACCCCCTCTTTATTATCCCTACCAACCTTCTCTCTCCTCCATAATTCTCATTTACTTCTCCTTCCCCCACCATTACTCTTCTCCACCAACCAAGAATACCATAGGCAAGTGCAACTTGCTTCCACAAGAGAACTCCTTTTGATGGTTTCATTAGCTTCTCCTCATGATTCTAAACCACATTAGAACTTGTCATTTTCCATTTTGAGGCTTTAATTCTTGTAGATCTAGAGTTTTGCTATTTTTGGATTTTTGGTGTTTTGATCTATTAAACTTCCTTGTTTTCAAGTTTTGATGGTTCCATGTTTTAGAGAATTTTATTCTACCCAATTTTGACCTTTGGAAAGTTGGATTCGGACTTGTTTTGACCAAGATTTGGACAATTGAAGCTTAGATTCAACTTTAGAGTTCTTGTTGTTCTTGCCATTTGGAGAAGACAGTGAACAGTGAGCTAGCTTTTTAGCTTATGCCGCTGAGTCGTATGCTGCTCTTTAGCGAGCGTACGCTAGCCTTTGTACGCTGCTCTTTAGCGAGCGTACGCTAGCCTTCGTACGCTGCTCTTTAGTGAGCGTACGCTCACCTTGATACGCTGCCTGTTGGCAGCGTGTCTTGAGCATACGCTAGCTTTCGTACGCTAGCTTGAGCGTACGCGTGCCTTGGTACGCTAGCTTAAGCGAGCAAGGCGTATGCTGGCCCCTTTCGTACGCTAGCTCGAGCGTACGCAGTCTTGAGCGTACGCTAGCTTGAGCGTACGCTGACCTGTAGCTTGAGCGTGCCCTTGTGTACGCTGACCCTTGCGTACGCTTCCCATTGGAAGTGTATGGATCCTCTGGTACACAGACCTGAGCGTACGCTAGCCTGAGCGTAGCCTGGCTTGAGCGTAGCCTGATTACCCTTGATCTTCTATAGCCCTGTATATTGATATTTTATTAGATATTTAACGTCCATTTTATATCCTTACGCCTTTTGTCATGAACTTGATAATCATGGATTTGTTTAATATGTTTGGAAATGATACCTGAGCATGACACGATAGTGACCCGTAGTGGTGCACTCCTGACATAATGACCTGACATGACCTGATAGTGGCCCGTCGTGGCGCACTCCTGACAAGTACACTTGACCTGATAACCTGACATGATTATCTTGATAAGCTGTTACGACGGCTGCTTGACATGACATGACCTGTATAATTAATCCTGGACACCGTGGGTGATTTTGCTTGTATAAATAATCCAGTCCTGTCTTGTATCATGTCTAGGAGGGGACTCCTGAGTACCACGGTCAGGAGTACCTACTGAAATGGACTAAGGTTAATAACTAGATTAATACAGTAGTCATGAAGAGATCTCCCAGCTACAGGCAATTCCGTTACCTGGGCGCGCTTGGGATCTGTAGCCTGCCGTCGAGTAGGGCACATTTCCAGCACACTGTCATGTGTTGCACCCTTCAAGCTACCTAAGGGTACATGCATTTCTTGGACGATGTATCCACCTGAATTCAACCCTAATCTCTCGACCTGGGTGACTTGGATGGTCTGCAGGGCTTGTGGCTGTGGAGTAATCTCACTGCATCTTGTTAGTAATTAGGCTTGTGACAACCCTAGTTAGTTAAAGTATCAAGCCGTAGTTCTTGCTTGGCCGTGAAATGATTGGATGGAGTCTAACCAGTCTAGTCTTGCCCTGACCCTGTTCCAGACTATTGAATGACCAGAATGCTTATATTTATTTTACCTATAAATGGTGAGAAACCAAGCTCCGTTCAGACGAAGGGTTACAACCCCGGTCCTTGTTTGGTTTACGGGTTGTAACCTGGCTATCTGAATAGTTCCATGGTTATCTCGTCGTATATCATCCTGATATGTTTCCTTTTATTCCAGTCCTTATTTTATTTATATTTATATTCCTGTGCTGATTGCTGGTTTTAGTTCTTAAGTGAAGCCTCCTTTGTGGCACTTGCTCTTCCTGGGGTCAGACCCAGCTGGTTTTGTGTGGCCAGATTTCGGAGCAGCTCCAGAGGATCTACCGACTTCCCAGCCAGATGGTGGCCACTAGATGGAACCCTGGCAACGAGTGGGTTATTTTTGGCTCTCCCGCTCTATTGTAAAAATATTCTTTTGAGGCGTTTAGCCGACGAGCACCTGTTTAGCGCGATTGTACTTACTTACTGTCTGCCTACGGGCTGTAACATGATTAACAGATCCTAGGGTTGATCATGTATGACTAAACTCTTGCTAGTCCTAACATTTTGTAATGACTAGCTTCATGATCAGCTGAATATGTAATGTTTGGGACGCCTTACTATTGTATATTTAATGATCATACATCTTGTAACATTTACTTACTTGCTTGTGATTGAGATACTAGGCTTGTTCATGACCTTAAGAGACTGTTGGCTTGTAGATAAACCCTCATGTATCTAGACAGCCGTGACCGTATAGCGAGATGGATTCCATTTCATATACGTAGCTGGCTATGTCTGACCCCGCTCTCCAGTATTCTGGTTCTGGGGCGTGACATGGTTTAAGTGGTGGCCCATGCAGGTCTTGTAATCAAGATATGTGAGGGTTTACCGAATAGATGTCTCAATCAGTATTCGTCCTTGATCTCTGCTCGTATCTTCTGAATCCCTGGATTCTTGTCCTGATCATATGCTTGTATCGTTGATCTGTCCTGGTCCTTCCTTATTGTTCCCTATGTCGTCTTCTTCAGCGGCATTGTTCGTGGTCCTACCGACCAGCAAGGCGGAGCACCTCTCACGGACCAGCAGCAACCTGGAGATCAAGCCCAGCATTCCGGAGTAGCCTCCAGAGTCGTGCCTTCTGGCGGAGAGCCACCAGTCCAGCCAGTTCAACCTGTAGAACATGATGACGTCACTTTGGTAGGGCTCGTCAGGACTTTGATAGCTTCCCAAGACCGACGTAGAGATGCCTTGCACCAGGCAGTGACGGATGCTTTGCCCCGGGGTGGTCATCAGGGTAACAGTGCGGCCAACAACTTCAAGCGCTTGAACCCTTCGTTCTTTGACGGTAGTGAAGATGCCATCGCAGCAGATGCATGGCTTCAGGATACAGAGGTGGTTCTAGAAGCAGCCAAGACTCCAGAGAATGAGAAGGTAGCCGTGGTGCGCTTGCAGCTATTAGATCTTGCCCGCAGCTGGTGGGCAGCACGGGCCGTTGAATTAGCAGCACCCATTCCATGGGCAGTGTTCAGAGAGAGATTCCAGACCAAGTATTTCGATGCCGTGGCTCGGTATGATCTGCAGACGAGATTTACCAATCCGAAGCAAGGTGGCAGGACGGTCGACGGATATGCGACCGAGTTTTCCAGGCTCAGTCGATTTGCTCCCACCCTTGTGGCAACCGAGTATGATAGAGCCCAGCGGTTCCAGCAGGGGCTTCACCTGGAGATTCTATTGGCGGTTGAGCAGTTTGAGCATCAGACTTTTGATGCAGTCTTGAGAGCAGCCCGGAGGCATGAGTATACCTCCCAGAGGATTGTAGATAGGATCGGAGGTCGGAAGAGATCTCACGGCCAGATGAATCAATCTTCAGCCCCAGCCCCGGCAGCCAGGGCTTTGACTATTGGAGCTCCGAGGCGAGCGGCCTCAGTAACGTCGGTTCAGCATTCCACTCCGACGCACCCTCAGCAGCAGAAGCAAAAGCAGTCTTCCGCAGTGGGATGTTCTTATTATGGGAAGCCAGGCTATGTGGTGGCAGAGTGTCGCAGGACGCAGGGATTGTGTCTGGCTTATGGAGCACCAGACCATAGGGTTGGATCCTGCCCGAATAGGGGTGGTTCATCATCATCCAACCTTTCTATCTCTTCGGTGAGAGGACCAGCACCAGTCCAGCAGCAGCAGCAGTATCTATTAATGAGGCCTTTACCGCCTCAGTCCCAGGCATTTCAGCAGCAGAGCCCCCAGCAGTATGTGCAAGCCCAGGCCTTGACTCCGAATAGGCTGCGAGGATATCAGCAGAGGGGACCAGCACCCCGAGGGCATGGTCAGGCCATGATGATGACCGTAGAGGAAGGATTGGCACCAGGAGAGGTAGTGGCAGGTACTATTCTCGTCAACTCCTTTCCAGCTTCAGCTTTATTTGATTCTGGTACATCGCATTCATTTATGTCTGCACGATTTGCGACACGGGTAGGATTGGAGCCCGAGTCATTATCAGTAAGGCTCAATATACTTACTGGTAACGGACTTGTGGGAGTAGATAGAGTATTTTCCTCGTGTCGGATCGTAGTTAGCGGTAGAGAATTCCCCGCTAGATTGATAGAATTCCCGATGGCCGATTATGATGTGGTCTTAGGGATGGATTGGTTGAGAAACCAGTATGCTAGGATAGACTGCCATATTGGTAGGGTTGTTTTTAGCATTCCAGGAGAGCCGGAGTTTTCTTTCTCCCGAGGCGAAGTTGAGTCATCTCCTCCAGTATTACGGATGGCAGTAGCAGCAGTTCAGTTGCCCAGGATAGTGGATGAGTTTTCAGATGTTTTTCCAGAAGAACTTCTAGGTATGTCTTCCGAGCGGGAGATCGAGTTCACTATAGACTTGATTCCCGGGACAGCCCCAGTGTCAAAGAGAGTCTACAGGATGGCGCCGTCAGAGTTAGAGATATTGTGCAAGATGATTGAAGAGCTTAGGACCAAGGGATTCATTCGTGCAAGTGGATCACCTTGGGGAGCCCCGATGCTTCTTGTGAAAAAGAAGGATGGTACGTCTAGGTTATGTGTTGATTATCGTACCTTGAACTCAGTGACAATCAAGAACAGATACCCTCTTTCGAGGATAGATGACTTGTTTGATCAACTCAAGGGGGCTTCAGTATTCTCAAAGATTGATTTGCGCTCAAGTTATCATCAGATCAGAGTCAGAGAGCAGGACATCCCGAAGACAGCTTTTAGATCGAGATATGGGCATTGGGAGTTCCTTGTTATGCCTTTTGGAGCAACCAATGCGCCGGCAGTATTCATGGACCTCATGAATCGCATCTTCATGCCTTATTTGGATCAGTTCGTGATTGTATTCCTAGACGACATCCTGGTTTACAGCAAGAGTGAGGCGGAGCATGAGCAGCATCTCCGTGTGGTTCTTCAGATTCTCTGGGAGCACCAGTTATATGCCAAGTTCAGTAAATGTGAGTTCTGGCTCGATCGCATTTCGTACTTGGGTCATATCATCACTCGAGGAGAAGTAGAAGTGGATCCCCAGAAGATTGTGGGTATTGAGTCATGGCCAGTGCCCAGCACAGTTGCAGAAGTTAGCAGTTTCCTCGGATTGGCTGGCTATTACCGGCGGTTTGTTTCGAATTTTGCTCGAATTTCAGCGCCATTGACGCAGTTGACCCGCAAGGATGCGCAATTTGCTTTGACAGCAGAGTGTCAGAGTTCTTTTGAGCAGTTGAAGCGAGGATTGATAACAGCTCCTATTCTCACGCTTCCAGATGGAACCGGTGGATTTTCAGTGTACTGTGATGCTTCAGGCAGAGGTTTAGGATGTGTTCTGATGCAGCATGGGAAGGTGATAGCTTATGCGTCACGACAACTTCGTGATCATGAGAGGAATTACCCAACCCATGACTTAGAGCTGGCAGCAGTGGTGTTTGCACTTAAGTTGTGGAGGCACTACTTGTACGGAGATAGGGTGGATATTTTCACCGACCACAAGAGCCTGAAGTATGTTTTCACCCAGAAGGATCTTAACATGCGTCAGAGGAGGTGGCTGGAGCTTCTTGTGGATTATGATGTCAGCTTACAGTATCATCCTGGGAAAGCCAATGTCGTAGCAGATGCATTGAGCAGAAGAGCCGGAGCTTATTTCCTAACAGCGCAACCAGAGCTGTTAGCAGATCTTCAGAAGATGGGTATTGAAGTTGTTCTCCCTTCCAGTGTGGCATTGATGGCCAGTATGCAAGTTCAGTCCACTATAGTCGAGAGGATCCGGAAGGCGCAGTCAACAGATTCCAAGCTTCAGCGACTCAGAGCAGAGTGTAAGACAGGACGAAGACCAGAGTTATGCATTCATGAGGATGGTACACTTCGACATGGTAAGCGTCTTTGTGTACCCAGTGGAGATATCAGACATGAGATCATGTCGAAAGCGCACAGTTCGCAGTATTCCATCCATCCCGACAGTACAAAGATGTACCGTGATATCCGGCAGCACTTCTGGTAGAATGGCATGAAGCGGGAGATAGCTCGGTTTGTCTTCCGGTGTTTGGTTTGCCAACAAGTTAAAGCCGAACATCAGAGACCGGCTGGACTTCTTCAGCCCTTACCGATTCCAGAATGGAAGTGGGAGCATGTGACCATAGATTTCGTGACTGGATTACTTAGATCCCCAGCTGGTAGAGATGCTATCTGGGTTATAGTTGATCAGCTCACGAAAGTGGCTCACTTTCTTCCATTCAGAGTTGGTCAGTCGACGGCTCAGCTAGCAGAGATGTACCTCAGGCAGATTGTCAGATTGTACGGAGTGCCAGTCAGTATCACCTCGGACCGAGATTCAAGATTTATGTCGCACTTTTGGCGTAGCTTGCAAAAGAGTTTGGGGACTCATCTCCAGTTCAGTTCAGCATATCACCCGCAGACAGATGGCCAGTCGGAGCGCACGATCCAGACTCTTGAAGACATATTGCGGTCTTGCACACTTGACTTCGGTGGTTCATGGGAAGATCACTTGCACCTGGTGGAATTCTCATACAACAATAGTTTCCAGGCCAGTATCCAGATGGCACCGTTCGAGGCACTGTATGGTAGGAAGTGCAGATCCCCGCTAGCTTGGGATGATATTGGAGAGAGACAGATGCTCGGTCCAGAAATGATTGCCCAGACAGTTGAAGTGGTCAGGCGAGTCAGAGATCACCTTCGAGTTGCCCAAGATCGCCAGTGCCATTGGGCCGATTCTTATTGGCGTCCTCTCGAGTTCTCGGTCGGCGATCATGTATTCCTGAGGATTTTGCCTAACCGTGGCGTCATTCGTTTCGGCGTACGGGGCAAGCTTAGTCCTAGGTATATAGGACCGTTTGACATTCTGGAGCGAGTAGGAGATGTATCCTATCGTCTCGCTCTTCCACCGTCGCTAAGCGAGGTGCATGACGTGTTCCATGTATCCCAATTACGACGGTATATCCCAGACCCGAGCCACATCCTGGATAATTCAGAATTGGTTGTTGGTACCAACATTTCGTATGAGGAGAGGCCCATGTCTATATTGGATCGAAGAGAGAAGATCCTCAAGAACAAGACTATCAAGTTAGTCCGAGTTGCTTGGGATCATCACTCTTTGGGGGAGTCAACGTAGGAGCGTGAGGATGATATCCGATCATGATATCCTGACTTGTTTGACTCATGAGGTATAATGTCTTTCTTATGCCTCATGCCATCAATTCCTTGCTTGCATGATTGATTGATTGCCTAGTATAATTGCCTGTGAATAGTTAGCTTGTTCTTGTCCATCTAGCCTCTTAATTAAATTCCGAGGACGGAATTCTTTTAAGGTGGGTAGAGTTGTAATGCCTGTGATTCGTATTACGTATTTTGGAAATACGTGTACGTGTCTTTTCTTGTGTTATTCCTTGTTTAGCTCTCGGCTTGGTTTAACTCTCGGTTTGGGTTGGCTTGGTTCGGCCGGCCCAATGCTTGGTTCATCATGGGCCAAGGGTGGAACACCTTAGCCTATGCTTCTCCTTCATTTCCACCACAACCCCCTCTTTATTATCCCCACCAACCTTCTCTCTCCTCCATAATTCTCATTTACTTCTCCTTCCCCCACCATTACTCTTCTCTACCAACCAAGAACACCATAGGCAAGTGCAACTTGCTTCCACAAGAGAACTCCTTTTGATGGTTTCATTAGCTTCTCCTCATGATTCTAAACCACATAAGAACTTGTCATTTTCCATTTTGAGGCTTTAATTCTTGTAGATCTAGAGTTTTGCTATTTTCAGATTTTTGGTGTTTTGATCTATTAAACTTCCTTGTTTTCAAGTTTTGATGGTTCCATGTTTTAGAGAATTTCATTCTACCCAATTTTGACCTTTGGAAAGTTGGATTCGGACTTGTTTTGACCAAGATTTGGACAATTGAAGCTTAGATTCAACTTTAGAGTTCTTGTTGTTCTTGCCATTTGGAGAAGACAGTGAACAGTGAGCTAGCTTTTTAGCTTATGCCGCTAAGTCATACGCTGCTCTTTAGCGAGCGTACGCTAGCCTTCGTACGCTGCTCTTTAGTGAGCGTATGCTCACCTTGATACGCTGCCTGTTGGCAGCGTGTCTTGAGCATACGCTAGCTTTCGTACGCTAGCTTGAGAGTACGCGTGCCTTGGTACGCTAGCTTAAGCGAGCAAGGCGTACGCTGGCCCCTTTCGTACGCTAGCTCGAGCGTATGCAGTCTTGAGCGTACGCTAGCTTGAGCGTACGCTGACCTGTAGCTTGAGCGTGCCCTTGTGTACGCTGACCCTTGCGTACGCTTCCCATTGGAAGTGTATGGATCCTCTGGTACGCAGACCTGAGCGTACGCTAGCCTGAGCGTAGCCTGGCTTGAGCGTAGCCTGATTACCCTTGATCTTCTATAGCCCTGTATATTGATATTTTATTAGATATTTAACGTCCATTTTATATCCTTACGCCTTTTGTCATGAACTTGATAATCATGGATTTGTTTAATATGTTTGGAAATGATACCTGAGCATGACACGATAGTGACCCGTAGTGGTGCACTCCTGACATAATGACCTGACATGACCTGATAGTGGCCCGTCGTGGTACACTCCTGACAAGTACACTTGACCTGATAACCTGACATGATTATCTTGATAAGCTATTACGACGGCTGCTTGACATGACATGACCTGTATAATTAATCCTGGACACCGTGGGTGATTTTGCTTGTACAAATAATCCAGTCCTGTCTTGTATTATGTCTAGGAGGGGACTCCTGAGTACCACGGTCAGGAGTACCTACTGAAATGGACTAAGGTTAATAACTAGATTAATACAGTAGTCATGAAGAGATCTCCCAGCTACAGGCAATTCCGTTACCTGGGTGCGCTTGGGATCTGTAGCCTGCCGTCGAGTAGGGCACATTTCCAGCACACTGTCATGTGTTGCACCCTTCAAGCTACCTAAGGGTACATGCATTTCTTGGACGATGTATCCACCTGAATTCAACCCTAATCTCTCGACCTGGGTGACTTGGATGGTCTGCAGGGCTTGTGGCTGTGGAGTAATCTCACTGCATCTTGTTAGTAATTATGCTTGTGATAACCCTAGTTAGTTAAAGTATCAAGCCGTAGTTCTTGCTTGGCCGTGAAATGATTGGATGGAGTCTAACCAGTCTAGTCTTGCCCTGACCCTGTTCCAGACTATTGAATGACCAGAATGCTTGTATTTATTTTACCGATAAATGGTGAGAAACCAAGCTCCGTTCAGACGAAGGGTTACAACCCCGGTCCTTGTTTGGTTTACGGGTTGTAACCTGGCTATCTGAATAGTTCCATGGTTATCTCGTCGTATATCATCCTGATATGTTTCCTTTTATTCCAGTCCTTATTTTATTTATATTTATATTCCTGTGCTGATTGCTGATTTTAGTTCTTAAGTGAAGCCTCCTTTGTGGCACTTGCTTTTTCTGGGGTCTGACCCAGCTGGTTTTGTGTGGCCAGATTTCGGAGCAGCTCCAGAGGATCTACCGACTTCCCAGCCAGATGGTGGCCACTAGACGGAACCCTGGCAACGAGTGGGTTATTTTTGGCTCTCCCGCTCTATTGTAAAAATATTCTTTTGAGGCGTTTAGCCGACGAGCACCTGTTTAGCTCGATTGCACTTACTTACTGTCTGCCTACGGGCTGTAACATGATTAACAGATCCTAGGGTTGATCATGTATGAGTAAACTCTTGCTAGTCCTAACATTTTGTAATAACTAGCTTCATGATCAGCTGAATATGTAATATTTGGGACGCCTTACTATTGTATATTTAATGATCATACATCTTGTAACATTTACTTACTTGCTTGTGATTGAGACACTAGGCTTGTTCATGACCTTAAGAGACTGTTGGCTTGTAGATAAACCCTCATGTATCTAGACAGCCGTGACCGTATAGCGAGATGGATTCCATTTCATATACGTAGCTGGCTATGTCTGCCCCCGCTCTCCAGTATTCTGGTTCTGGGGCGTGACAATCACTGAGTCGCCTGGTTTCCTGGAACCACCCCTGCAATGTATTGCAGACATGATTAGTGGCTCCTGTATGTATACATCAGGTGCCGGTAGATAACACCGCTAAACATGTTTCAACTACTAGTAAATGAGATATACCTTCTTTGTTCTCTTGTTTGAGAAGTGGACAGTCAGTCTTCCAACGTCCTGACCCTTTGCACTTGAAACATTTGCCTTTCGACTTTTCACAGCGCCTTGTGGTCCCATGCCCTTCTTTGCTTAGTTTGTCTATTTCTGAATGTTATTCTTCTTCTTATCGCTGTTTGGCTTAGAAGTAGAAGCCTTTTCAGAAACAAAAATATGACCACTCGGCCTAAAGAGAGATTCATCATCCTGTAGCTCTTTTACAAGTTCTGCCAAACTATACAACCTTTTGTTCATGTTGTAATTTAGTTAAAAATTGTCAAAAATTTTAGACAGAGTCCCGAGAATGATATTGACCTGGGATTCCCCATCGATTTCAGCTCCAAGGATCTCCATCTCATTCAGATGACCCATCATCTTGAGAACATAATCCCTTACTGGTGTACCCTCAGCCATTTTTGTATTTATCAAACACTTCATAGCAAACTGTCTAGCTGCTCACTCTGATGTCCGAAGAGTTCCTTGAGGTTATACATCATGTCATAAGCCGTGGCCATGGCCTGATGCTGATGTTGCAGTACATTTGACATAGATACCAGAATGTAACACCGCGCCATCTCATCTGTCTTTTTCTACTTCTTATAAGCCTCTTTGACCTCTTCATCAGAGTTAGAATCAGGCTTAGGTGGGCATTCCTCAACAAGTACATATTTGTACTCCTCAGCAGTCAAGACAATGTCCAGATTATGTTTCAGTCAATATAATTTGGTCCAGTAAGTTCTTTAAGAATCACCATAAGTGGACTGAAAGAACCCATTTTTGAAATCCTAAGAATCACATAAATAAAAATTATGTAAGGAAAAAACTTTTTGAATTAATTAAATATTGATTCCCTCAAAAAATAATAAGAAATTTATCAACACCTTGAACATCATGAATTTAGCATGCCACAATAGTGTGGACGTATACAAATTCAACTTTGTTCAAGTAGGTACTACCTATTAATTTTACTATCATGTCAACATAACTTTATGACAAATAAAATTAATATGTTGGTCTTGCTCTGGTCATACAAATAATAGCAGTGACTCCGATGGAAAGGATACCATTATTTGTATCTAAGTGTATACCATTACTTAATACTAAGTCCATTACCTTGTAATGAGTTCCTTCAGATGGAGAAGTGAACACATACTAGGTAACTTTCTACGATTATCCCTAAGGAAGTTTGTATTGGTGATCCATAATTATACTCATCCGATATGGAGGAAGGCACTAAAGCCAATGCGTAAGTATAATTACATCACCTACAAACCAGTAATGAAGACTATAGTATTTATACTAAATAAATATCCTCTCCCACTTAGTTATTTAACAACGAAGGTTTTTCTACTAGTTGATATTATGTCCATGTTGTCTATTATTATTGTAGGCTTAGTTTTTCAAAAAAAACATCCACACAATAATAAACATGCATAATGAGAAAAAGAAAAATGACCACAAATAAGAAAAAAAATATCCAACTATTATGGTCATCTTTCCTGCTTCATCCTCAACTATCCGAATCTAAAATCTGGCACTGCACAGATCTATTCGGGGTCAGAAACAGCCACCACCGCCATCGAAAACCATCCGTCTGCCTCTGGACTGCTTAAAACCAGCATCTCGTCCGACGTCAGAAACAACCACCACCGCCATCACGATTGATAAAAAATAATTAAGATTACATCAATCCTATGCCTCCCAAAGGAGTTTACACATAATCTAGATTAAAAAATAAAAATATAAGAACGATCAACCCTCGTGATTATAATTACATCCACAACAACAACAACATCCACGACATGTCGGTGGTTTAAAAAAATCATAAAACAAAACATGCATTGGACCATAATAGTTGGATCTAAGATGCCTGCAAAACCGAGTTAGAACAGACCTACATCTACCGACTATTATGTAACGTAAGTTTTATTGGACAACATGGACGTATCAATCAATACGCAGATCTAAAGTGGCTCTGATACCAATTGATGGAACTGGGGATTCCCAGGACCCCTACTTTGGTCTGCGTAATGATCGATAGAAAGTAAAACAGATTTAATACGTGTTCTAACCCTTCATAGGCGGAAACTAGGGTTCATGAATTATACCTGCGGCAGGAAGAAGACAAGTAGTTCCTGGCAATCTCGAACGGATGACCCCAAGATCTTCTGCATGTATTCCTTCCTCGAGTTGGATGTCGTGTGGTCGACGATCTTCCAACCTTTTCTTTTCCTTGGCAGCCCTCTCTTTCTCTCCTTATGTGAATCACGAATTTAGAGAAAGCTTCAGATTTCTGATCAGTAATTTGGCGGCCAGAGAATAGTAGATATATATAGACTATAACAGGGACCATGAGGAGAAATTAGGGTTAGGCCTCCTAACGGATCTGGATATCTCGTGTTCAGTCCGAACACACAATCCAGGCCCATTAACAATAGCTCGGTCCACTAATGATCTATTGTTGTACTACCTTCTTAATCCTAAATTATATTTATGGGCTCCTTTTATTATATGCTCGTTTGTCTCCCCATGTTAAGATATCGAATGTCTATCTATCAAATTAAGTTACTGACAACTATATTGATTCGACATCTTTTATCCTTAAGTTGTACCGCTCAACTTTATTTGTCATGTCGAATATAGTCCACTTGTAGGGTTTGTATGACAATCCTTATGATCTCCTTAAGGGGACATCATCAACCCGATGTATCGGGACATGGATTCCATTTATAATCAATAGCCCATCATGCATACAATGTTATTACCCAATTCATAGAGGTTATTGACCCATAATGAATCTCACTCTTTTATGAGTCAAAGTAATGCACACTGCATATACATGTCTGTTATTATATCCGGATTAAGAGCACTAGCATCCATAGTAACAGAGGTGTTTGTTCTCTTATGTAGTTAGTACAAAGAGAATAACCTTAAGTGGTCCTGTTCAATAAACACAAAGTGTACTAGTGTAAACCTATAGTCAAGATAGACTAATACTAGATTACACTACAATCTTTCCAATAGATTGTCCAAGTCCATCTAGGTTGTGAACTATTTATATATTCCATAAGGAACTGATAATATGATCTTCTGTGTGACACCAGACACCATATTATCTACAATATATAATATCAGACATTTGCATTAACACTTGCAACAAATATAATATGCAAACATTTGCCCATATGATTCTCATTCAAAATTTAAGGAAATAAGGTTACTACAAAAGTGATGCTTTAAGTATATAACCCTAACAGGTTGCTCATGCTCCAGTTCACACAGCTTCGGTTGCGGAGATGGTTAAAGAACCAGCGAGGGAGCCCGCTGAAGAGTTGGTTATACATCAGACAGTGTTGGCTCATACCGTCTTTGCACCACCAACGGCCTCCGCTCCACTCATGGCTCCACCTGCTCCGGCTGTAATACCTAGATGCGTGTTGGCTGCCGCTGCTGCCTCGAGGCTTTCTATTACGGCATCTCCGGTGACCTTGATGAGTTTGGCTAACAACGCGTACTATACTGACCTCATTCTGGGCACAGTTCATCATGCTTTGATGTACAGCATAGAGGGTGTCTTACGGGACAACCAATCGCTTAGACGAGCCCGGTCTATAGTGGGGGCCCAATTGGTGGCCTTACGCGACCATCCAGAGCGTGAGGCAACGGCAGACGTGATAGAGGATCTGCTGGCAGAATTGGAATCCACCGCCTCAAGTTGACGAAGCCGCTCGACGTCAGAAGGCAGAGCATCGAGCCAAAGCACTGGTTGGGCCCCAAGTTGCTCTTCTTAGGAGCCGACTAGAAGAACTCCTGTATCGGTCTTATGCTGACCTCCTTTTGTCTTTTTGTCTCTCTTTTCGAGAGACTCTTTTTGTAGCAGAATAAAGAAAAACCTTTCCATTTTATGAATGAAAATTTTGGCTTGGTTTTTCTACTTGTCTTTTTGCTGTATATTTTCTTGTACAAGTGTGAGAATTCCCTTAGAGGTAGTATGACGTGAGGGGATGGAGGTAACTCTGTTAGGGATAGGATGTTTTACTCAGAGGTTATATGGATATGGTAAACACAGAATTTTTTGTGGTAGGATCTTCCTTACTCAGAGGTAATATGAATATGGCAAGGATAGACTCTACGGATGTATAGAACGACTCAGAGGTGATATGGACGTGAAAGGTTCTATAGATAATTATGATAATCACGAGGTTTATCATGGAAGGGGTGTTTACTTAGAGGTAATATGGAAATAGTAAATATGGAATATTTGGTAGTAGAATCTTCCTTCTTCAGAGGTAATATGTACATGGCAAGGATAGACTTTACGGATGTATAGAATGACTCAGAGGTGATATGGACGTGAAAGGTTCTATAGATAATTATGACAATCACGGGGTTTATCATGGAAGGGGTGTTTACTCAGAGGTAATGTGGACATGGTAAACACAAAATTTTTGGTAGGGTGTAGAAAAATAACTCAGAGGTTATATGGACGTAAAATATTTTTTAGATAGTTATGACAATACAAGGTTATCATGGAAGAAACGACTACTCAGAGGTAATATGGACGTGGTAGACGTGAACTTCGTTAGGGTGTAGAGTAATAATTCAAAGGTAGTATGGACACGAAATGTTTTCTAGATATCTATACGACACGAGGTTATCATGGAAGGAATGACTACTCAGAGGTAATATGGACGTGGTAGGCATGAACTTCGTTAGGGTGTAGAAAAAGAATTCAGAGGTTATATGGACGTGAAATATTTTCTCTACGAGGGGAATATTCATTAATAGAATTCACGAACATCCGTGGAGGATGCAGAAATATATGTCGGACCTCAGATATAGTATTTCTTTAGAAACTTGCCATTGATTGGCATCATTAGCAAGTCGCAGTTAGGTTTGGCTAGTCGGTAGGCCCCATTAGAGTAGACCGCCTCTATGACGAACGGTCCTTTCCATTTTGGCTCGAACTTCCCAGTCGTCTTGTGAGTCATCACCATCGGTCTTTGAACTGATAAGACGAGCTCACCCACTTGGTATGCTCTTTTCCGGACCTTTTTGTTGAAGGCCCCGAAAATCTGAGATTGATAAAGCTCGATCCGTTGCTGAGTTAGTAGACGCTTTTCGTCCAACGCCTCTAACTCTTGTAGTCGTCGATGTTGATTGTCTTCGTCAGTCAGCTAGTTGGTGATGGCTACCTGTAACGATGGTATCTGAATCTCAAGAGTGAGCACCGCCTCGCTCCTATAGACAAAGGAAAATGGTGTGTTGCCCGTGGGTGTCCGAACTGTCGTACGGTAAGCCCATAGACATTTGCCCAGCTTCTCATTTCAGTCGCGCTTATTAGGAAATATGAGTTTCTTGAGCAGCTTAACAATAGTCTTGTTGAATGCTTCGACTAGTCCATTTGTTGTAGGATTATAAGCCATTGACGCTACATTCTGTATTAGATTCTTATCGCAGAACTGATAGAATGCATAGCTCACGAACTAAGGGTCGTTGTCATGGATAATCCTTCTGGGAACTCTGAAGCGGTATATGACGTGATGCTTAACAAAGTTAATCACATTCAAGGTTTTTACCTCATCCAGAGGTGTTGCTTTCGCCCACTTAAAAAAGTAGTCGGTGATGGTGAGGATGAACTGGTGTCATTTGGAGGACGATGGGCTAATCGGCCCAATGATGTCCATTCCCCATGCTTAGAACGACTAGGCGACCTCCGTGGGGTGTAGGAACTCAGAAGGTTGGTGGATGAAGTCTGTATGCAACTGACATACCTGACACTTCTTTGCATAATCAATGGCATCTGCCATTATAGTGGGCCAGTAGTAGTCCATACGACGCAGTCGATCCTGCAACTTAGGACCAGGCTGATAGAATCTGCAGGTGCCATTGTATGCCTCTTGGAGTGCCTCTTACGCTTCTATCTTGGATAAACATTGCAGGAGAAGCCCGTCGTATGGACGATGATACAACATTTTGGTAGCCGCGTCATAGAAGAACCGGAGAGAGCGTCTCTTGACAGAAGTAGCTTCCTTCGGGTCTTCGGGTAGGATTTCGTAGTCTGCGTAGTCTATGAACGGTAATTGCCAGTCCCAAACATTGTCTATAAACGGTAATTGCCAATCCCAAACATCAACAATAGTATCTATTTGTACTGAGTAACTTAGACACGTACGTAGATTATTCTTCGGGTAAACTAGCTCTCGACCCATCACCGTGACAGTATATTAGGGTCCAGCAGGAGCTACCAGAGAAGCGGCGAGGCCAATGAGTGCGTTGGCCTCCAAGTTTTGCAACCGAGGTACATGTTCTATAAAGAACCCTGTAAAGATAGAAATGATATTGATTGCTATCTGGTGATAAGGAACCAGATCTTCATGTTGGACCTCGTATTGTCCTCGAACCTGGTTGATAATCAGTTTTGATTCGCCATAGGCCTTGATGCAGTCAACCCCTAACTGTTTAGCGAGCTGGAATCCAATGATGAGAGCGTTATGCTAAGCAAAATTATTGGTGCATGACTCCATGAGGGAGTATGCGCGGTGGATGACTAGGTCGTCGGGAGTGATGAGAATGACTTCGACCCCTGCGATGATCTCGCCCTTCGGTCCTGTTCATGAAGCACCGTCAAAGAACATGCACCAAATAGAGTTATCTGAGATGGCATTGGACTCTAGGACTTCATCGAGAATGTCATCATAGAGCTTTGATGTCTCTGGCACAGGGTGTGCCGCCAAGAAGTCGGCCAATGCTTGGCCCTTGACTGCCTTTTGTGGGACGAATACTATGTCATAAGGAGTCAAGATTATCAAAGATGTGGCTAATCGCGAGTTTAAAGCCCCTGCCTTAGTCATGAATGAGGGGGTTGACTCGGGAGATGACGTTGATTGTCTGTCCGTCCATATAATAGCGCGTCTTATGGATGGTGAAGAGTAGAGAAAGACACTCCTTCTCTACAAGATTATACTGATGCTCAGCCCTAATCATGGTCCTGCTGAGATAGTAGATTGCTTGTTCACGGCCATCGATGTTTCTTTAGGCTATAAAAGCACCAATAGAATAGTCCATAGCTCGGACAAATAGCAGGAAGGGCCTCCCTATGACCAGTGCCACCAGTACTAAAGGACTAGTGAGGTACATTTTGATGTCGTTGAACGCACGCTGGCATTCTTTGGTCCAGACAAACGAAACTCCTTTCTTCATGAGTTTGGTGAAGGGTTGACATCGACCAGAGTGATTTGCTATAAATCTTCTGATATATGCCAAGCGTCCTTATAGGCCTCAAAGCTCACAAAGATTCTTCGGAGGAGCCATGTCCAAGATCGCCTTAGTCTTCTCAGGGTCAATATGAATACACTTGACTGTGATGATGAAGCCCAAGAACTTTCTACTGGAGACTCCCAAGAAAGACTTGGTTGGCTTCATCTTTATTCGATGTGTCCGCATCAAGTCGAACACCGTCCTTAATCGTCCAAATGGCTAGATTTTTTCTTACTTTTAACGACAATGTCATCAATGTAACATTCTACCATTTTTTGGAGGTGTTTGCAGAATATGGTAATTATAGCCCTCTGGTATGTTGCTTCCACATTCTTCAACCCGAAGGACATTACTGTGTAACAGTATATCCCTTTTATAGTCCAGAGTGAAGTATATGTTTGCCATGAAATATAAAAGAGTAGAACAATTATCGGAGGACTGGACTTTTACTTCACGTTACAAACTCGCTTGTACAAAGAAAGCCTAGGGACGAAAACCTAGGTACAATAGTCTAAGTACAATTGTTTATTTTAGATTCTGAGGGGTGACGATAGAGGCTCGGGAAAGCGACGGCCGCTCTGCCTTACTCCTTGGACGATCGGTATACAGCCTTGGCTCGGAGAAGATCTACTTGGCGTTGACAAAGAAATGCCCTTCTTGCTCTCCTCGTGTTGCTCTTCTGGCTTCTCTCTCTCTCTATGTATTTCTTCTCTGATTATTAGGGGGGAAGCTCTCTGTGTATATTTATTCGCAAGGGAATGGCACCTTGCTATTTATAAGAGTGGGGGCATCATTAGGGTTTGGATACTTGCCCATTCCCAAAGTGGCCGCGGCCAATCTGGACCATTAGTCTTGAATGTGAAGGATCTGGGCTATTAATATGGATATTGTTGAATCCTGTGAATGATTAATGCTGATTGCTTTAAATCTTCATGATTGATTATGTCAAGCTTGGATCTCTCACCACGTGTCCCATTAGCTTGATTATGAATGATATGACCTGATCTCATTAATTATGAGGATAGCGTTAAATATGGTTATTGGGATCTGGTAAATCTCTGATTGATTTAATACCACGTATCCTATAATCACCCTGCTACCAGCTGTCACGTCATGGGGGCAATTGAATCTCTGCCACGTGTCTTAATGGTGGACCCTGCCAGAGTCGCATGATATCCGTGAACCGCATAAGACAATGTCTCGATGAGCCGCATAGATATAGTACTTGCGAGCCGCATGGGATGGTTTCTTAGTGAGCCGTAGGCAGCTGATCTCTGCCAGCCGCATGAAGCTGTTCTTCGATTGAGCCGCATGGGATAGTTTCTTGGTGAGTTGCGGGAAGCTGATCTCTGCCAGCCACATGAAACTGTTCTTCGATTGAGCCGCATGAGAGTAGCCACGTGGCAATCTCGGATCGTATCAGAGATTTTCTTATGTTCCCGAAGAGTCTGCCATTATGGCGGGACCATCATGGCACTTTATGTCAGAGCCGTCAGCTGTCAAATCATAGCTGTCAGCTGTCAAATCATGGCAGAGCATTAAATAGGGCCATTACTCGATGGCCAGCTGTGTGAAGGGATCCCAGGAGGACATGTAGTGATGATCGAGCTGCATATCTCTGTTGGTCGTTTGTGAGCTGCATATACTTCCGAGCCGCATGAGGCTGGAAGACTCTTTGAACCGCATGGGACTGTCCCTATGTAAGCCGCATGGATTCTCCTGTCCCGAGCCATATGAGGCTGCGGGTCTTTCTGAACCGCATGGGACTGCCCCTGTATGAGCCGTATAGGGTTCTCCTGCTCCGAGCCGCAAAGACCATCATTCTGATATTTTTCATGCTTCTACAGTATGCTTCTCGTCTTTGGGGAACATCTTGATCTGGTTGTAGCCTGAGAAACCATCCATTAAGGACATATGCTCGAAGCCATAAGTGTTGTCAATTTTTACGTCAGTAATTGGGAGGGGGAACTTGTCTTTTGGACAGGCTGAGTTGAGATCCCTGAAGTCTATGTAGACCCGAATCTTTCTGTTCTTTTTAGTGACTGGGATAATATTGGCCACCCAATCCGGATGTTGCTCTTCATGAATGAATCCACTCTCTATGAGTTTGTCGACTTCTTTCTCGATATCATCCATAATATTGGAGCAGAAATGATGTTGTTGTTATTTGACAGGCTTATCATCGGACAAGATGTTGAGATGGCGCATGATAATTTATGGGTTTAAACCCGACATATCTTCATAGCTCCAAGAAAAGACATCAATGTACTCTCGAATAAGCTGTATCAGAGATTCTTTGTCATCTCCAGTCAAGCTTTAGCTGAGGAAGATGGGTTTAGGGAAAGCCTCATCTCCTAGTTGGGCTAGGATGACCTCATCTTCAGTGGGAGGTTCGTGCTGTTCGAAGCGCCATTCTTATTGGGATTCCAGGTGTTAAGCCCAGGGTTCATCCTCGAACAATTCGAGTAACTGGTCTTTATCCTCGACTGGGGGATCTGCAGAGACCATATTGATGGACAATATCTTTTTGAAGGCTTGGCCGATACTGTTATCAGAGTCCTAGGTTGAGGAGTCGGATGAGTGTGAATGCATCATGACCTCCGGCTCTGATCTCTTCGAAGCTGTTGTGGGTATAACGTACCCCAACCCTGGGCGAGTACGTTGGTAGTAATTTTGGGACTTTCCTTTTGGAGCATGAAGTCGTAATAGAAGGCGTCGACCTTTGCCGTTGTTCAGACATATGTCGTTATTTAAGACGTTACCCATTTTCTGGATAAGGTGTTTGGCTTGAGTAGTGTAATGGTAGTGTTGCATCTTGCCATTATCGGGATCTGGTTCTGTCAGAGCCAGTCGCTGAGGATGCTCCAATCGACCAAAGATAATGGGTTCTTCCTCTTTCTTTCTCGCTGGAACCAAGAAGTAGGTGCCTCGGGGAGAGACAACTCGGCTTACGAGATTAGCGATTATCATTTGTGTTCATAACATATACATAGTATTGTCTAAGAAATACTTAGTGTTCCACTGTGCACACGAGTAATTCAAAGACAACTTTCTATTAATGAAATGCGAAATCTTATCCCGAGGGATTACATCATCTAAGGAGTGTCCTTCGGTATCGACGCATATGTAGTCTCCCAACTCTTCATCTGTGAGCACTATGGCTACCGTGGAAGAAGGTGGAGGAGGTTTCCCCTTCAACTTGACTACCGAGGGGGCTGTAGTCGGAGGTTCCTGTGACCTCAGAGTTGGCATTGGAGCCTTTTAGGGAAGCTTTATTTGCATAGGCTACTGTCTAGCAGCTGATATCGTCGAGGGCGATCGAGCTGGAGCCTTTCCTCGAAGCTTTATGACGAGAGGAGCTGACATCTTGGGAGGTTTCCTCTTTAATCGAACCCTCAATGGTTCTTTTGCTATAGCCACACTTTCTGGTGCAGTATCTGCCTCATCGTCGGTATCATTGACATCAACGTCCCATGGGACTGACTTGTACAGATTAGCATCTGTATAGTACGCTTTGAGTCCTCAGAATGGATCGATGTCAGCGAACTCGGTCTTGATAGTCCCGTCGTTGGCCACATATTTCATGCATTAATAGAGAGTGGAGGGTACGATCATGTATTCATGAATCTATGGTCATCCCAATAGCATGTTGTAGTTTATATCAGCGTCAATGGCATAGCAAGTCACGTCGGTCTAGAGGTCACCTATTTGACATTTTAGGCGAATCTTGCCTAGGTGCTCGCTTTTTTCAGGATTGAAGCCGCTGATCGTAGTATTTGATGTAGTCAGCCGATGCATCGGGATCCCTAAATCTTGGAGTAAACTCTGAGGGATGATACTAAGAGAAGAGCCATGGTCGTTGTGGATGCGATCGACCTTAGTGGCACCAACATACCCCATGTAGAATAGGGGCCTATTGTGCCGGTTGTTCTTCAACAACATGTCCTACTGAGTGAAGGTGATGTTAGGAATAACCTTGACCATACTGTGACAATGTGGGCGAGCGACAGGATCCTCCTTGGACGGTTGCACCTGAGTGAGGAAGGAGTCAACATTCTGTAAAGCTTCGCTGAGGGCGTCTCGAGTGTCTTTGGAGAGACGGAGGAGCTCGAAGAGTGACAGTCGAGCCAGAGTATTGGCAAGCTGTGCCTAATATGTTGATGTTGTAGGGCTTGATCGGCCCTACAGCCGAGTCTTTTCTCAGAGACTTGTCAAAGCGAACCTCATTCTGTATCTGTTTATCTGCGATAGGTGCTTGAGACGGGCCTGCTTCTGATGCCTCGGGGGCAGAGGACGCAACCGGTGGAGATATTTCTTCCTCTGGTGCTTGGTTATCTTCTCACTGGTGAGCCGAGCGAGTGGTAACCAGAGTGTCATCAGTCGATGTAGAGACCATGCGACATGATTTGACTTTTTTTCCCTTGATAGAGTGCACTGTAGGCGTCATCATGTCTGGAGAAAGATCAGGGTGGACCCACATAGCTTCGCCTCGTAGTGTTGTAAATAGGATGAGGCCTTGATCGTTGTCACGGGCCGGTGGAAGATTGATTACTTCTATCGTTGCTCTCGGGATGGGGATAACGCCGTCTTGAGCCTCTGTCTTTGGAAAAATTTCGAACTGGAGAGTGACCATGTTGGCAGTAACAGTCTTTTCCTCATAGTCAAGTGAGATGACTTTGGCATCGTTGAGGCATTAGATTTGTCCTTTCAACACGTAGCAATCGTGTGTTGAATGGTGGACATACTGGTGATAGTGGAAGTACTTCAGGTTGTCCACCTTTTCTACTTTATTGGGGCACTTTGGAGGCGGTAGTTGAAGCTTGCCACCCCTTGTCAATATATCGAAGAGTTCTAGTGTGTCTTCGTCGTTGAAGGAGTAGGTCTCTTTCGACCTCTGTACTTCGACCGGCTTCGGGTTCATTTTTACAGAACCCTTAGAGATGTTGACGATCATAGCCTGCTTCCCTTTACCGTCCTTGGGAATGGGGTTATTGCTAGGCGAGCGTCTTCCTCTGTCTTCGAGTAATGGGAAACTCAATCCCAATAGCTACGTATATCGGGCTTTTCTTTCCGCCACATCCACCTCTGTAATAAAAGTCGTCCACTCTATGCATGCAACACTGTGGCACAATTTGATTGCAGGAGGCATGTTCTTGCGGCATGAGTCCATAAGCATGGGCTCGGGTATCCCATGAGGTAACCTCAGGGCTGCCTGGTAGAAGCGCTCAATGTATGCATGTACAGGCTCCTTCTCCTTCTGGACGATGTCCATGAGAGTCGACATTGTCATGTCCATTCTCCTTCGTAGAATCGATTGAGGAATAGGCGCTTCAAGTCTTCGAACTACAAAAATTAGTTGTACGGGAGGCTACAAAACCTTTCGTAGGATACCCACTGCAGAGCTTCTACAAATATGTTGGTAAGAAGAGCATCGTCCTTTGGTAGATGCCCGGTTACTGAGGCAAAGTACCGTAAGTATCGACGAGGATACTCCTTCGCATCGAATGTCGTGAGCGTCTGCAGATTGTATTTGGCACGTTATCCCATTCGACAGGAAATGGTTACCGAATTCCCATCTTTTGGAGTGATTCTCGTTTTTCTCTAGCATCATGGCGAGTGTACAACTCTTTGAGGGCTTGTTGTACCTTACTCGATATTGCAGGTCCCGTTGTTGATGGAGTAGATGACGGGAAAGCTGGTTGGCTCAGGATGTGAGGCGCATTAGACCCGCGTTAGTCCCCGGGTGTAACACCCATATCTCAGAACACGTATTTTGGTTAAGCCTACATGTACCTTGGACCTGTATTTTATTTTCTTAGATTCTGGCCTGTAATTGTATTTTGGCTCGACTTGTAGAATTTTGGGTTTTCTCGTAAAACGGGTTTTGACATGACTTGGTTTTATTTTGTGGAGGAGAATTGGTTTGGTTTGGTTTGGTTTGGTTTAAAATGCATTGGAGCACTTTAACCTACACTCCACCCTCAACACAACACAACCCACCCTCATTAAAACTCCACCTACTTTTCTCTCTCCTCCATAATTCTTTCATTTATTTCTCCATCTTCTTCTTCTTCCTTCCTCTACACAACACTCCATCCATAGGCAAGTGTACCTTGCCACCACATGAGAATCGTATTTTATTTGTTCATTAGCTAGATTAGGCCATGGTGATCAACATTAGTGCTTGATATTTTGTGATTTGGAGTCTCCATTGTTCTAGATCTAGGTTTTAACTATTTTCGGATTTACATGGTTTTGATCTATTTTGGTTGAATTTTTGTTGGTTTTGATGCTTCCATGTGGAAGAGAATTCAATTTTACTCAAGTTAGAACTTTGAAAATCTAGATTTGGCTTTGATTTGACTAAGATATGAAAGATTGAATTTTTGGGTGTTCTTGATGTTCCTCTCGGCCTGGAGAAGAAGACCTACAGTCTGCGCTCTTTAGCGCAGCACTGACCACGCAGCCTCCCCGTGCCGCGCTCTTTAGCGTTGGTCGCTGACTGCGCAGCCTGGCCGCTGCCCGATTGTGCAACCAACCCTGCGCCATCGGCTCCTGCGCGCTTGACCCCTGCGCAGTCTGCATCCTACGCCATCCATTGCCTGTGCAGTCTAAGCCTGCGCAGTCTGCATCCTGCGCCATCTATTGCCTGCGCAGTCTAAGCCTGCGCAGTCTGAATCCCGCGCCATCCATTGCCTGCGCAGTCTAAGCCTGCGCACTTCGCAGCCTGCGCCAACCATTCTTGCGCAATCCAACCCCCTGACCCCTTGCACAATCCATTGGCTCTTGGAGTTTTGGTTTTATTTCCTTAAGCTTGGCTCTTTTTTAGCCCTGTATATTCATATTTTATTAGATATTTTACGCCCATTTTATATCCTTACGCCTTTTGTCATGAACTTGATTTTACTTAATATGTTTGGAATGACTATTGTACATGGCATGGTATGACAAGGAACTAGCATAACACGACAGTGACCCGTAGTGGTGCACTCCTGACAAGACCAACCTGACATGATAGTGGCCCGTCGTGGCGTACTCATGACAAGTACCCTGACATGATTTATCTTGATAACTTGATAGTGGTCCGTGGCGGCGCACTCCTGACTTGACTTGACTTGTAACTTGTAACTTGACTCGTATAATCAACTTAACACCGTGGGTGTTCCTGCTTGCTTGCTTGTGCAATCCACTTGTCTTATCTTGCATCATGTCTAGGACGTGACTCCCTGGTTTCCCACGGTCAGGGATTCGCACTGAACATGGATTAGGCTAATGACTAGATCTAACTATAGTTCATGAAGAATTTCCAGTCACAGGCAATCTCGTTATCTGGGCGCTCTTAATTGGACTTGTAGCTTGCCGACGAGTAGAGCACATTTCCAGCGCACTGTCATGTGTTGCACCCTCTAAGTCACCTAAGGGTATATCGTCTCCGGGGCGATGTACCTAACCATACTCTCAACCCGCGGAAGGATAACTGGATGGTCTGCAGGGCTTGGGACTGGAAAATTTTTATTGCATCTTGTTAGTAATTAGGCTTGTACCTAACCATACTCTTGTACATGCTTGTTTTACTTATCTCTAACAATAATTGGGTGGAGACAAGGAGCTATTCAGGCGAAGGGTTACAACCCCGATCCTTGTTTGGTTTACGGGTTGTAACCTGGCTCCCAGAATGGTTCCACGTCCCTAGTCGTTTATTGTCCTGACGTGCTCTTTATTACTTGTACTTTTATTTTATTTCTTATGTTCTGATATGCTGGCTTTTGTTCTTATTTTGTGGCCTCCTTTGTGGCACTTGCTCTTTCTGGGGTTTGACCCAGCTGGTTTTGTGTGGCCAGATTTCGGAGCAGCACCCGAGGATCTACCGAACCTCCAGCCCGATGCTGGCGACTAGAAGGAACCCGGGCTACGAGTGGGTTTTCTATTTTGTTTCGCTCACTCTATTATAAATTTATTCTTTTGAGGCGTTTAGCCGACGAGCACCTATTAGCTCGATGCACTTTACTTACTGTCTGCCTACGGGCTGTAAACGTGATTAACAAATCCTAGGGTTGATTATGTATGACTTAACTCTTGCTAGTCCCAGCATTTTGTACGACTAGCTTCATGATCAGCTGATATGTAATATTTGGGACGCCTTTTATTGTATATTTGGTGGTCAAACATCTTGTGGTCATATTACTTGCTTGAGATTGAGACAATAGGCTTGACCATAAGAGACCGTTGGCTTGTAGTAAACCCTCATATCTAGACAGCCGTGACCGTATAGTTGAGATATATTCTATTTCAATATACGTAGCTGGCTATGTAAGCCCCCGCTCTCCAGTATTCTGGTTCTGGGGCGTGACATGGTTTAAGTGGTGGCCCATGCAGGTCTTGTCAATCAAGAAATATGAGGGTTTACCGATAGGTGTCTCAATCATTATTCGTACTTGATCTCCGTTCATATCCTCTGAATCCCTGAGAATCTTGACTTGATCACATGCTTGTATCGTTGATCTGTCCTGGTCCTTCCTTATTGTTTTCCCTGTGTCGTCTTCTTCAGCGGCACTGTACCTGACCCCGCCGATCAGCAAGGTGGAGCACCTCCCGTGGACCAGCAACTTGGAGATCAAGCCCAGCATTCCGGAGTTGCCTCCAGAGTTATACCTCCTGGAGGAGAGCCCCCAGTTCAGCCCGTTCAGCCTGTCGAGCCGGATGATGGCACCTCGGTAGGTCTCATCAGGACCTTGATAGCTTCCCAGGATCGCAGAGGAGACGCCTTGCACCAGACTGTGGCAGATGCTTTGACCAGAGGCGGTCATCCAGGGAACAGTGCGGCCAACAGCTTCAAGCGCCTGAACCCTCCCTTCTTCGACGGCAGCGAGGATGCGATTGCCCCGGACGCTTGGCTTCAGGATACCGAGGTGGTTCTGGAAGTAGCTAGGACACCTGAGAATGAGAAGGTGGCGGTGGTACGCCTACAGTTGTTGGACTTAGCTCGCAGTTGGTGGACGATGCAAGCCATGGGATTATTGGCACCTATTGCTTGGGCGGTGTTTAGAGAGAGATTCCAGACGAAGTATTTCGATGCTGTGGCTCGGTACGACCTGCAGACCAGATTTACCAACTTGGAGCAAGGAGGCAGAACGGTCGATGGCTATGCGACTGAGTTTTCTAGGCTCAGTAGGTTTGCCCCCACCTTGGTGGCGACCGAGTTTGATAGGGCCCAGCGGTTCCAGTAGGGACTGCATTTGGAGATCTTGTTGGCAGTCGAGCAGTTCGAGCACCAGACGTTCGATGCGGTATTGAGGGCAGCTACGAGGCATGAGTACACCTCCCAGAGGATCGTGGATAGGATCGGAGGTAGGAAGTGGTCCCACAGTCAGATGCACCAATCATCAGCTCCAGCCCCGGTCTTTGAAGGATAACTGGATGGTCTGCAGGGCTTGGGACTGGGAAATTTTTATTGCATCTTGTTAGTAATTAGGCTTGTACCTAACCATACACTTGTACATGCTTGTTTTACTTATCTCTAACAATAATTGGGTAGAGACAAGGAGCTATTCAGGCGAAGGGTTACAACCCCGGTCTTTGTTTGGTTTACGGGTTGTAACCTGGCTCCCAGAATGGTTCCACGTTCCTAGTCGTTTATTGTCCTGACGTGCTCTTTATTACTTGTACTTTTATTTCATTTCTTATGTTCTGATATACTGGCTTTTGTTCTTATTTCGTGGCCTCCTTTGTGGCACTTGCTCTTTCTGGGGTTTGACCCAGCTGGTTTTGTGTGGCCAGATTTCAGAGCAGCACCTGAGGATCTATCGAACCTCCAGCCCGATGGTGGCGACTAGAAGGAACCCGGGCTACGAGTGGGTTTTCTATTTTGTTTCGCTCACTCTATTGTAAATTTATTCTTTTGAGGCATTTAGCCGACGAGCACCTGTTAGCTCGATGTACTTTACTTACTGTCTGCCTACGGGCTGTAAACGTGATTAACAAATCCTAGGGTTGATCATGTATGACTTAACTCTTGCTAGTCCCAGCATTTTGTACGACTAGCTTCATGATCAGCTGATATGTAATATTTGGGACGCCTTTTATTGTATATTTGGTGGTCAAACATCTTGTGATCATATTACTTGCTTGAGATTGAGACAATAGGCTTGACCATAAGAGACCGTTGGCTTGTAGTAAACCCTCATATCTAGATAGTCGTGACCGTATAGTTGAGATGTATTCTATTTCAATATACGTAGCTGGCTATGTACGCCCCCGCTCTCCAGTATTCTGGTTCTGGGGCGTGACACCGGGTCATAGTTTGCAAGAGTGGAGACAGTGGGTGTCAATTTCTCCTTGATCTCTAAGACGATGGAAGCCAAGGTCTTCATGGTATCATTTAATATATTTAGGCCCGTCTCAAGGGCCGCTATACGCTTCTGCTGACTGGATCCTCCACTGTTGTCCATGTTGTCGCCTTCGGCCATGAACACGGACATAATGTACAAATAGGTAGAAGGGACGATGGATCTTTCGGTCTCTATTTTAGATGCCTGAGTCCCATCATCTTGAGGATAAACCGGTAGGTTGCAATCATCCTCAGACTCATTGTAATTGCTACCCCCAGCTTTTTGGCTGCTTATGCATGCGAAAGTGTCTGTGTCATACAATACTTCATTAGCTTGAAATAAGGGATTGTCATGAATGGTAGAGGGTTGGCTACCCCCAGCTAATGTTGTGACTGATGCGTCATCTTCTTATGGCAAGAATCCTGATTTGAAGCGCGTGCCTTGGAACACACCCGTACTGGGTAGTGCCATTTTGCTACCCCAAGGCCTGTTTTTGGGCTTGTTGGCCAAAACGGGAGGATTCTTGGAAAGCTTCTTGAGAGACGGAGAACCCCACACTGCATCGCATGAAGCAATGTGGAGTTCATCTTGTCCTTCACTAAACGTCATCGATCGCAGTCTTTGGAAGACGACTACCTCTTTGGTGGCGATGCGACTGTTTGGCAACAGCAACAGCTGATGGTGCAATGGGTGCAGTTGTGCCTTAGTTTAGACATGCCCTGCCATAGACTCTTTCCTTGCTTTACGCTTGTAGGGAGTTGTTGAGGTCTCCATTCCTACATTCCTTCTGTGCGCGCAGAGAAGCTACGCACAAGAGTGAGGATCTGGAGGTAGCTTCCCTTTTCTTAGTTCCTACGCATGAGATACGCTTAGGCCCTGATCAAAGAGTTGCTGGTGAGGTAGACTCCTTCCATGCTTACAGGAACGCTGTTTGCATGAGTCTATCTCCATAAGTTGTACCCCATGGATTGAATCACACGCATGAGCGCTCAAATGACAGTGGGCTTTTATCGATCGAGGCTTCGAAGCACTCGAACCAGTTTTGTATAGCTTTTCGTTGGCTGCAAGCGTGATTGTTAACGTAGGCCTTTGGTCAGTTGTTGGCATAGCACATTGATTGCGTAAGGCGCGTGCTGCCTTGGACTTCTTCCTACTACCCCTAAAAGGTGCATAGTATTCAAAGTCCAACTAAGTGGTTGGCGTAACACTTTGGCCATATAAGGCATGTGCTACCTTGTATCTCTTCATGTTACCCCTAGAAGGTGTGTAACGTTCAGAATTCAACATAGCCTTACCAGATGGGTAGGCAATTCTGTCAAAGATAGAAGTTCTCGTCTGTGCAGCTTCTTCAGTCAGCGGGTGGGTCATTGCGCACTTCTTCCGGCGTTATTCCTTTGTCAAGCCCGTCATATGGGAGCAGCACTCCCCGCTGTGCTTTCCCGAAGAAGGAACTGAGCGAGGCGGCATGGCAGCAGCAGTCAAAATCTTCTTCGGGGCTTCTTCGTTTTGAGGGTTCTACAGCGTAGTTCTCTCCATCGTGCTGCTCGTCTCAGCCGCCTTCGGTACCCATGTACGTCGAGTCTTCTTCGATTTTATGAACTGCTTCGAAGGACTCGACTTCTCGTCAGAAAGGAGATCTTCAAAAGCTTGTTGGTCGAAACGTACGACCAACGTCTTTTGAGAAGATCCCAGTAAGTTGTCGTCAAATTGCATCACCATCTTCTCGTTAGAGGAGAAAGAAGTCCCAGCAGAGTCGCCATCTTGTTTTCAATAATAAAACGTTATACGAAATTTTTGTATATTAAACGTGTAAAGAGTACATTCGATTCCTAAATAAGAAATATAAGTACAAAATTTTTAGGGGAGTGTGATGATGGTGATCGAGTACTATAGTGGCTCATTTACTCCGTTGACGATCTAACGACGAGTTGAACTTGCTTTAGCTTTCTGATGCTTGTGATTGGAACTCTGGGTTGCCAATTGAAAGGACCCAAAGTTATTGTAGAAGCATAGAATTTCACAACCAGGAATCCTATGCGCCAAATACTACATGCGCCAGAGAGCTCAGACAAAATACTTGACACAGCAAAACAAAAGTATAGACATTAAAATAGGATTTTTATTTGCATATAAAATTCTATTACATGTCTAGAAAAGGCTGTACAAAGGAGAACTTCTACAAAAAGGAAAGACCCTAAGTCTACAGCCAGGCGCAGCAGTCATCATGCGCTCTTGAACAGGCGCATCTCGCCATGCGCTATCAGTCAGGCGCATCCCACCATGCGCCCTCAGCCGGGCGCATCCTTTCAACAGCTCAGTTATGTGCATCCTCAGTTATGTGCATCCCTTCAGCTGCTCATTTATGTGCCACCCTTCCAGCTAGGCGCATCATGAAGTGTCAGCATATGCACCATCTAATGCTTCGACTAATGAAGCATTTATTGAGCATAACGAGGGTGGCAATCAACCCTCTAGCTGGAGGAAGAGCTCCCCAAACCGAGGAAGAGAGGAGCACCGTAAATCAACTTGCAGCCAAAGGAGGCTTCGAAAGAGCCTCCAAAGACCAAGGAAGACCGTAATCGAAACCGCGGCTAAAGGAGCAGCTTTCAACACAACCAGAATGGAAACACCCACTCTGACAGAAGAAAGAGCCTCCAAAGCCGTAGCACCGTAATTCCGATCTGCGGCTCTTCCAGCATAACGGAGACGAGGCTCGAGTATCCCAATCTTTGGATGCAACAGGCACCTTCTGCCTGCCTCAGAAGCCCTCGACTCCGACTTTTGGATGTAACAGTCACCTTCAAGTGCATCAATGAAGACATTGCGTCACATCTTCACCCTCGGGAGCATCTCATCAATAGAATGTGCTCGAGCAAACAAATTCACTTCGGGAGGACGTGAGAGAACGAGAAGCAAACTCTCTCCATGCCATTATTTATAGGCCGGGCAAATCAAACCTATGCGCCAAATGGCTGGCTCTCCGAATCCCGTGCAATGAATTTGCATCAAATGGATGAACCAGACGCTTTAAATTCAGCCAAGTCAAAAACGGCTATTTAAAGCACTCGAAGAACGTAACAGTCGCACCAATAAAGACGTGTCATGCGGAGCGGATGCACCGGTCAGACCGCGCATCACACAGATGCGCCCCTCAGTACCAAGCGCTACACAAGCATGCGCCCCGATGCGGCCCCATGCGCCTAGTGGAACGCCGATCGATGCGCCCACTCAACAGTCTATCACCTGTCAAAAACATTAAATGCTAAAATCTGACAGAGTTGGCAGCACGTCCCTCGAGGACCGAACAGTTGACAGCTTTTTCAGAAAACAAAGCGTCGCCAACGTCAGCATCATCATTACTTTCCTCCGACGGTTACAACCACGTGGCCGCCCAACCATCTCGCATGCGCCTTCGCAGCCATGCGCCCGAAGCTCTGCATGCGCCTCAAAAGCCATGCGCCTCAGAATTTTCTCTGATCCCTAAAGACGGAAGTAAAGTCACTACTGAAGCTCTGCATGCGCCTCAAAAGCTGTCACGCCCCAGAACCAGAATACTGGAGAGCGGGGGCAGACATAGCCAGCTACGTATATTGAAATAGAATACATCTCAACTATACGGTCACGGCTGTCTAGATATGAGGGTTTACTACAAGCCAGCAGTCTCTTAAGGTCAAGCCTATTGTCTCAATCTCAAGCAATTAACAGAGTTACAAGATATTAGAGCATCAAATATATATATATATATAAGGCGTCCCAAATATTACATATTGGATGATCATGAAGATAGTCGTACAAATGATAGGACTAGCAAGAGTTCAGTCATACATGATCAACCCTAGGATTTGTTAATCATGCTTACAGCCCGTAGGCAGACAGTAAATAAATGTGCATCGAGCTAACAGGTGCTCGTCGGCTAAACGCCTCAAAAGAATAAATTTACATATAAGTGGGTGAAACTAAAAGGGAAAACCCACTCGTAGTCCGGGTTCCGTCTAGTGTTCACCATTGGGCTGGAAGCTTGGTAGATCCTCGGGAGCTGCCCCGAAATCTGGCCACACAAAACCAGCTGGGTCAAACCCCAAAAAGAGCAAGTGCCACAAGGAGGCCACAAAATAAGAACAAAAGCCAGCATATCAGAACATAAGAAAAGGAAAGAAAAGTACAAGTAATAAAGTACACAGGGCGATAAACGACTAGGGACGTGGAACCATTCCGGGAGCCAGGTTACAATCCTTAAACCAAACAAGGACTGGGATTGTACCCCTTCGCCTGAATAGCTCACTGTCTCTACCCATTTATCGTTAGAGATAAGTAAAACAATCATGATCAAGAGTTCCAGGTACAGGGCTAGACAAGACTTAGACAAAGCTGGACACCATTTATTCACAATCGGCTAAGCAAGTACTACGGCTTACTACTTTAACTAACTAGGGTTATCACAAGCCTAATTACTAACAAGATGCAAGTGAGAAACTCCCAGTCCCAAGCCCTGCAGACTATCCAGTTATCCTTCTGCGGGTTGAGAGTTATAGGTGGGTACATTGCCCGGGAGACAAATGTACCCTTAGGTGACTTAGAGGGTGCAACACATGACAGTGTGCTGGAAATGTGCTCTACTCGTCGGCAAGCTACATGTCCATTAAAGCGCCCAGATAACGAGATTGCCTGTGACTGGGAATTCTCCATGTTCTAGTTTGATCTAATAATTAGCCTAATCCAATTTAGCGCGAGTCCCTGGCCGTGGTATCCAGAAAGTCACGTCCTAGACATGATGCAAGACAAGACAAGTGGATTGTACAAGCAAGCAAGCAGGAACACCCACGGTGTCAAGTTGATTATATGAGTCAAGTTACAAGTTACAAGTCAAGTCAAGTCAGGAGTGCGCCGCCACGGGCCACTATCAAGTCAGGTTGGTCATGTCAGGAGTGCACCACTACGGGTCACTGTCGTGTTATGCTAGTTCCTAGTCATGCCATGCCATGTACAATAGTCATTCCAAACATATTAAGTAAAAAATCAGTTCGTGACAAAAGGCGTAAGGATATAAAATGGACATAAAATATCTAATAAAATACTAATATATATAGGACTATAGAAGAGCCAAGCTTAAAGAAATAACCATTCATCATAGACAAGTAGGTTGTGCAAGGGGGGTCAGGGGTTGGGCTGCGCAGGGTATGCACTGCGCATGGAAGAGCTGCGCAAGAGTTGCCTTGCGCAAGGGTTACCTTGCGCAAGGGTAGACTGCGCAGGGGGTCAAGGGGCACAGGGTTAAAGGGGCACAGGGGATGCCTTGCGCATCAATTGGATTGCGCAAGGGTAGACTGCGCAGAGTATGGACTGCGCAATGGTCGAGTGCGCAGGGGTTACTTTGCGCATGGCTAGCTTGCGCATGGCTAGCTTGCGCCAGCGTAATCCAGCGCAGCACAAAGCACTGGCTGAGCCTATGCGCAATCGGCCATGCGCTAAAGAGCACAGGCCGGGGTGCGCAAATGGTCAAGTGCTAAAGAGCACTGGCCGAGAGCCTTCACCAAGGCTGAGATGAACTCCTCAAGAACAACAAAAACTTCAAATCTTCATAACTTAGCCAAATCAAAACCAAATCTAGATTTTCAAAGTTCTAACTTGAGTAAAATCGAATTCTCATCCACATGGAAGCATCAAAACATGCAAAAATCGAAGTTTAATGGATCAAAAGCAAGGATTTTCGAAAATAGTTAAAACCGAGATCTAGAAAAATGAAAGCTCCAAATCACAAAATGTCAAGTTCTAAAGTTGTTCTTCATGGCCTAATCTAGTTAATGGACAAATAAAAAGTGGTGCTTATTTGATGGTAAGGTGCACTTGCCTATGGGTTGGGGAGTTGTGTGGAAGAAGGAAGAAGAAGAAGAAGTTAGAAATTAATGGAGTTATGGAGGAGAGAGAAAAGGTTGGTAGGTTTTAATGAGGGTGGTTGTGATGGAATGTAGGTGGAGAATAGGCTAAGATGTTCCACTCATGATGAACCAAACCAAACCAAACCAACTCCACAAAATAAAACCAAGCCATGGTCCATACCCATTTACGAGAAACCAAAATCCACAAGTCGAGAAAATAAAATACGTGCCAAAATCAAATTACGAGTACAAATACGAAATACAGGAAATAGGGGTGACAACTCTACCCACCTTAAAAGAATTCCGTCCTCGGAATTTAATCAAGGAGCTAGAGATTGCCACGACAAGCTATACTAAGCACATGCAAGCTACAATAAGCAGTTCAATCATACAATCATACAATGCAAGCAAAGAAGGGAAAGCGTAAGGCATAAGAAAGACATTATATCTTACGAGTCAAACAGGTAGGGGTATCGCGATCGAATGTCGTCCTCACGCTCCCACATTGACTCACCTAGAGAGTGATGACCCCAAGCAACACGGACTAAGTTAATAGTCTTGTTCTTGAGCGTGTTTTCCCTCCGGTCCAAAATAGACACGGGCTTCTCCTCATACGAAAGGTTGGTACCGACAACCAATTCCGAATGATCTAGGATATGGCTCGGGTCCGGGATGTACCGTCTTAATTGGGATATATGGAATACATCATGTACCTCACTTAGCGACGGCGGAAGAGTGAGACGATAGGACACAACGCCTACTCACTCCAGAATATCGAACGGCCCTATATACCTAGGACTAAGCTTTTCCCGCACGCCAAAACGAATGATGCCACGGGTAGGCGAGATCCTAAGGAATACATGGTCACCGACGACAAATTCTAAGGGACGCCGATGAGCATCGGCCCAATGGCGCTGGCGATCCTGAGCAACTCGGAGGTGATCTCTGACTTTTCTGACCACTTCAACCGTCTGAAAAATCAGTTCTGGACCGAGCATCTGCCTCTCTCCGACATCGTCCCATGCTAACGGGGATCTGTACTTCCTGCCATACAGAGCCTCGAAGGGTGCCATCTGGATAATGGCCTGGAAACTATTGTTGTACGAGAATTCCACCAGGTGCAGGTGATCCTCCCACGAACCACCGAAGTCAAGGGTACATGACCGCAACATATCTTCGAGAGTTTGTATAGTACGCTCTGACTGCCCATCTGTCTGCGGATGATACGCTGAGCTGAACTTGAGACGAGTCCCCAAACTTTGATGAAGACTGCACCAGAAGTGCGATGTGAATCTCGTATCCCTGTCTGATACTATGCTGACCGGCACTCCGTGAAGTCTGACGATCTGCCTGAGATACATCTCTGCTAGCTGTGCCGTCGACTGTCCAACTCTAAATAGAAGAAAGTGTGCCACCTTGGTAAGCCTGTCTATAATGACCCAAATAGCATCTCTGCCTGCCGGAGATCTGGGTAACCCAGTCACGAAATCCATGGTTATGTGTTCCCATTTCCATTCTGGGATCGGTAAAGGTTGAAGAAGTCCAGCTGGCCTTTGATGTTCAGCCTTGACTTGTTGGCAAACCAAACATCGAGAGACATACCGGGCTATCTTCCTCTTTATACCATTCCACCAAAAGTGCTGACGAATATCTTGGTACATCTTCGTGCCGCCTGGGTGAATGGAATACTGCGAACTGTGAGCCTCTGCCATGACTTTCTGTCTGATATCTCCACTGGGTACACAAAGACGCGTGCCGTGTCGAAGCGTACCATCCTCATGAATACATAACTCTGGCCTTTTTCCTGCCTCGCACTCTGCTCTGAGCCGCTGAATCTTAGAATCTGTTAACTGTGCGGTCCGGATCCTCTCTACTACGGTGGACTGAATCTGTAGGCTGGCCATCAGGGCCACATTGGAAGGAAGAACCACTTCAATTCCCATCTTCTGAAGATCCGAAAATAACTCTGGTTGTGCTGTCAGAAGGTAGACTCCGGCTCTGCTGCTCAATGCATCTGCTACTACGTTGGCCTTCCCTGGATGATACTGCAAATCCATATCGTAGTCCACCAGTAGCTCGAGCCATCTTCTCTGCCGTATATTAAGATCCTTCTGGGTGAAAACATACTTCAGGCTCTTATGATCAGTAAATATCTCTACTCTGTCTCCATACAAGTAGTGCCTCCACAACTTAAGTGCAAACACTACTACTGCTAGCTCCAAGTCATGGGTCGGGTAATTCTTCTCATGATCACGGAGTTAACGTGACGCATAAGCAATTACCTTTCCATGCTGCATCAAAACACATCCCAATCCTCTGCCTGAAGCATCGCAATAAACTGTGAATCCTCCGGTCCCATCTGGAAGGGTGAGAATGGGAGCCGTTATCAAATCTCGCTTCAACTTCTCAAATGATTCCTGACATTCTGCTGTCCAAACGAACGGCACATCCTTGCGGGTCAGCTGGGTCATCGGCGCTGAAATCCTTGCAAAATTAGAGACGAACCGCCGGTAGTAGCCGGCCAATCCAAGAAAGCTGCGAACTTCTGCCACTGAGCTGGGTACTGGCCATGCCTCGATAGCCACAATCTTCTGGGGATCCACTTCCACTCCTCCTCGGGTAATGATGTGACCCAAGTACGAAATGCGATCGAGCCAGAACTCGCATTTACTGAACTTGGCATACAACTGGTGCTCCCTAAGCGTCTGAAGGACGATCCTGAGATGCTCCTCATGCTCTGCTTCACTCTTGCTTTAGACCAGGATGTCATCAAGGAACAGTATCACAAACTGATCCAAGTAAGGCATGAAAATACGGTTCATGAGGTCCATGAACACTGTCGGCGTATTGGTCGCTCCAAAGGGCATAACTAGAAACTCCCAATGCCCGTACCTAGATCTGAACGCCGTCTTCGGGATGTCCTGCTCTCTGACTCTGATCTGGTGGTATCCTGACCGCAAGTCTATCTTCGAGAAAACTGAAGCCCCCTTGAGTTGATCAAACAAGTCATCTATCCTCGGGAGAGGGTATCTGTTCTTGATTGTCACTGAGTTCAAGGTACGGTAATCAACACATAGCCTGGACGTACCATCATTCTTTTTCACAAGAAGCATCGGGGCTCCCCAAGGCGATCCACTAGCACGAATGAATCCCTTGGTTCTAAGTTCTTCAATCATCTTGTACAAAATCTCCAACTCTGAAGGCGCCATTCTGTAGACTCGCTCTGATACTGGTGCTATCCCGGGAATCAAGTCAATGGTGAACTCGATCTTCCGCTCTGGTGGCATCCCTGGAAGTTCCTCTGGGAAGACATCTGGAAACTCTTCAACTATCCGGGGCAACTGTACTACTGCTACTGCCATCCATAATACTGGAGGAGATGGCTCTACTGTGCCTCTGGAAAATAAAAACTCTGGCTCTCCGGGAATAATAAAGACAACTCTGCCAACATGGCAGTCTATCCTAGCATATTGGTTCCTCAACCAATCCATGCCTAGGACTACATCATAGTCTGCCATAGGAAACTCTATGAGCCTAGCGGGGAACTCTCTACCGCTAACTACGTTCCGATACGAGGAAAATACTCGATCTACACCCATAAGACCATTACCAGTAAGTATATTGAGCCTCACTGATAATGACTCGGGCTCCAATCCTATCCGTATCGCGAATCGTGCAGACATGAATGAATGCGATGCACCAGAATCAAATAATACAGATGCTGGAAAGGTGTTGACGAGAATAATACCTGCCACTACCTCACCTGGTGTAACTTCTTCTTCCATGGTCATCATCATAGCCTGACCTCTAGCTGCGGGTCCTCTCTGCTGGATACCCCTCTGTCGGTTCTGTGCTGGAGCCTGGGTGAACTGCTGCTGGTTCTGCTGCTGAAAGGCCTGGGCCTGAGGCAACAATGGCCTCGGGTACTGCTGCTGCTGCTGCTGCTGCTGGACTAGAACTGGGGCTGGTCCTCTCACCGAAGAACTAGAAAGGTTGGATGATGATGGACCTCCCCTATTTGAGCAGGTCCCTATCTGGTGGTCTGCTCCTCCACAAGTCAGGCACAATCCCTGTGCCCTACGACACTCTGCCACTACATGGCACGGCTTCCCGTAATGAGAACATCCCACCACGGAAGACTGCTTCTGCTTCTGCTACTGCGGGTACGTCGGGGTCGAATGCTGAACCGACGTCACTGAGGCCGCCCGTCTCGGAGTTCCAACGGTTATACCCCTAGCTACCGGGGCTGGAGCTGAAGATTGGTGCATCTGGTTGTGGGACCGCTTCCTGCCTCCGGTCCTGTCCACAATTCTCCGGGAGGTATACTCATGCCTCCTTGCTGCCTTCAACACTGCATCGAACGTCTGGTGCTCGAACTGCTCCACAGCCAATAATATCTCTAAGTGCAGCCCTTGCTGGAACCGCTGAGCCTTATCGAACTCGGTCGCCACCAAAGTGGGGGCGAACCTACTCAGCCTGGAAAACTCGGTCGCATAGCCATCGACCGTCCTGCCTCCTTGCTTCAAGTTGGTGAATCTAGTCTGCAGGTCATACCGTGCCACCGCATCAAAGTACTTTGTCTGGAACCTCTCTCTGAACGTCGCCCAAGTGACTGGTGCCGCTAACCCCATGGCCTGAGCTGCCCACCAATTGCGAGCCAAGTCTAACAACTGTAGGCGTACCACCACCACCTTCTCATTTTTAGGTGTCCTAGCTGCTTCTAGAACCACCTCGGTATCCTGAAGCCAAGCATCCACGGCAATCGCATCTTCACTGCCGTCAAAGAAGGAAGGGTTCAAGCGCTTGAAACTGTTGGCCGCCTGATTCCCTTGGGGACCTCCTCGGTTTAGTACATCATGAACTTCCTGGTGCAAGGCATCGCCTCGACGATCTTGGGATGCAAGCAGTTCTCTGATAAGCCCTACCAAAGGTTCCTCATCCTGTCTAGTTGGTTGAACGGCCGGAGCTGCCTGAACTGGAGGTTCTGAGCCTCCGGGAAGCATAACTCGGAAGGCTACTCCAGAGTGCTGAGCTTGATCTTTCTGGCGCTGGGGTGCTTGTTGAGCTTCCTCTGGCTGGTTGGCAGGTCCGGGAGCAATGCCGCTGAAGAAGATGACATAGGGAACAGTAAGGAAAGGACCAAGACAGATCAATGATACAAGCATGTGATCAGGTCAAGAATCTCAGGGATTTGAAGATACGAGCAGAGATCAAGGGCGAATATTGATTGAGACATCTATTCGGTAAACCCTCACATTTTTTGATTGACAAGACCTGTATGGGCTACCACTTAAATCATGTCACGCCCCAGAACCAGAATACTGGAGAGCGGGGGCAGACATAGCCAGGTACGTATATTGAAATAGAATACATCTCAACTATACGGTCACGGCTGTCTAGATATGAGGGTTTACTACAAGCCAGCAGTCTCTTAAGGTCAAGCCTATTGTCTCAATCTCAAGCAATTAACAGAGTTACAAGATATTAGAGCATCAAATATATATATATAAGGCGTCCCAAATATTACATATTGGATGATCATGAAGCTAGTCGTACAAAATAATAGGACTAGCAAGAGTTCAGTCATACATGATCAACCCTAGGATTTGTTAATCATGTTTATAGCCCGTAGGCAGACAGTAAATAAATGTGCATCGAGCTAACAGGTGCTCGTCGGCTAAACGCCTCAAAAGAATAAATTTACATATAAGTGGGTGAAACAAAAAGGGAAAACCCACTCGTAGCCCGGGTTCCGTCTAGTGTTCACCATTGGGCTGGAAGCTTGGTAGATCCTCGGGAGCTGCTCCGAAATCTGGCCACACAAAACCAGCTGGGTCAAACCCCAGAAAGAGCAAGTGCCACAAGGAGGCCACAAAATAAGAACAAAAGCCAGCATATCAGAACATAAGAAAAGGAAAGAAAAGTACAAGTAATAAAGTACACAGGGCGATAAACGACTAGGGACGTGGAACCATTTCGGGAGCCAGGTTACAATCCTTAAACCAAACAAGGACCGAGATTGTACCCCTTCGCCTGAATAGCTCACTGTCTCTACCCATTTATCGTTAGAGATAAGTAAAACAATCATGATCAAGAGTTCCAGGTACAGGGCTAGACAAGACTTAGACAAAGCTGGACACCATTCATTCACAATCGGCCAAGCAGTACTACGGCTTACTACTTTAACTAACTAGGGTTATCACAAGCCTAATTACTAACAAGATGCAAGTGAGAAACTCTCAGTCCCAAGCCCTGCAGACTATCCAGTTATCCTTTCGCGGGTTGAGAGTTATAGGTGGGTACATTGCCCGGGAGACAAATGTACCCTTAGGTGACTTAGACGGTGCAACACATGACAGTGTGCTAGAAATGTGCTCTACTCGTCGGCAAGCTACAAGTCCATTAAAGCGCCCAGATAACGAGATTGCCTGTGACTGGGAATTCTCTATGTTCTAGTTTGATCTAATAATTAGCCTAATCCAATTTAGCGCGAGTCCCTGGCCGTGGTACCCAGGAAGTCACATCCTAGACATGATGCAAGACAAGACAAGTGGATTGTACAAGCAAGCAAGCAGGAACACCCACGGTGTTAAGTTGATTATACGAGTCAAGTTACAAGTTACAAGTCAAGTCAAGTCAGGAGTGCGCCGCCACGGGCCACTATCAAGTCAGGTTGGTCATGTCAGGAGTGCACCACTACGGGTCACTGTCGTGTTATGCTAGTTCCTTGTCATGCCATGCCATGTACAATAGAAGAGCCAAGCTTAAAGAAATAACCATTCATCATAGACAAGTAGGTTGTGCAAGGGGGGTCAGGGATTGGGCTGCGTAGGGTATGCACTGCGCATGGAAGAGCTGCACAAGGGTTACCTTGCGCAAGGGTAGACTGCGCAGGGGTCAAGGGGCACAGGGTTAAAGGGGCACAGGGGATGCCATGCGCATCAATTGGATTGCGCAAGGATAGACTGCGCAGAGTATGGACTACGCAATGGTCTGGTGCGCAGGGGTTACTTTGCGTATGGCTGGCTTGCGCATGGCTAGCTTGCGCCAGCGCAATCCAGCGCAGTGCAAAGCACTGGCTGAGCCTATGCACAATCGGCCATGTGCTAAAGAGCACAGGCCGGGGTGCGCAAACGGTCAAGTGCTAAAAAGGACTGGCCGAGAGCCTTCACCAAGGCTGAGATGAACTCCTCAAGAATACCAAAAACTCTAAATCTTCATAACTTAGCCAAATCAAAACCAAATCTAGATTTTCAAAGTTCTAACTTGAGTAAAATCGAATTCTCTTCCACATGGAAGCATCAAAACATGCAAAAATCGAAGTTTAATGGATCAAAACCAAGGATTTTCGAAAATGGTTAAAACCTAGATCTAGAAAAATAAAAGTTCCAAATCATAAAATGTCAAGTTCTAAAGTTGTTCTTTATGGCCTAATCTAGTTAGTGGACAAATAAAAGTGGTGCTTATTTGATGGCAAGGTGCACTTGCCTATGGGTTGGAGAGTTGTGTGGAAGAAGGAAGAAGAAGAAGAAGAAGAAGTTAGAAATTAATGGAGTTATGGAGGAGAGAGAAAAGGTTGGTAGGTTTTAATGAGGGTGGTTGTGATGGAATGGAGGTGGAGAATAGGCTAAGGTGTTCCACTCATGATGAACCAAACCAAACCAAACCAACTCTACAAAATAAAACCAAGCCATGGTCCATACCCATTTACGAGAAACCAAAATCCACAAGTCGAGAAAATAAAATACGTGCCAAAATCAAATTACGAGTATAAATACGAAATACAGGAAATAGGGGTGACAAAAGCCATGCGCCTCAGACTTTTATCTGATCTCTAAAGACAGAAGTAAAGTCACTACTGAAGCCTCGCATTCGCCTCAAAAGCCATCCACCCCGAATGGTTCGTGACTCCCAAAGGTTACGAGCCAAAGTCTCCTCATGTGTCCAATCCCAGGCGCATCCTACCAGATCATTCTCTACCAAATTCGAGATCCCTGAGCCATAGGCCTACGATACATGTCCTTTGACTCGATTCACCCAAGATCTCAGCAACAGAAAGATTCTCCCCCCTGCTACGTGCCAGCCCACAACAGTAGCATGAAGAATTCAACTCCTCAATCAGGGCGCATCGTCCATGCGCCTCCATCAGCAATCACGACGTGGCGTCTCCACGTCCAGGTGCATCCTACATATGCGCGCATGAGCAGCCAGCCTGCAGACTATAAATAGAGGGATCATTTCCTTCTTCCACACACGGACAAAGATATACAGACAGAGATCATATATCGCACAACCACCGATATATAGAAAGGCAGATACAAACACTCAACGTCTTCTTCCTCTCCGCAAGCTTCAGCACCCAGAGCATGTCAGACTTTCAGAGAACCGATAACTGTCGTCAGATCGTCAACGGAGTCAACGTATTACCACTCGCTCCATCAGCACTAGGGACCCAGATAAACAAAAGTGTACTCCTAGGACTACGTCTAAGTCCTACATTGTAACACTGTTCTGTTTGTATTGAAATTTCCATCAAAAGATTTTAATGGCAAATAAGCTGGCGACTCTGCTGGGGACCTCTTTCTCCTCCCCCGAAAAAGCTGTGTCGCAATCCGACGACGTGAAGGTGGGCTCCTCCCATAAGATGCTGGTCCTACGTCTCAATCAACAGGCGTATGAGGAGTTCATCTCTGAAGGCAGTGCGAGTCCTTCGAAGCGGCTGCCGAAGCCGAAGAAGACTTGCCAAGTCTGGTTACGCAAGGTCGACGCCTCTGGCACCACCACCGAAGGGGATACGCCGATACAGCCTTCCCTTCCTGCTGACGTCCTCAGCAACTAAGATACGCCCACCGGTACAGCGCATCTCTCGGGGAAACGTACGGCTGACCACATTCCCCAGCCAATTCCCTCTCAGGCGAGGAAGATGCGTCGACGGAGCAAGGGCGCAGCTAATGCCCCGCACATCACCTCCGATGCGCCACAGAAGGTCTCTGTCTTTGACAGACTTACTCGCTGTAGTGGCGAGGAGAATTTGGATTCTGAGTACTACGCGCCCCAGCGGGCTAGTACGAAGATGTCCAAGGCAGCATGGGCCATGCGCCCCAAACGTGCTATGCCAGCAGCAAGCCAGAAGCATGCGCTCACAATCTTGTGTACTGCTGATGGTAAGCTGTATAAGGTCGACTCAGGTGCTTCTACGCCAGAAACGAGCCGACCTTCAAAGTCCTTGTCTCACTTGGGCGCATCTGTTTCGTTCGCAACCAAGTCGAGCAAGGCAAACCCAGTGGTCTTGAACTCCCGCGCCTCCTCTGGTTGTACATATGAGGTTCGTTCAAGTCACTTTAAATATCGTTCCCCTACCACTGATCTGAGTACCTGTTTGGTGTTGGATCAGGGGGCACAGCATTCACTTGACCACCCCGGCGCTTGGCCTTTCCATGCGCCTGAAGGGGGTACGAAGGTGGCACTCTCCTCCAACGATCTACGTAATGTGATCACTCATAAACGCCGATTAGGAGAGTCGATTAACAAGCATGATGCGCCTCTCACAGGGCACACTTGTGCTGTAGTTACCATCAACTGCTGTTGCAAGGCAGCAGTCCCACCAAGACAGTCGGTGTTCCAGCGGCTGTAATCATCGACACCCCTCCGACGTCGCCTTGGAAAGAAGGTGTCAACAAAAGAAGAGCCAGAACTAAAGGTTGCTTCATGCAATGTAATCTCTAACTCCTCGTCAGTCTGAAAGGCGACTGACAATTCCTCGTCCTCGTCCAAGAGCCAGTCGAGGAAAACCAAGACAACTGTCTCGTCCTCCGGAGTGTTCGAAGGCACTCGAGAGAGGAAGAAGATCCTGGAGGAAGCTGGGGGTAGTCAATCCCTTATTGATCCTCCTTCCGAAGACGAAGGTGTCCTCTAAAGCACAGCTGGGGTGGATCTTCATCCTCGAGGCAAAGTCAGCCTCCCGGACGTAGCTGGGGATCGTCTAGCCCCTGTGGATCTGCATCTCGAAGACGAAGAAGTCCTTCAAGATAGGACTGGGGGTAATTAGGCCCTTACGGATACTTCTCCCGAAGACGAGGGTGTCCATCAAAACATAGCACGGGGTAGTCTAGCCCCTACGGATCTGATTCTCGAAGACGAAGAAGTCCTTCAAGGCAGAACTGGAGGTAATTAGGCCCTTGCAGATGCTCCTGAAATCGAGAATGTTCTCCAGAACAAAGCTGGGGTGGCCAAGACGAAGCTCCAGGAGAGGCAACTCCCCTACAGGAGAGTGAAGCCGAGAGTGAAGCCTCAACCGATCCATCCACTTCCAGCCGTGTCATGACAGTATACATGGTTGGGGGTGATACCGACCCTGATGTGCCACCAGCAGACCTCGTCCAGCACATGGATACCCTGGAGGGAGGACTCACAACCCTCTCTGCCTCCATGCAAACACTGACTTAAGCAGTGTTTGAGATACGGCCAGCTTTGGCCAGGACACCTTCTACCGGTCCCGACCCAGGGGCCAATGGATAATTAAGTGTACCCCTTCAATGGGTATCCTTGGATACGGATCGCCACGAAGCACCTCGGACATTGAAGCTCTCAAATGCTCAACCCCAGGTGGTACCACCTTCCCCGACTCCCAGCTCCACGAAAGATGTGGTCGAGATGATCAGGGACTTACGCGAGCGCTTTGAGTCCAAGAATAGACAAGAGGAGCGACAAAAGATGGGCATCCCCCAACCTTGTAATGCCTGTGGTTCGTATTACATATTCTTGGAATACGCGTACGTATTTATTCTTGTATTGCATGATTCCTTGTTTAGTTTTTTTCTTGGCTTGGCTTAGTTTACTCTCAGTTTGGGTTGGCTTGGTTCGGCCGGCCTAATGCTTGGTTCATCATGGGCCAAGGGTGGAACACCTTAGCCTATGCTTCTCCTTCATTTCTACCATAACCTCCTACCTACCACCACCACTACCCTATTTATTACCTATTCTTCTTCTCTCTCTTCATTACTCTCTTCTTCTTCTCTATTACTCTTCTCCACCAACCAAGAACACCATAGGCAAGGGCAACTTGCTTCCACAAGAGAACTCCTTTTGATGGTTTCATTAGCTTCTCCTCATGATTCTAAACCACATTAGAACTTGTCATTTTCTATTTTGAGGCTTTAATTCTTGTAGATCTAGAGTCTTGCTATTTTCGGATTTTTGGTGGTTTTGATCTATCAAACTTTTTGTTTTTAAGTTTTGATGGTTTCATGTTGTGGGAATTTCATTCTACCCAATTTTGACCTTTGGAAAGTTGGATTCGGACTTGTTTTGACCAAGATATAGACAATTAAAGCTTTCAACTTTAGAGTTCTTGCTGTTCTTGCTGTTTAGAGAAGACAGTGAGCAGTGCACGAGCTTTTTAGCTTGTGCCACTGAGTTGCGCGCGCTCTTTAGCACAGCATAGACCCCATACGCTGCCTTTTGGGAGCGTATGACTCGCATACGCTCGCTTGCTTGACAAGGAGTCGTATGGACCCCATACGCTGCCTTTTGGGAGCGTATGACTCGCATACGCTCGCTTGCTTGACAAGGAGTCGTATAGACCCCATACGCTTCCTTTTGGGAGCGTATGACTCGCATACGCTCGCTTGCTTGACAAGGAGTCGTATGGACCCCATACGCTGCCTTTTGGGAGCGTATGACTCGCATACGCTCGCTTGCTTGACAAGGAGTCGTATAGTCCCCATACGCTGCCTTTTGGAAGCGTATGACTTGCATACGCTGGGCCTGAGCGTAGGTTGGCCTGAGCGTAGGCTGGCCTGAGCGTAGGCTGGCCTGAGCGTATGACTTTTGTACTGAGCGTATGGCCTTGGGCTGACTTGGTCTTATGTCAGCGTGTCAGATTTGGTTTTATTTTTCCTAAGTTTTGCTCTTTTATAGCCCTGTATATTGATATTTTATTAGATATTTTACGCCCATTTTATATCCTTACGCCTTTTGTCCTGAACTTGATAATCACAAATTTACTTGATATGTTTGGATTTGATAATTGAGCATGACGTGATAGTGACCCGTAGTGGTGCACTCCTGACATAATAACTTGACATGACCTGATAGTGGCCCGTCGTGGCGCACTCCTGACAAGTACACTTGGCATGATAACCTGACTTGATTATCTCGAATAGCTGTTGCGACGGCTACCTGACATGACATAACCTGTATAATAACCTGGATACCGTGGGCGATTGTGCTCGTATAAATAATCCAGTCTTGTCTTGCATCATGTCTAGGAGGGGACTCCTGAGTACCACGGTCAGGAGTACCTATTGAAATAAACTAAGGGCTAATAACTAGATTAATACATTAGTCATGAAGAGATTTTCCAGCTACAGGCAATCCCGTTACCTGGGCACGCCTTGGGATCTGTAGCCTGCCGTCGAGTAAGGCACATTTCCAGCACACTGTCATGTGTTGCACCCTTCAAGCTACCTAAGGGTACATTCGTTTCCTGGACGATGTACCCACCTGAATTCAACCCTAATCTTTTAACCCGAGGAACCTGGATGGTCTGCAGGGCTTGTGGCTATGGAACAATCTCACTGCATCTTGTTAGTAATTAGGCTTGTGACAACCCTAGTTAGTTAAAGTATCAAGCCGTAATTCTTGCTTGGCCGTGAAGTGATTGGATGGAGTCTAACCAGTCTAGTCTTGCCCTGATCCTATTCCAGATTATTGAATGACCAGAATGCTTGTATTCATTTTACCGATAAATGGTGGGAATTTCAAGTTCTGTTCAGACGAATGGTTACAACCCCGGTCCTTGTTTGGTTTTCGGGTTGTAACTTGGTTATCTGAATAGTTCCATGGTTATCTCGTCGTATATCATCCTGGTGTATTTTCTTTATTTCCAGTTCTTACTTTTATTTATATCTTGTGCTGATTGCTGGTTTTAGTTCTTAAGTGAAGCCCCTTTGTGGTACTTGCTCTTTTTGGGGTCTGACCTAGCTGGTTTTGTGTGGCCAGATTTCGGAGCAGCTTCCGAGGATCTACCGACCTTCCAGCCAGATGGTGGCCATTAGACGGAACCCTGGCAACGAGTGGGTTATTTTTGGCTCTCTCACTCTATTGTAAAAATATTCTTTTGAGGCGTTTAGCCGACGAGCACCTGTTTAGCTCGATTGCACTTACTTACTGTCTGCCTACGGGCTGTAACATGATTAACAGATCCTAGGGTTGATCATGTATGACTAAACTCTTACTAGTCCTGACATTTTGTAACGACTAGCTTCATGATCAGCTGAATATGTAATGTTTGGGACGCCTTACTATTGTATATTTAATGATCATACATCTTGTGACTTTTAATTACTTGCTTGTGATTGAGACACTAGGCTTGTTCATGACCTTAAGAGACTGTTGGCTTGTAGATAAACCCTCATGTATCTAGACAGCCGTGACCGTATAGCGAGATGGATCCCATTTCATATACGTAGCTGGCTATGTCTGCCCACGCTCTCTAGTATTCTGGTTCTGGGGCGTGACAAACCTTATCCCCTCGAATGGAACAAAGTGGTTTATCCTCCTAAATATAAACCACAAACATTAACACCATACGACGGGAAGGACTCTCCATGTCGCTATCTGACGTACTTCCAGTCCCAAATGGGACATCTTCCGAAGGAGGATGCGCTACTCACCAGTATATTTATCGGGGCACTGAAAGGAGTGGCGTACGACTGGTACTGCAGCCTCCCCGATAATTCCATATCTTCCTTTGACGACTTGTCATGCCTTTTCCTCGACCGTTTCTACGATCGTGGGAAGGACATGACAATGGCGTCCCTCATAGAGATACGCCAGAAGGAGAAGGAAACAGTTTGGGTATTCATCGAACGCTTCCGACAGGCCTGCTTCAGACTGCCCCCGGGCATGCCAGAACATGCACTCCTCTCCTCCTGCAGCATGAACATGCTGCCTGCAGTCAAACTCTGGCTCAACTCTACTCCTCCTTCCGACGGGAGTTCCTTGATCATCGAAGCAGAAGCAGCAGAAAAGAAGGCGTCCAATGCTCGCCTTCTGGGAGTTAGTTTCCCTGCCTTTGAGGACAAAGGGAAATGGCCTGCAGCCAACAACCCCGGATGAGAGACGAAGGGGAAACAGGCGTTGACTGTCAGCGCCTCAAAAGGCACATCAGCGCCTACTCAGAAGCCTCCACTTGCACCAAGGCCAAAGGAGGTTTATTCTTTCAACGATGAAGACACCTTACAACTCTTCGAGATACTGAAGCAGGGTGACAAGATCAAGTTGCCGGACCCGAAGCATCCCGACGAGGTTAGGAAAGTGGACAATCTGAGGTACTGTCACTACCATCGGTTTGTCGGACACCCAACCAAGGACTGCTACGTCCTCAAAAACTACATCAAGCGCATGATCAATGCGGATGTTATCTCCGTCGACTACGAGGAGAAGACGGTTTCAGCCAACGTAGTGTCACTCCAGTTCAGTACCTTACCGCCAACTACAACACAAGATGGCGTCGTCCCCATCCCTAAGGCGACAATAGAGGTGGTTAACTTACCACCTACTCGTGACAACGTGAGTGGACTCATCCCACTCACTACATCTCAGGAAGAGATCTTATGGGTTCACCCTGATCTTGTCTCCGAGGTTACTCAACCGGTGGTACGTCCTGCCTCCAAATCCAAAGGCAGAAAGATCAAGTCTTGCCGCATGGTCTCTTCCTCTACGAAAGAGGCACTTCCTGTACAGACGCGTGCACATCAGAACGCCCAACCCGACGAAGCTGTCGTCGAGGTGGTGCCTCCTTGTACCATCCCTACTGCCCAGGAAGAGGGCCCATCTAAGCCCCCCAGCAGCCAATAAGAAGAAGCCTGTAGAGGCTCGTTTCGACAGGCCTCTGCGAAAGGAGAATGCTTCGGGGCTAGCCAAGCCCCACAACTTCGACATACTGGCACAACTTGCCAGTACTCCTGTCCGCCTATCTCTGTTTGAGCTCCTTCATCTTTCCAAAGACACTCGTGAAGCTCTCTGTGAAGCTCTGAAGGATGCTGAATCCTTCATCAGTCAGGTCAAGCAGCTTGAAGATCTCCCGACTACATGTGCGCACTGTCATTGTGCGGATGAGGTTATCTCCAATACAACCTTCACCCAATAAGACATGCTACTCAAGCACAACCGACACAACAAGCCGCTGTATTATACAGGGTATATCGGTTCTGTCAATGTGAAGCAGATTCAGATCGATCTGGGGTCTTTCCTCAGCATCATTCCAAAGACGCTGCTCTCAACACTGGGGATCCCAATGTACCGATTGGCGCCTTCCAACACAACAATCAGTGGCTTCAAAGCTAGCAAAAGCGAGCCACTGGGCAAGATACGACTAAAGTGCCATATCGGTAACCTCTGAACCGAGGTGACTTGTTATGTCATGGACGCCGACGTCAACTACAACCTCCTGTTGGGTCGTCCATGTCTGCATAAGTACATGGTGGTGCCATATACACTCCACCAATGTATGAAGTACGTGTCTACCAACGACGTCATCCGGACGGAGTTCGCGGACATTGACCCTTTCAAAGGGGTTAAAGCCTACTTCACTGATTCTACCTTGTACAAGTCACCTGACGAGGAGGAAGCCAATGATGCTGACGATGAAGCAGAAATGGCAACAGAGCCGGACATGGAGCCTGAGATGACTCCCGACGCTTCTTTGAAGATTCGACTCAAAGGCAAACTGCCTCAGAAGTTGCCTCCCATGAACATTAAGCTATCCGGAAAAGCACCAGCTGCTCCTGAAGCTCCCTTGAAGATACGGCTCAAGGGAAAGCTGTCTCAAACATCTGGTCCCCTTGTGGCAAAACTACAGGGGAAGGCACCAATCACCGGAGGCACAGTGGAGGCACCTCTGAAGGTGCGTCTTAAGGGCAAGCCGCCGCAATCATCTGTCTCATCCAAGCTACCGGAGAAGGCCCACATAGTCCTCTCGGACCCCAAGACCAAAGTTGTGGTGGACTCTCCCGATCCAACCTCAGTACTCACGGATGAAGAGCTAGAAGAATATATCTCTGCAGATGTAGATGCACCCTCTCTGGACAATATAATACCGCGGGATAAAATCTCGTGTTTCATCAATAATAGAGTGTCTTTTAATTATTCTAGTCTTCCATATTGGAATGCCATGTATACATTAGATAACGTTCTACGGTCATTGCAAACACAAATAACGACCGTCCATCATGTAAATTGAGTAGTCCCGTCCTAAGGGGTCTGTTTTGTAGTCCCGCCGTGGAGTCGAGACGAAGAATCCATCATCTTCGGCAAAGTTGAGCGTCATCAAGACCTTCCACCACTCGAGCCAGAACCAGATACCGGCAGAATACAAGTCTATCGGTACACGGACAAGGCAAGTACCTTATCCAAAAGATGGGTTACAACCTACTAAGCAACAAAGGCCCGAACTACGGCAAGGGTCGACGTCTCCCTCTCTGGCTTCCAACACCTAAAGGAAAGCCGCAAGACTACTATCATCGAACGCGACGGGGGGTGGGCTACGTCACGCCGCCGTCAACTCCAGAAGGTTCGGATACCAGTATCGATTAAGTCTTCAAGAGAGTGCTATCAGCCAACATGACATCCGTACAATGAAGGCAAAGACCAAACGCCAGAATTCTTCAAAGAAGAACCCAGGGCTCAACGCCTAGGAGAACAGTGAGAGTCTTGTTTTGAGTTACGCGAACCCCCTACCGAAGACGAAGTCGAGCAAATCGACCTTGGGGATGGATCTTTTTCCAAACCCATCTTCATCAGCAAAAGCCTAAAAAGAGAAGACTGGGAATCTTTAATCCAGCTGGCTAAAGAGTATATCGATGTCTTCACTTGGAGCTACGAAGATATGTCGGGACTTGATCCCCAGATCGCGATGCATAGGCTTAACATCTTACCTGATGCCAAGCCTATCAAACAACAACAGCGACGCTTTCGTCCTGACATCATGAACACCATCGATGAGGAGGTGGACAAACTCTTGACCAGCGAATTTATTCGTGAAGAACAACACCCGGATTGGGTGGCCAACGTTGTCCCTGTCACCAAGAAGAATAGAAAGATACGAGTCTGTATCGACTTCAGGGATCTCAACTCCGCTTGCCCAAAGGACGAGTTCCCGCTTCCAATCTCCGACGTGATGATCGACAACACTTGTGGCTTCGAACGCATGTCTTTCATGGACGGGTATTCGGGCTACAACCAGATCAAGATGTTCCCCGATGACGCAAAACACACGTCATTCAGGACTCCGAAGGGGGTTTTCTGCTACACAGTGATGCCCTTCGGCTTGAAGAACGCTGGTGCGACATACCAACGAGCTATGAGCACCATTTTCCATCAGCATCTTCGCAAGACAGTCGAATGCTATGTTGACGACATCGCAGTCAAGAGCCGTCTCAAAGGTGATCACCTACAAGACCTCAAGACAGTCTTCGATCTCATGCGGGCGCATCAACTCAAGATAAACCCCGCTAAATCCTTCCTAGGGGTTTCTAGCAAAAAATTCTTGGGCTTAATTATCACGGCGAAAGGCATTCATGTCGATCCCGAGAAGACCAAAGCCATCCTTGACATGGACCCTCCGAAGAACCTCCGAGAACTTCGAGGCCTGCATGGGCGTCTGGCATACATTCGGAGGTTTATAGCAAACCTTTCTAAAAAATGTCAACCCTTCACTCAGCTCATGAAGAAGGGAGTCTCTAACGTCTGGACAGAGGAATGCCAAAAAGCTTTCGACGACATCAAGGCTTACCTGACGAGCCCGCCTGTCCTGGTGGCACCCGTCGCCGGCAAACCATTTCTCCTCTACGTCCGTGCCATGGATCATTCCCTCGGCGCTCTGCTTGCTCAGAATAGCGATACAGGCTATGAGCAAGATATCTACTACCTTAGTAGAATACTGATCGGGGCCGAACACCGGTACAACTTTGTTAAAAATGAGTGCTTGGCTTTGGTATTCGCCATCCAGAAGACTCGCCATTATGTCTCGGGCCAGACAATTCATGCCATTTCCCGAGTCAATCCACTCAGAGTTCTCATGACGAAGCCATGGTCATTGAACTCCCGGCTAGCTACATGGGCGATCCTGCTAACGCCATACAACATGGTATTCGTTCCACAAAAAGCCGTCAAGGGTCAGGCTCTGGCCGACTTTTAAGCTGCGCACCCCATCCCAGAGTCCTCAAGACTCTATGAAGACATCCCGAATGAGGTCCAAGAATCAAACGTCACCGAAGAAAGCTCCGTTTGGCGGATGTTTTTTGATGGTGCTTCAAGAACAGGCCCCAAAGGCCAAATTATCGCAGGAGTGGGGGTAGTATTAGTCTTCCCCGATCAGCTGGTCATCCAGCGTGCTTACTCTCTTTCAAAGCCGTGCTCCAACAATGTTGCCGAGTACAATACACTCATCATGGGACTCCAGTTGGCACAACAGCTGGGGATAAATCTTTTGGAGGCCTACGGTGACTCAAAACTCTTCGTTAACCAGATCAGAGGACAATACGAAGTTCGCCATGAAGATCTGATTCCTTATCATGAGGTTGTATTGAACATCGTTTCAACCTTCACCAAGTTCTTTATCGAACATGTATCTCGTCTACAAAATCTGGAGGCTGATGCTCTGGCTGGCCTCGTAGCCTCATTGGCAGCACCCCTCGGGACTCAACACTACGTCACGGTGGTTGGTCGAGACTTGGTCTGTCCTAAAAACAGCCTGTGCTCACGAGTGGCCCATGCCATATCAACAAGTGCTGGTGTTAATGTCCGAGACTGGAGGTTCCCGTTAATCGACTTCGCTGTCTACGAAATTCTCCCAGAAGACCCGAAAGAAGCTATCTCAGTCAGGAGGCGCTCCCTTCGATTCTACTACGATACAGCTACTAAAATGCTGTACCGACGCTCCTAAAATGGACTTCTCCTTCGATGTTTGTCCAACAAAGAAGCAGCCGAAGCCTTTCGAGAAGCTCACGATAGAACCTGCAGGGCCCATCAACCTGGCCCTAAGTTGCAGGACCGACTGCGACGCATGGTCTACTACTGGCCAACCATGGCCTCTGACGCTGTCGACTATGCTAAAAAGTGTCATGCGTGCCAGCTTCACGCAGACTTCATCCATACACCGTCAGAACCACTACATCCTACAGCCGCCTCTTGGCCCTTCGAAACTTTGGGCGTGGATATTGTAAGACCGATCACCCCTCCTTCATCGAGAGGACACTGCTTTATCCTAGCCATCACTGACTACTTCTTCAAATGGGCAGAAGCAGTTCCACTGGCAAAAGTGAAGTACTCTAGGGTGATCAGCTTCATCAAGCACTATGTCATCTACCGTTTCGGGGTACCCCGGAGGATTATCCACGATAACGGTCCTCAGTTCATCAGCCATGTTTTTAGCAGATTCTGTGACAAGAATCGCATTCAAAACATGACCTCAACCGCCTACAATCCGACAGCAAACGGATTGGCCGAGGCGTTCAACAAGACTATCGTCAGGCTACTCAAAAAAGTCGTATCATCCAATAAACGCGACTGGGACGAAAAGCTCGGCGAATGCCTTTGGGCCTACCGCACAATGGTACGGACCCCGACAGGCAACACACCATTCTTCCTGGTCTACGGGAGCGAAGCGGTACTGCCTCTCGAGATCCAGATACCCTCACTCCGTGTAGCAATCACAAATCAACTCACAGAAGAAGACAATCAACGTCGCCGTCTGCGAGAACTGGAGGTACTTGACGAAAAGCGTCTCCTAGCTCAACAACGCATCGAACTCTACCAAGCCCGTATATCATAGGCTTTTAACAAGAAGGTCAAGCAGAGGACTTTCCAAGTAGGCGACCTGGTTCTGGCAGTCAGGAGGCCGATGGTGTTGACTCACAAGACACCAGAAAAGTTCGAGCCCAAGTGGGAAGGACCTTTCATCATAGAGACGGTATACTCAAACGGTACTTACCGCCTCGCTAAACCCAATGGAGACTTGTTCATGATGTCCATCAATGGCAAGTTCCTAAAGAAGTACTACTCTTGACATCTTTCAGACTTGTACTTCCACAAGGGGATCTGTGGACCCAATCATCAGGGCTCACATACAATTTCCTTCCACAAAATCGTACGCTTCCGGAACCCAGCTGTTCCGTGGCATCATCCAGTAGAAGAACGACCACGTCCACATTACCTCTGAGTTGTTCCCCTATGCCCTACAAAGCGAAATCTTACACTCCGTAAGACTATGCTTCCCATCATGTTTACCACGTCCACATTACCTCTGAGTAAACATCCCGTACAGACAACTCCTGCGTTGCCGTACATTGATCGTAGAACTTCTACGTCCATATTACCTCTGAGTAGTTCTGCGTATCTCCCAGAGTCATTCCTACCATGTCCATAACATCTCTGAGTAGGAAGATTCCATCATTTGAATCCCATATTTGCCACGTCTACATCACCTCTGAGCAAACATGTTGGTTCTCTCAAACTTATTATTTGTACCTAAAAAACAAGGTGCACAAAAGATAATAGGTCCACACAAATCATCAAGTTCATGACAGCAAAAATGAACACACCACAAAAACTTGGTATTCTTTATTTTCAAAAAGAGTAAAAGATTACACCCCCAGCAAGAGTTACAAATACACAAAAAAGAAGAGACTACAATCCCTAAACATCCCCAGGGTTGGCCGAAAGCTCTTCAATCCGACGCCTCAAGTCTGTCGCCCGAGTCTCTACAGTCGCCAGGACCCGGCGTTCAGCTTCTTGACGCATCGCTTCTATGGCCTCAGGAGAAGTATCATCCTCATGCTTCTCATATAACTGTTGCCACTGCTGAGCCAGGGTAAGAGCTCGATAGGTGAAAGCTGGTTCCTCCTTCTTAAATGCTACATGTTCAGCCTGGATACGCTTAGCATCTAATAGGAGTCGGGCCCGCTGGTCCTCAAGGCGGCGAATAAGGGCATCAACCTCCACGATACTAGCGTCCAACGCAGCTCGTAACTCTACCTTCTTCTGCGTGGACTGAGACAACCGCTCTACTGCAGCTTCAGTCTCAGCCACTTCGCGTTCCCAGACACTCACGGTGGCCTGATAAGAGGACTCAGTCTCAGCGATCAACTTCTCCTTTTTTACATCTATCAGGACGGAGAGATCATTTCGCTAGATACACTGAAACTCGAAAAGCCGCTGGTCCAGCTCGGCCACCGAGGCCTCCAGAATGTCGGCCATATGATCATGGCCCTGGTAGGAACGTATCAGATTGATATGAGGCAGTGCCAGAGTTTTTGCCGTTGCAAATCTTCCATTGGCATCCATCACTGCCGATACGCCCCTCTGCAGCATCTTATACACCGCCTCGATGATGAACTTCACATATTCATCTGCATCCGCTAGCACCTGCGGCGTCATAGCGGGAGTCGGAGGAGCAACTCTAGAAAGTGGACCGGAAGAAGGCCCGTCGGCCTCAATCTGCGAGGCTGGAACCTCGGTATCAACAGGCTCTTCCCCAACAGGGGCTTGACTACTAGCCCTAGGAGCCAAAAGAACAGAAGGAGCCGAGAGAGGTGTCGATATAGTACCCCAAGTAGAAGGAGCAACAGAGGGTTCCGGCAAACCCTTACCCTTCTCAAGATCGGAAGAACCACCGACGTCAGCGGCTACCTCAACTGTCCCCAACGCACTATCAGCAGGCAGTACGGGACATTCCCCCTCCGACAGAATAGTGAGATCAACACTTGTCTCCTGACTCGACCCCCTCGAAGATAGGATCGGCGGACGAGTCTCATTGTCACCACCAAATCCCTCTACAGTGACGGGATCTGTCGCCACCTCCCGGTCGGCAGCCACCTCAGCCTCTGCTGTTGAGTCTGGGGTAGGGCTCGGCAACGCTACAGCCGACCTTCCCTCATCATAACAAGGAAGGGAATCAACCCTTTCCTCTGTTCCAATCACGTCTGTTGCCCCCGCAACAGACTCATACAACTCTGGAGGAACGTCATCTGAAGATGACAAACTCCGCTCTACTTCCTCATCTGGAAGCCCCGTGTCTGCAGGACCCTCAACGTCTAAGGCCCCCACGGTGGCTTGCACCATCCCGGAAGCTGCTGCAACCTCAGTGTCTCTTTCGACAAAGTCTGGAGATACTAAAATCTCCGCAGGAACAACATCTTCAGGATTCTCCTCCATTAGAGACGTCACCATCGGAGGAATGCGCTCATCAGAAGAGGTTGCCACCTCCTTCGATTTACTGACGCCCAGTTTCGAAACACGGGTTTTCTTCTTCGACGATCCCTACAAGAAGAAAAGCACAGGTTACCAAAATGACAAGATGAGCCAGATTGCGGAGGACTCTTTACCTCGGCGGGGACTGATTCCATTGACGTAGCCTTTGGAGTCGTCACTTTCCTCGGCCCTTTTGGTACAGACGAACCGACTTCTGCATCAGCCCGTCTCTTCCCAGCAGGGGGATCTCTCACTGATGCTACAGCAGCTGCCCAATATCCTGCCAATTCTGGTGGACGATATGACCGAGCCGCCACAAACATATTCATAGTAGCCTCTAGCTGAGTTCCAATGATGAAACTGGTCTCCCTATCATAATCAGGAGACACAGTATTCATGGTGTAATACAGCTTAACGGTCGAATACAGGATCTGTGGCCGAGGGTTACGAACTGGCGTAGTGAAACGAACACCAGTACACCCGACATTATAATATTGCCAGCCCCGGGCTCCATCTAGCAAACTACCGGCAAACCCCAGACTGTTACTGGGATTCCGTAACATTAGCTAGGTGTAGCCAAACTGGCGAGCAAACCGGCTTGGCAGATATGGCTCCAGATAACACTTATTTTGATTACGGTAGACCAAATGGGAAGGCCAGATACTTTGCAACCAACGAAAACCCCATTTCGGCAGAGTAATCGCATCTTCATCAGAGTTGTCCAAATCTTGGTCAGCCTCGAAATCTTTGAAGATGGGACCGACCTTGACAATCTCCCACCCATGACGATAGGACAAAACTCTCCTACAGACGGGGACGCCAGTGTGCAACCACTTCCTCTTGTAGAAGCGGCGGATAAAGGCATCACCTTCAACGTGATCCTCCTCCAGGCCTGGACTCATCATGTTCGAATGATGTAGAATCAACCATCCCATCAGATAATAGAATGGTAGCTCGGCCCGGGGAAAGTTGTCGTTCCTACCTCTCCCATGGATCACATCCTCAGCAAAGGTCCTCAAGCCCCGCAACAGGTTACACACCATCGCGGGGAGAAGAGCCAAAGGGCGACCAAAAGCCAATTTCACTACTGGAAAAATGAGGTTCCGGTGTACCCTCTCCACAGAACGTGATCCGCCCGCGAACACACAATCTCGGAGCCATATCATTAAGTATGCCGTTAACACTGCCTTAGATGACATCCGGTGCACACAGTACCAGAAGCAGCTATACGCGTCTTTGCCATTCTCATTTGAACGGGGAGCCCTCTCGTCTAGTCGGCTCAGTTCGGAAGTTACTTCCGCAGGTTTCAGCCCTTGCAGAATCATAAACCGGATCTTCGAGGAGTCCGCCAAATCCTGCTTGAAGACGTAATCCCTCTAAGTTGTCACATGAGGCTGAGACATGCCTTTGTCCCTCCGTTGCATCAGATAATTATGGCTCGCTACCTCTTTGAAAACAGCCATCATCTCCGGGTCCTTCTTTTCCAAGACAAGGATCTTTTCGTTTGACGGGAAATATTCCTCGTACGGTTCCGAGCCCCAGAAAAGTCTGGATACCTCGTACATTTCATGGAGAGCCAATCCCAACTCCTCCACTGCAGTAAAGAAAGTGCCAGTCTGGGCATTGAACATTTCCAAGAGCGCAAGGAACATATGCTTATTGAGATCCATGCCAGCCTATGTGGCACGGATAGCGGCCGTCAGTCCAATCTCTTTAGGCTCAGCCTTGAACTTCGACAACACCCAAAGGGTCAACTCGTCCCACTTTGGCATGTGGTGACACCAACCTTCAACCCTAAAGCTACCTTTCGGATACATGACCCTCGATGTTAGCATTCGATTTGCAAAGGTCGAAGCACTGAAGGCAAAGGTGTCATTAGGGACCTCACTATAAAGGCTCCCAGGGCGCAAAGTTCAGCAACTAAATGAGGGTCCGGCTCACGAGGCGGCCAAGGTATCCCTTCAATCGAAAGAGTACCCCCTACTGCCCCTCCTTGAGAAGGAGTAGGTTCCCAGGGCATCCTCCTCTTGGAAGCTAAGCGGTAGAAGGCCGTCAGCGGCAACTGATGTTCAAGTTGTCGCATATACAGAGCCATGCCCTTCGCAGAGAAGAACCATTCTTCTTTGATCTTCAGTATCTTTGCCTCGGCAGAGATCATTCGGTCATCGAACAAAAAGGCAGGTTTTAAGAAGTAACATCCTCGGATTCAGCAGATTCCAGTTTACCGCTCTCCATCATACTCTGGAGGAAAATCGGTGACTGATTCTGGATTTGTAGCATTCTCTCAGGAGGTTGATTCAGCAGGATAGCATCCTTCGCGGGGTTGATAACCTCCTCGTCAAAATCAAGTCCCAATTGACAAAGAGAAGCATCCAGAAGGACTTCATTCAGCAAAGGGATAGTCATCAACACTGACACAACAAAAACAAAAGTCAGGCATGAAGGTTTAAGAAAACAAAGTGTGTCAAGCAGCCTGGCGCATCATTTGGGTCTAAACCCATGCGCGTTAGCAATGAAGCTTCGGCACTTCATCAGGGTGTAAACCCATACGCGTCAGCAGTGAAGCTTTGGCACATCATCTGGGTGTAAACCCATGTGCGTCAGCAGTGAAGCTTCGGCACATTATCAGGGTGTAAACCCATGCACATTAGCAGTTAAACCTCGGTGCATAATTAGGGCCTAAACCCATGCACGTCGACAGAATAAACCTTGGCGCATCATCAGGACAGAGGTCCATGTGTGTCGGCAACAAAGAGTTAGAGCACACCAACTCAGCCGTGTGATCCAAAACTCGTCTGAACAAAAAATAATGGAAAAGACGACACCCACCTGTCACCGCAGGCCGAACGTCGGCCGGAGTCACAATGGTGACAGGAGCGTATTCCTCGACAAACTCTGCAGGCTCCTTTCCCTTGCCAGCACCGCCACGAGGAGTCTTGGAAGCCATTCCTTGAAGGGAGAAAGTTAGGGTTTTTCGAAGAAGAACTCTAAAAGACAAAAGCAAAGAGAGAAAGAACTCTCTCTCTCTCTCACTTCACCTCATGCCTATTTATAGGCTCAGTCGCACGCGTGAACCGATGAAGTGTGACCTCAGTCGCTGCCTCGGGTTCTGCGAGGAGATAACTGCAAATAAATCCAAAAAGATCATCATTAATCTTCTTGGTTATCGAGGCGTTATCATTTGTATTAACTGAGAGGAGCATGCGCCCCATCACTGATACGCGGAGTATCCATGCGCCCGAACAGTCATGCGCCCCAACCACCATGCTTCTTATTCAAAGTATTCCAAAACTTGACAAAAATGTTTTGAAAACTTTGAAGGGGATCTTGTAGAAGCATAGAATTTCACGACCAGGAATCCTATACGCCAAATACTACATACGCCAGGAAGCTCAGACAAAATACTTGACACAGCAAAACAAAAGTATAGACATTAAAAGAGGATTTTTATTTGCATATAAAAGTCTATTACATGTCTAGAAAAGGCTGTACAAAGGAGAACTTCTACAAAAAGGAAAGATCCTAAGTCTACAGCCAGGCGCAGCAGTCATCATGCACTCTTGAACAGGCGCATCTCGCCATGCGCTCTCAGTCAGGTGCATCCTACCATGCGCTCTCAGCCGGCACATCCTTTCAGTAGCTCAGTTATGTGCATCCCTTCAGCAGCTCAGTTATGTACCACCCTTCCAGCCAGACGCATCATGAAGTATCAGCATATGCGCCATCTAATTCTTCGACTAATGAAGCATTTATTGAGCAGAACGAGGGTGGCAATCAACCCTCTAGCTGGAGGAAGAGCTCCCCAAACCGAGGAAGAAAGGAGCATCGCAAATCAACCTGCGGCCAAAGGAGGCTTCGAAAGAGCCTCCAAAGACCAAGGAAGACCACAATCGAAACCGCGGCTAAAGGAGCAGCTTTCAACACAACCGAAATGGGCAACACCCACTCTGACAGAAGAAAGAGCCTCCAAAGCCGCAGCACCGTAATTCTGATCTACGGCTCTTCCAGCATAACGAAAATAAGGCTCGAGCATCCCGATCTTTGGATGCAACAGACACCTTCCGCCTGCCTCAGAAGCCCTCAACTCCGACTTTTGGATGTAAATTTCATCTTCAAGTGCATCAATGAAGACATTGCGTCGCATCTTCACCCTCGGGAGCATCTCATCAACAGAATATGCTCGAGCAAACAAATTCACTTCGAGAGGACGTGAGAGAACGAAAAGCAAACTCTCTCAATGCCATTATTTATAGGCCGGGCAAATCAAACCCACGCGCCAAATGGCTGGCTCTCCGAATCCCGTCCAATGAATTTGTATTAAATGGATGAACCAGACGCTTCGAATTAAGCTAAGTCAAAAACGGCTATTTAAAGCACTCGAAGAACGTAACAGTCGCACCAATAAAGATGTGTCATGCGGAGCGGATGCGCCGGTCAGACCGCGCATCACATAGACTCGCCCTTCAGCACCAAGCGCTTCACAAGCATGCGCTCCCATGCGGCCCCATGCGCCTATTGGAACGTCGATCGATGTGCCCACTCAACAGTCCATCACCTGTCAAAAATATCAAATGCTGAAATCTGACAGAGTTGGCAGCACGTCCCTCGAGGACCGAACAGTTGATAGCTTGTTCAGAAAATGAAGCGTCGCCAACGTCAGCATCATCATTACTTTCCTCCGACGGATACAACCACATAGCCGCCCAACCATCTCGTATGCGTCTCCGTAGCCATGCGCCCGAAGCTCTGAATGCGCCTCAAAAGCCATGCGCCTCAGACTTTTCTCTGATCCCTAAAGACGGAAGTAAAGTCACTACTGAAGCTCTGCATGTGCCTCAAAAGCCATGCGCCTCATGTAACACCCAGTTTTCTAAAATAAGGGTAATTTTAAAATTTTGTAATTTTAATCATTTATTGATTTGACATTTAAATCATGATATAATTTTTGGTAATTTTTAAATGATTTTAAAACTATTTAAAATCATGACTTGTGATTTTGATATTTTACTAGTGAAACCCTAGAGACTGTTTGACCTAGAGCCTAACCATGTGATTAGGATATTTTAAGGTCATTTCTGGCCTAAGGATATTTTGTATTTGACCTCTTTGAATTATTTTGATATTTATTGCGTTGGTGATTGTTGATTTTGACCTTTGATAGGTGTGATTTTGTGATGGTTTTGTGTCCGTAGCGGACACGTATCAGTTTTTATTTACAAATATTTGATGTGCCTCAAAGAAATTTTTTTATTGCTAATTTTTTCTTTTTTTTTGAAAGTATTTGAATGAGATTGTTTTCTGTATGTGTTTCCTGTGATTGCTTTGTTTTAATTTTGAGGACGAAATTTTTTTAAGGTGGATAGATTTGTCACCCCCAGTTTTCAGAAATAGGAGTATTTTTGTCATTTTACATTTTTGAATATTTTTTGAAATTTATTTTATTATTTATGATATTATTTTGGGGTTGAAATTTATTTTATTATTTAATATATTGTTTTGGGGTTATTTGAGTCGGGTTCGAATTTTAACTCAATCCGACTTGAAACGGGGACCCGGGGGGTAGTTTAACTCTAGTGGGACCCACACACTAGTTAGGCATAGCCCACATGATATTAATTTTAGTTAGTAGTTAGACTAATTATTTATGGATAGGTTTAGTTTAATTAGAGACTTAAAACTAGACTAAATTGACCTCAACCTTTAACCCATTCCTAATTTAAATCAAATAGATTTGTGGAGGGCATTTTGGACATTCAAATAGGGGACACCTCACCCTTTTTAGGCAGCCACATATGGGGGGGATAAGGAGTGAGTCACTCCTTCATTCATTTGTTTTCATCCACTTTCTCTCTCTTGTTCTTCTCCAAATTAATTTAGAGATGAACCTCCATTGATTTCATCTCCAAATCAACCCCTTCTTCCACCAAATCTTCTTCATTTCTCCTCTACTCCATGGTTAGAGGGTGCTAGCCAAATTTGGGAGGATTCGAAGCTCGTTCGTGTCCTTTTGAAATCTCTACGTGTCGGTGCCGTGTCGGAAGGCTTTTCCTTTGAATCTCTCTCCCGGAAGGTATAATCTCTCCTCTAATCCATTCCTACATGCATATAGGAATATTTTGAACCCATAGGAATGACCTCCATGGTTGTATCTCCATTTGTGTCCATTTCGTGTCCATTTGGAGGTCATAGGAGTGTCCTTTGTGTTGTGGTTGTGTCCATGTGGAAAAACCCCAAATTTGGACACACTATATTTTGTTGTTATGTATGAATGAATTATTACATGTTTAATCTCATATTTTTGTATTGGAGATGTGTTCTATAGTGTCTCATATATATATATATATATATATATATATATATATATATATATTAGTATAGAGATTGAGTTCTTGATATATTATGTTATATACTTGTGTTTCTTTTATCTCAAACTACCTAAATTTGTCATAATATTTATCCACGTTTTTAGTAGCAATAGCAACTTAGAAATATCATAACTTTTAGCTTAGAACTCTGATTTATCTCCTGTTTTTTTTAAAAGAACCGAATCAAAGTTAGCTTTCCAAATGTATATTTTAGTAAGCCAAATCCTTTCTGTAACTTTCTGTAAAATTATTTGAGTGTCAGCTGTACGAAAGACGAACGCGTTTCGATATTTTCGCGATTCCGGGACCTTCCGGACACTAAAATGCAATCCGTTTAAAGTTTCGGAAAGCTAACATGAAGGGATACAACATACTTTAATCCTAGAATTTAGTGAATGCCCAATTGGTGCAGTATTGATTTTAAGTAGAAGAGTGACTATACGATATATGCATTTTGTGTAACCTATGAGCCTATGTAGTATAGATATTAAATGAATGTAGAGTATGTAATACATGACATGTTAGATGAATAAAATAATATATATATGATATATATTCTCTTTACATTAATGTATATATATAGTTGAATGCAAGAATGTAGGAATGCAATTAATACAATGCATATAAGCAATGCATGAATGAAAGAATGATATACAATGTATGCATGAAAGTATATAATGAATGCTAGATATGAATGCAAGGTATACATGTAATGATAGATATGAATGTATAATGTATACATAATGTAATACAATATATAATGATAGCATATATGGTAATGTAGAATATATGATGCAAGCATGTATATGTCCACTATTTTTCCTTTTCCTTACATTTTCCTTCCCTTCCCTTTCCATTTCAGTTTTCCCTCTTTTTTCTCTTCTATTTTTACATGTTATATACAATATATAATGTATAGATGCATGTAAGTATGTAATATGCATGAATGAATGTCATATATGAATGAATGAATCAATCAAAGGTATAAGTAAAATATAATGCATTGTAATGAATGTTAACATATATAATGTATAAAAGTATGTATGTAAATGTGCATGAATGTATATATCTATGTAACTATGTAAATATGCATGATGTAACATATGTCTATATAAATAAATATGTATGTAATATGGATATGCATGTATGTATGAAGGTATGTATTTATATATATTATCTATTTTATATTATGCATTATTGTGGTTCACATTGTCTTGTGATTGTGTGAGTGCTAGCCTAGACTTGGTTAGGCCTAGTGAGACTTGTTAGACTTGTTGGGCTAGGACTTAACCTAGTTGACCTAATTTGACTAGTGTGGTTGACCAGAGTTGTCCAAGAGTTGACTTTGACCTAAAATGACCTAGAATCATGTAGAATGCATAGAAGAGCTTTATTTTACCATTTTGGACTTGTTGTGACTTATGCTGTTCTAAATAGGAGTCAGACACCTCTCCTCGGACAGTACATTTCCTTTGGACTTCAGATAGCAGGCGAGTACATTCTCTGATCATTTCATATCCTGCTTAGGAGTATATTTCCTGCTTTAGATTACTTTACATGATGCTGACACATTAGAAACACGGATTAGTACTATATGGATCTTGTCGTGCGATGTTATCCCCTTAGCGGATACATTGGGTATTTCGTGTTCGTGTACTTTATCATGAGCATCGTGTACTCCTTGTGTTCGTGCTTTTCGTGTACAAATCGTATGAAATCGTGTATACTCATGTGCTCGCATGATCTTTGTGTACGACTATACTTCGTGTGCAATAACATATCTTGGCTAGATCCTTGTGTATTGATTGGGGCGGGGGAGTAGAAGTGGTTATGTAATCAATCTAGTAGATTACTCGTGTGCAACCTCTTTAGATTACTCGTGTGCAACATCGTGTCGTTTACATAACCATCTTGTGCTCTGAATCACTAGTCACTGATAGTTCTCTATATATTATAGCTATTTACTTACAGTCTCTCTTTTTTTACATCATGTTGTTCTTCAGTTTTCTGTATCTTACTCTCTAGCATGTTTATATTTCCTAGCCTGTTATGATTTGTTGAGATGTACTGTACTCGCTCCTGTCCTGACTGGACCTGTTGATAAATTTTACAGATAGCCTGGAGGTTGCCTGCTAGCCTAGAGGAGACATAATAGAGGTTGTATAGGTAGCTAGGGTTTTGCTCATGGTTTATTTTCAGTTGTCTTGAGTTGTATTTATGGATTACTGTATTTGAGCTTTGAGATGTATTTATGGGTTTGTGTATCTTAGACACTTAGACTTCTATCTGTTGTATCTCTTTTGGATTTCATGTTTTATCTATCTTTCATTATGCTCTATCTTAGATGTGATTGAGTTTATATTTCTGTTATGTCACCCCCACTCGGGGAGTATAACTGTTATTACCTTCAATTGTTAGATATTGTGACCTAGGACAGCGTTCTACCGCCGACACTGCGGCGTAGGCTGGACGTACCCACATCTCGTGCCCTTACTCTAGGGTGCGGGTCGTGACAAATTTTTAGTGGTGGCCCATGCAGGTTGAGTTTGTATAGTGGTATTCGAACTAGAGTACCACTACAGCCTACAGTAGGATTAGGATATATTTTGAAGATACTCAATCACAGTTAGGATCCCTTGAGAGATTCCTGGGACGACCCTTGAGAATCTTATTTAACTTCGATTTGAAAACTCTCTTTTTCTTGATTTGATTTATCTTTATTTTCTGTCGTTGAAATTGATTTTGATGGATTATTGTTGAATTTGAGTTTGTATTTATTGATTTTGATGGAAGATTGTTGAATTTTGAATCTTGATGTTAGCTGTAGCATCCGAGTTTGTATTTATATGATTTGAAGGATTTTTGTTCATTTTTGAATCTTGATGTTCGTTGATAAATTTGATTTTTGAGTATTCATTGTTGATTAATGTAATTTTTGTCAAGATGAAATTATATGGGCTAGGTCATCTAAGTTTGGAATCTAGTCTTCTATAGTCACATTAGCCAGCATGGTGAGGACACATAGTCTGGCTTTGGATATATTTCTTGGGTGTGAGAATTTAAGGTTTTCGCAGCCAAGCTAGCGGCATCGCAAAAATTTTAAATACCATGATTCTAGAGGTATGTGCCTAAGTCGAGGACTCTGTGATTATCGTAGCCTTACTTACTAGTATGTCGAGGATTTAGAGTACCATAATTTTGGATAGACGCATATGATTATCAGATTGTACCTTAAATATTTTTGAACATGTTTTCTCTACTTTTGTTCCAGTCCTTCAAACAAAATTTATTATTTGTTTGTTTTGTTTTGCTTCTCATCATTTAACTTAGGAGTAGGTTTACTTGTTTTTATAAACTCTTGTGTAACTTCTTGCCATGAGTTTCTTCTTAATACAATGAACCGATGATTTTGTTAGACCTTATCTTCTAATTGATATTATAGTTCTGGGTTTCCAAATGGTTCCTTCTTTAAACAGATAAGCAAAACAGATTTTATCGTTATTTCTTTCTTGCTATTATTCTTGTATTAAATAATAATAATAAAACTGTCTTGATTACATCAATCACCTACTTTGCAATCTTGGTAGGAATCTAAATATTGGTCTTGATGTAGAAATTGATTTTTATATTGGGACATGAGAATATATAGTGGACACAGACCCTTGCCTTATACGTATGCATGCTACACTTTGATTTCCCACCTATCTAAATACATATTTTTGACGTTTAAATTCTCAAAAGCCCAATATTTCTGATACACTATAGTATCATAGACTGGTCCTCTGCTTTTTCCAGTTTAAATTCATAAATTAAATATAAATTTCATGTTATTAGTTATGTTTACATCACTGCACATGTATGTTATACATAGGGTTTCAATTAAAAAAAATTGGTTGAGTTTTGTGTTTGAAATTGTCAAATCTAAGACTGTCTGCATATTAACCCTTAATACTGGATTTTAAATGTTAGTTCAATTTGTTGTTTTAAATGTAATATTTTGAGCTATATACATTGTGGTATGTAGGTATATAAATTTAGGTTTCATATTCTTACATGTTAGGTTGTGATAAACATTGGGTTGGTTAATATTACAGTGGTTTAAATGTTAGCTTATTTCAGATTCTTGTATGTAAATGCTGAACTAAAACTGGGTTTAACCTTTCAATACTAAAGCTATAACCCTGTACAAGGACGCACACACTCTAACATAGTATACACTGCCATGTAAACCTAACGCTTCCTCTCTATGTTATGTTTATATATCTATATAGATATATATAGAGTTTATGCATACATGTTATAATGTATATAGATACATAACTAAATCTCTACCTCTTTATATATATATGTACATGGTTAGCCATGCATGTTATGAGCAAATGAGTTGTGTATTGTAGATTGTTTAACCAATATGCCATGATTAGTGTAACTTGATAGTTATTGTTTGAAACCCAAATCCTCCTATGTACTTTTATGTATATTTTACATACACACATGCCTACTATCTAACCATATGAACATGTCCACATACACCCATACACACACGAACCACATAACCTTACATAATGCTAGCTTTTCCTTCTCTAACACTCTCTCTATATATATATTGTGATTGGATTTCAATACAATTGACTTTCATTCTTTAACTTTTGATTGTGATTTTCTTTGAATAGTACCCCTTTATAGATAATTGGTAGTCATCTTTATTTATTTTTGATAAGTACCAGTTTTATATAGGATGGTAGACTGCCTTACAGTTTTGATGATTATTATTTCTGTATCTTTTCTAGTTTAGCACCCTAGATTTCTTGTGTGTTTTGATACCCTATGACCGTTTTGGTTAGCATAACTAGTATACCTAGATGAGACTTCACTACCACCGTATGCCATGATCCTGTATGTCGTCCTTTTAAATCATATGATTTGTTTAAGTTCTGGGACTTTGATTGTGGGGTTTTGACCTAGAAGGAGTATGAACATTTTAATTTCGAGGACGAAATTTTTCTAAGGTGGGTAGACTTGTAACATCCAGTTTTCTAAAATGAGGGTAATTTTGAAATTTTATAATTTTAATCATTTATTGATTTGACATTTAAATCATGAGATAATTTTTGATAATTTTTAAATCATTTTAAAACTATTTAAAATCATGACTTGTGATTTTGATGTTTTGCTAGTGAAACCCTAGAGACTGTTTGACCTAGAGCCTAACCATGTGATTAGGATGTTTTAATGTCATTTCTGGCCTAAGGATATTTTGTATTTGACCTCTTTGAATTATTTTGATATTTATTGCGTTGGTGATTGTTGATTTTGACCTTTGATAGGTGTGATTTTGTGATGGTTTTGTGTCCGTAGCGGACACGTATCAGTTTTTATTTACAAATGTTTGATGTGCCTCAAAGAGATTTTTTTATTGTTGATTTTTTCTTTTTTTTGAAAGTATTTGAATGAGATTGTTTTCTGCATGTGTTTCCTGTGATTGCTTTGTTTTAATTTTGAGGACGAAATTTCTTAAGGTGGATAGATTTGTCACCTCCAATTTTCAGAAACAGGGGTATTTTTGTCATTTTACATTTCTGAATATTTTTGAAATTTATTTTATTATTTATGATATTATTTTGGGGTTGAAATTTATTTTATTATTTAATATATTGTTTTGGGGTTATTTGAGTCGGGTTCGAATTTTAACTCAATCCGACTTGAAACGGGGACCCGGGGGGTAGTTTGACTCTAGTGGGACCCACACACTAGTTAGGCATGGCCCACATGATATTAATTTTAGTTAGTAGTTAGACTAATTATTTATGGATAGGTTTCGTTTAATTAGAGACTTAAAACTAGACTAAATTGACCTCAACCTTTAATCCATTCCTAATTTAAATCAAATAGATTAGTGGAGGGCATTTTGGACATTCAAATAGGGGACACCTCACCTTTTTTGGGCAGCCACATATGGGGGGATAAGGAGTGAGTCACTCCTTCATTCATTTGTTTTCATCCACTTTCTCCCTCTTGTTCTTCCCCAAATTAATTTAGAGATGAACCTCCATTGATTTCATCTCCAAATCAACCCCTTCTTCCACCAAATCTTCTTCATTTCTCCTCTACTCCATGGTTAGAGGGTGCTAGCCAAGTTTGGGAGGATTCGAAGCTCGTTCGTGTCCTTTTGAAATCTCTACGTGTCGGTACCGTGTCGAAAGGCTTTTCCTTTGAATCTCTCTCTCCCGGAAGGTATAATCTCTCCTTTAATCCATTCCTACATGCATATAGGAATATTTTGAACCCATAGGAATGACTCCCATGGTTGTATCTTCATTTGTGTCCATTTCGTGTCCATTTGGAGGTCATAGGAGTATCCTTTGTGTTGTGGTTGTGTCCATGTGGAAAAACCCCAAATTTGGACACACTATGTTTTGTTGTTATGTATGAATAAATTATTACATGTTTAATCTCATATATTTTGTATTGGAGATGTGTTCTATAGTGTCTCATATATATATATTAGTGTAGAGAGTGAGTTCTTGATATATTATGTTATATACTTGTGTTTCTTTTATCTCAAACTACCTAAATTCGTCATAATATTTATCCACATTTTTAGTAGCAATAGCAACTTAGAAATGTCATAACTTTTAGCTTAAAACTTCGATTTATCTCCCGTTTTTTTAAAAGAACCCTATCAAAGTTAGCTTTCCAAATATATATTTAATAAGCCAAATTCTTTCTGTAACTTTCTGTAAAATTATTTGAGTGTCAGCTGTACGAAAGACGAACGCGTTTCGGTGTTTCGCGATTCCGGGACCTTCCGGACACGAAAATGCGATCCGTTTAAAGTTTCGGAAAGCTAACACGAAGGGCTACAACATACTTTAATCCTAGAATTTAGTGAATGCCCAATTGGTACAGTATTGGTTTTAAGTAGAAGAGTGACTATACGATATATGCATTTTGTGTAACTTATGAGTCTATGTGGTATGGATATTAAATGAATGTAGAGTATGTAATGCATGACATGTTAGATGAATGAAATAATATATATATATATGATATATATTCTCTTTACATTAATGTATATATATAGTTGAATGCAAGCATGTAGGAATGCAATTAATAGAATGTATATAAGCAATGCATGAATGAAAGAATGATATACAATGTATGCATGAAAGTATATAATGAATGCTAGATATGAATGCAAGGTATACATGTAATGATAGATATGAATGTATACATAATGTAATACAATATATAATGATAGCATATATGGTAATGTAGAATATATGATGCAAGCATGTATATGTCCACTGCTTTTCTTTTTCCTTACATTTTCCTTCCCTTCCCTTTCTATTTCCATTTTTCCCCCTTTTTTCCTCTTCTATTTTTACATGTTATATACAATGTATATAATGTATAGATGCATGTAAGTATGTAATATGCATGAATGAATGTCATATATGAATGAATCAATCAATCAAAGGTATAAGTAAAATATAATGCATTGTAATGAATGTTAACATATATAATGTATAAAAGTATGTATGTAAATGTGCATGAATGTATATATCTATGTAACTATGTAAATATGCATGATGTAACATATGCCTATATAAATAAATATGTATGTAATGTGGATATGCATGTATGTATGAAGGTTTGTATTTATATATATTATCTATTTTATATTATGCATTGTTGTGGTTCACATTGTCTTGTGATTGTGTGAGTGCTAGCCTAGACTTGGTTAGGCCTAGTGAGACTTGTTAGACTTGTTGGGCTAGGACTTAACCTAGTTGACCTAATTTGACTAGTGTGGTTGACCAGAGTTGACCAAGAGTTGACTTTGACCTAGAATGACCTAGAATCATGTAGAATGCATAGAAGAGCTTTATTTTACCATTTTGGACTTGTTGTGACTTGTGCTATTCTAAATAGGAGCCAGACACCTCTCCTCGGACAGTACATTTTCTTTGGACTTCAGATAGCAGGCGAGTACATTCTCTGATCATTTTATATCCTGCTTAGGAGTATATTTCCTGCTTTAGATTACTTTACATGATGCTGACACGTTGGAAACACGGATTAGTACTATATGGATCTTATTGTGCGATGTTATCCCCTTAGCGGATACATCGGGTATTTCGTGTTCGTGTACTTTATCATGAGCATCGTGTACTCCTTGTGTTCGTGCTTTTCGTGTACAAATTGTGTGAAATCGTGTATACTCATGTGCTCACATGATCTTCGTGTACGACTATACTTCGTGTGCAATAACATATCTTGGCTAGATACTTGTGTATTGATTGGGGCGGGGGAGTAGAAGTGGTTATGTAATCAATCCAGTAGATTACTCGTGTGCAACCTCTTTAGATTACTCGTGTGCAACATCGTGTCGTTTATATAACCATCTTGTGCTTTGAATCACTAGTCACTGATAGTTCTCTATATATTGTAGCTATTTACTTACAGTCTCTCTCTTTTTATATCATGTTGTTCTTCAGTTTCCTGTATCTTACTCTCTAGCATGTTTATATTTTCTAGCCTGTTATAATTTGTTGAGATGTACTGTACTCGCTCCTGTCCTGACTGGACCTGTTGATAAATTTTACAGATAGCCTGGAGGTTGCCTGCTAGCCTAGAGGAGACACAATAGAGGTTGTATAGGTAGCTAGGGTTTTGCTCATAGTTTATTTTCAGTTGTTTTGAGTTGTATTTATGGATTACTGTATTTGAGCTTTGAGATGTATTTCTGGGTTTGTGTATCTTAGACACTTAGACTTCTATATGTTGTATCTCTTTTGGATTTCATGTTTTATCTATCTTCCATTATGCTCTATCTTAGATGTGATTGAGTTTATATTTCTGTTATGTCACCCTCACTTGGGGAGTATAACTGTTATTACCTTCAATTGTTAGATATTATGACCTAGGACAGCGTTCTACCGCCGACACTGCGGCGTAGGCTGGACGTACCCACGCCTCGTGCCCTTACTCTAGGGTACGGGTCGTGACACCTCAGACTTTTCTCTGATCCCTAAAGACAAAAGTAAAGTCACTACTGAAGCCTCGCTTGCGCCTCAACAGCCATGCGCCACGAATGGTTCGTGACTCCTAAAGGTTACGAGCTAAAGTCTCCTCATGCGCCCAATCCCAGGCACATCCTACCAGACCATTCGCCACCAAATCCAAGATCTCCGAGCCATAGGCCTACGACACGTGTCCTTTGACTCGATTCACCCAAGATCTCAGCAACAGAAAGATTTTTCCCTCTGCTACGTGCCAGCCCACAACAGTAGCATGAATAATTCAACTCCTTAATCAGGGCGCATCGTCCATGCGCCTCCATCAACAATCACCACGTGGCATCCCCGCGTCCAGGCGTATCCTACATATGCGCGCATGAGCAGCCAGCCTGCAGATATAAATAGAGGGATCATTTCCTTCTTCCACACACGGACAGAGATATACAGACAGAGATCATATATCGCACAACCACCGATATATAGAGAGGCAGATACAGACACTCAATGTCTTCTTTCTCTCCGCAAGCTCCAGCACCCAGAGCAACTCAAACCTTTAGAGAACCGATAACTGTCGTCAGATCGTCAACGTAGTCAATGTATTACCACTCGCTCCATCGACACTAGGGACCCAGATAAACAAAAGTGTACTCCTAGGACTATGTCTAAGTCCTACATTATAATACTGTTCTGTTTGTATTGAAATTTCCATCAAAAGATTTTAATGGCAAACAGTTATAAAGATTTTGAAGCCTCTTTATTGAAAGAAAACTCCTTCTATTTATAGGCGACCACATATACGATGTGTATAGGGATTGTGCAGGAACGCTGCACGTGGAGATATAAGAGAATCTTGAGACTGCACGGTGAAGGATGCTACGGAGCTGACACGCGACGAACGTTGGGATTATCTTTTATCAAGATCTTGGGGAGTTATCAACATAACTGAATAAATCACACGTGGCGTGCGTTTAGTGTTGATTGGGTGAACCTGAGTAGATTTTGTTCCTATCTCTAAAGTTGGATTTTGTCCTTATCTTAGAGGGCTATTGGTCTAAACAAACTGACTGGATATGGCCCACGTCTATAGGAACAAACTCTATCCTTATTCGTGGTTTAAACAAACCGATAGGATATTGCTCTTATCAACAGAATCAAACTCTATTCTATCTTAAGAGCGGTGGTTTAAGCAAACCAATTGGGTGATATCTGACAAGATATAAGTACCCGTTTGTGGCCATGTGGGACAATGTTTCCTCACAGGACCGTGCATCTAAGCGAGCTGTGCTTCTGGTGAGGCTTCGATGTCACTGTGCTTTTGGGCGACGAGTAGACCGTGTATTCGAAGACGATAGGGTCACTGCGCTTCTCGGCGATGAAGAGACTGTGCTTCAGAAGAAGGAGTCACTGTGCTTTGGAGCGATGAGTAGACTGTCTTTCGAAGACGACGAAGTCACTGTGCTTTGGAGCGACGAGTAGACTATGTTTTGAAGACGACGGAGTCACTATGCTTTGGAGCGACAAGTAGACTGTGTTTCGAAGATGACATAGTCACTGCGCTTTGGAGCGACGAGTAGACTATGTTTTGCAGACGACTGAGTCACTACGCTTTTGGGCAACGAGGAGACTATGTTTCAAGCAATGGAGTCACTGTGCTTTTTGTCACGACCCGTACCCGCTTATCGGATGCGAGCTCGTGAGCAAGCCAGCTACGTATCAAGCGGACTCCAGCCTAACTCGAATATGTAAACACTGTCTGGACTATGGTAATGGGCCTAATCAAGGTAAGGAAAAACTATATCTCAATCCACAATAAGAATAATAAACATGAATGAACAACTATGGGTCATGGTCTGTAGCCCACTAGCATACATGTCCGATTAGACTCCAAGAAATAACAAGAGTCTATAAAGTAAGCTAAAAAGCAGAGTATATCATGATAAGAAATGAAATCATGAACGGATAATAAACGTAATATCAATACCTGGATCCTGCAAGTATATCACAAACATCTACCATCCTGCTCTGCTAACTAACTCTATACAATCACTAAACCTGAAGTGAACATCAGGTCCTCATGGGACATAGCATGATACATAAAAATATGCCTATCTAACAGTTTATCATGCATAAAATACAAACACGATATAAACAAGAAAAAAATGGAATCATGACAAGTGACTACTGACCAAATGATAGCTAATAAGTGACTATCGATAAGTGACTACTGACAGGTGACTATGAACATTGATACAAGAACAACTATACATTACTGAACTGTCACTACCACATTTTAGCCTTGAGGGTATTTTGGTCATTTTGGTTTTTGTGAATTATTTTATAATTTATTGCATTGGTGTGTGATTTTTGACTTTTGCTAGTTGTGACTTTAGAGACTAGTCTAAAGTTTAACCTTGACTTTAGTAACTTAGTTAGCATGGTGTGAGACCCTAATGTAACTTAAGTTTGTCTTAGTCGACTTGAGTGTGGCTAGGGTTCATGAGAGGATTGGGAGAGTTTTGTATTTGGACTTATAGCTAAGGGATTAAGCTAGCTAGCTTATGAACTTGGCTCAAAGCCAATTTACATGAAACCTGTGTTTGCCATAAAATATCAAGCACAACAATTTACAAATGAATTGAACTTGATTGCAAACTTGCTTGTACAAGAGAAAGCCTAGAAAGAAATTCTTGGAAATAATCTAAGTATAGTTGTTAAGTTTTAATTCTGGGGGTGACGATAGAGGCTCGGAAAAGTATAGCAACTCTGCCTCACTCCTTGGACTATTTGACTCGTTCCTTGCTCTTGAAGAAATTGCCCTTCGTAGGTTGCCCGCCTTAGATTGCCAACCATTTGCATGTGATGGAACTGGGGATTCCCAGGACCCTTCCTTTGGTGTGCGTATTGATCGATAGAAAGTTAAACAGATCTAATACGTGTTCTAACCCTTCATAGGCGGAAACTAGGGATCACGAATTATACCTACGGCGGAAAGGGGACAAGTAATTCCTGGCAATCTCGAGCGGACGACCCCAAGATCTTCTGCACGTATTCCTTCCTCGAGTTGGACGTCGTGTGGGCGACGATCTCCCAACCTTTTCTTCTCCTTGGCAGCCCTCTCTTTCTCTCCTTACGTGAATCACAAATTTAGATAAAATTTCAGATTTCTGATCAGTAATCTGGCGGCCAGAGAATAGAGGATATATATAGGCTACGACAGGGACCATGAGGAAAAATTAGGGTTAGGCCTCCTAACGGATCTGGATATCCAGTGTTTAGCCCGAACACATAATCCAGGCCCATTAACAATAGCTCGATCCACTAATGAGCTATTGTTGTACTACCTCCCTAGTCCCAAATTATGTTTGTAGGCTCCTTTTATTATATGCTCGTTTGGCTCCCCATGTTAAGATATCGTATGTCCGTCGATCAAATCAAGTTACTGACAACTATATTGATTCGACATCTTTTATCCTTAAGTAGTACCGCTCAACTTTATTTGTCATGTCGGATATATTCCACCTGTAGGGTTTACATGACAATCCTTATGAGCTCCTTAAGAGGACATCATCAACCCGATGTATCGGGACATGGATTCCATTTATAATCAACAGCCCATCATACATACAATATTATTACCCAATTTATAGAGGTTGTTGATCCATAATGAATCTCACTCTTTTATGAGTCAAATTAATGCACACTGCATATACATATCCGTTATTATATCCGGATTAAGAGCACAAGCATCCATAATAACAGAGGTGTTTGTTCTCTTATGTAGTCAGTACAAAGAGAACAACCTCAAGTGGTCCTGTTCAATACACACAAAGTGTACTAGTGTAAACCTATAGTCAAGATAGACTAATACCAGATTACACTACAACCTTTCCAATAGATTGTCCAAGTCCATCTAGGTTGTGAACTATTTATATACTCCATAGAAAACTGATAATATGATCTTCTGTGTGACACCACACACCATATTATCTACAATATAGAATATCAGACATTTGCATTAACACTTGCAACAAATACAATATGCAAACATTTACCCATATGATTCTCATTCAAAATTTAAGGAAATAAGGTTACTACAAAAGTGATGCTTTTAGTATATAACCCTAACAATCTCCCACTTATACTCAAAGCATTACTTTTCAGTATACCGTTACAAATCTCCCACTTATACTTAAAGCCATGCTGCTACACATCTGACTCCCATTCCCTCAACATGACTGTCAAAAGTCTTAGCTGGTAAGCTCTTTGTAAAAGGATCAGCTAGGTTGTCGGCTGATGCTATATTGATCACAGCAACTTTTCCTTTCTTTACGAAATCTCGTATCAAGTGGTACTTGCACTCAATGTGTTTGCCTGTCTTATGGGCTCGTGGTTCCTTCGAGTTTGCAACTGCACCACTATTATCACAACAAAGTGTAATAGACTTAGGCAAACTAGGTACCACATCCAAGTCCAACAGAAAGTTTCTGAGCCAAACCGCTTCTTTGGTTGCCTCAGAGGCTGCCACATACTCGGCTTTTATGGTGGAATCAGCAATACATTTTTGCTTGATACTCCTCCACACAATGGCTCCACCTTCCAAAGTAAACACATAACCTGAGGTAGATTTCCTGGAATCCCTATCCAACTGAAAATCTGAGTCTGTATACCCCACGGGAACTAAACTATCTGCCTGATAAACTAGCATATACTCTTTAGTCCTTTTCAGGTACTTCAAAATATGCTTTACGGCAGTCTAGTACTCTTGTCCTGGGTTAGACTGATATCTGCTGACCATGCCTACGGCAAAGCAGATGTCTAGTCTCGTACATAGCATTGCATACAGTAAGCTTCCTACTGCTGAAGCATAAGGAACTGCCTTCATGTTCTCTATCTCTTTAGGCGTCCTCGGACACTGCTCCTTTGATAGAGCAATTCCATGTCTAAAAGGTAAGAAACCTTTCTTAGAATTTTGCATACTAAAACGAGTTAGTACAGTATCGATATAGGAAGCTTGGGATAAGCCCAACATCCTTTTCTTGCGATCTTGTAGAACTTTGATCCCAAGGATGTGACCTACTTCTCCCAAGTCCTTCATATCAAACTGTTTGGATAACCATACCCTTACATCAGATAATACCTTCACATTGTTTCCAATAAGCAAAATATTATCCATATAAAGTACTAGGAACACTACCACGTTTCCGTTACACCTTCTGTATACACATGATTCATCCTGATATTGATCAAATCCATAGGATTTTATCACCTGATCAAAACATATGTTCCAAGATCTGGAAGCTTGCTTAATTCCATAAATGGACTTCTTGAGCTTACAAACACGATGCTCCTGGCCCTTTTCAATGAACCCGTCTGGTTGCTTCATATATATGTCTTCCTCAAGATTTCCTTTAAGGAAAGCTGTCTTGACATCCATTTGCCAAATCTCATAATCGAGATGAGCTGCAATAGATAAAAGAATTCGAATAGACTTAAGCATGGCTACAGGAGAAAAGGTTTCCTCATAATCGATACCCTCTCTTTGAGTAAAACCTTTTGCTACAAGCCGAGCTTTAAAGGTTTCAACCTTACCGTCTGATCCTCTTTTTCTCTTATAGACCCACTTGCATCCAATGGCTTTTACACCAACGGGTGGTTCTATAAGCTCCCAGACCTGATTAGAATCCATAAATTCTATTTCAGATATCATTACCTTTTGCCAAGACTCTGCATCTTTATCTTGGAGTACTTCATTGTAGGTACAGGGATCATAATCTTGTTCCTCAATGACGAAGTCTGACGACTCTTCCAAGAACATATATCTATCAGGTTGTATCACAACCCTCTCACTACGACGAGGCACTATCGGTTGTGGTGTAACATTTGTGACACGTTGTGTAGTTATTTGTGGTTCATCCTCTTGTACTGTTGGTACTGAAGTACTTGGTGTCTCACGTCTCAGTTCTTCTAGAACAACTCTACTTGTGGGTTTATGGTTCATCACATGGTCTTCCTCTAAGAATCGGGCATTGGTGCTAACAATGACCTTCTGATCCTTAGGACTATAAAATAAACCTCCTTTCGTTTCTCTTGGATAGCCTACAAACAAGCGTACTTCTGTACGAGATTCCAACTTATATGCTTTCCCATTCAGCACATGTGCTGGACTATCCCAAATGCGAACATGTTTCAGACTAGGCTTACGCCTAATCCACAGCTCTGTGGGAGTAAGAGGTACTGACTTAGAAGGAACCAAGTTCAAAATATAAGCTACAGTCTCTAAGACATATCCCCAAAACGAATCTGGCAAATCCGAATAACTCATCATTGATCTAACCATCCCCATAAGAGTTCTATTCCTTCTTTCGGCTACATCATTCTGTTGGGGCGTTCCAGGTGCAGTCAATTGGGATGCAATCCTATTCTCTGATAAATAATCCCTAAAGTCTCCAAAGAGGTACTCGCCACCATGATCTGATCGTAATGACTTGATACATTTTCCATGACGTTTCTCCGTTTCAGCCTTATATTCTTTGAATTTCTTAAAGCACTCAGACTTACGGCGCATCAAATAAATGTATCCATACCTTGAATAATCATCAATAAATGTGACAAAATATTCAAAGCCACCTCTAGCTTGGATAGTCATGGGTCCACATAAATCAGAATGAACCAATTCTAACACATCTTTGGCCCTATACCCCTTTGCCGTAAAAGGCCTTTTGGTCATTTTACCTTCCAAGTAGGATTCACAGACTGGTAGTACCTCCACTTCTAATGAACTCAAAGGTCCATCTTCAACCAGTCTTTGAATCCTTTTTAGGTTAATATGCTCCAATCGCAAGTGCCAAAGATATGTTTGGTTCATACAAGAAGGTTCTTTTCTCTTATTTAAGTTTGATGACTTATTATTCATTTCCATAAGTTGCATTGTGGGCGAAATAGGATTAATGACATACAAATTATCAACTAATGCACCAGAACAGATAAAATGTTTATTCTTTCTAATAACAATATTGTCATTAAAATAAACTGAATATCCATCCTTAACTAACATAGAAACAGAAACTAAATTCCTTCTAAGTGAAGGTGCATAAAGACAATCTCTCAATGTCAAAGACTTATTTCTACCAAAAGATAAAGTATTATCTCCTAATGCAACGACCGATACTTTTGTAGCATCACCCATGAACAAGCATATCTCTCCATCACTGAGACGTCTGCTTTTCTGGAACCCCTGTAATGTATTGCAGACATAATTAGTGGCTCCTGTATCTATACACCAGGTGTCGGTAGATAACACAGCTAAACATATTTCAACAACTAGTAAATGAGATATACCTTCTTTGTTCTCTTATTTGAGAAGTGGACAATCAGTCTTCCAATGTCCTGACCCTTTGTACTTGAAACATTTGCCTTTCGGCTTTTTTACTGCACCTTGAGGTCCCATGCCCTTCTTTGCTGAGTTTTCCTGTTTCTGAATGTTATTCTTTTTCTTACCACCTTTTGGCTTAGAAGTAGAAGCCTCTTCAGAAACAAAAATATGACCACTCTGCCTAAAGAGAGATTCAGCATCCTGTAGCTCTTTCGCAAGTTCTGCCAAACTATACAACCTTTTGTTCATGTTGTAATTAAGACAGAAATTGTCAAATATTTTATACAGAGTCCCAAGAATGATATTGACCTGGGTTTCCCCATCGATTTTAGCTCCAAGGATCTCCATCTCATTCAGATGACCCATCATCTTGAGAACATGATCCCTTACTGGTGTACCCTCAGCCATTTTTGTATTCATCAAACATTTCATAGCAAACTGCCTAGCTGCTCTACTCTGATGTCCGAAGAGTTCCTTGAGGTTATATATCATGTCATAAGTTGTGGCCATAGCCTGATGCTGATGTTGTAGTACATTTGACATAGATGCCAGAATGTAAGATCGCGCCATCTCCTCTGCCTTTTTCTACTTCTTATAAGCCTCTTTGACCTCTTCATCAGAGTTAGCATCATGCTTAGGTGGGCATTCCTCAACAAGTACATATTTGTACTCCTCAGCATTCAGAACAATGTCCAAATTACGTTTTCAGTCAATATAATTACGTCTAGTAAGTTTGTTTTCTTTAAGAATCACCATAAGTGGACTGAAAGAACCTATTTTTGAAATCCAGAGAATCACATAGATAAAATTATGTAGGGCAAAAAAAACTTTTTGAATTAACTAAATATTGATTCCCTCAAAACATTAATAAGAAATTCACCAACACCTTGAACACCATGAATTTAGCATGCCATGATAGTGTGGACGTATACAAATTCAACTTTGTTCAAGTAGATTTTTTTTATTAATTTTACTATCATGTCAATATAACTTTATGACAAATAAAGTTAATATGTTGGTCTTGCTCTGGTCATATAAATAATAGCAGTGACTCCGATGGGGAGGATACCACTATTTGTATCTAAGTGTATACCATTACTTAATACTAAGTCCATTACCTTGTAATGAGTTCCTTCAGATGGAGAAGTGAACACATACTAGGTAACTTTCTACAATTATCCCTAAGAAAGTTTGTACTGGTGATCCATAATTATACTCATCCGATATAGAGGAAAGCACTAAAGCCAACACGCAAGTATAATTACATCACCTACAAACCAGTAATGGAGACCATAGGATTTATACTAAATAAAAATCCTCTCCCACTTAGTTATTTAACAATGAGGGTTTTTTCTACTAGTTGATATTATGTCCATGTTGTCCATTATTAATGTAGGCTTGGTTTTTCAAAAAAAACAACAACACAATAATAAACATGCATAATCAGAAAAAGCAAAATGACAAAAATAAGAGAAAATATCCAACTATTATGGTCATCTTTGCTGCTCCGTCCTCAACTATTCCTTCATCAAAAATCATCTGTCTGCCTCTGGACTGCTTAAAACCAGCATCTCGTCCGACGTCAGAAATAGCCACCATCGCCATCACGATTGATCAAAAATAATTAAAATTACATCAATCATATGCCTCCCGAAGGAGTTCACACATAATCTAGATTAAAAAACTAAAATAATAAGCACGATCAACCCTCGTGATTTTAATTACATCCACAACAACAACAACATCCACGACATGTCCGTGGTTTAAACAACACAATCAAAAAATATGCATTGGACCATAATAGTTGGATCTAAGATGCCTGCAAAATCGAGTTAGAACAGATCTACATCTACCGACTATTACGCAGCGCAGGTTTTATTGGACAACATGGACGTATCAATCAATACGTAGATCCAAAGTGGCTCTGATACCATTTCATAGAACTGGGGATTCCCAGGACCCTTCCTTTGGTGTGCGTATTGATTGATAGAAAGTTAAACAGATCTAATACGTGTTCTAACCCTTCATAGGCGGAAACTAGGGTTCACGAATTATACCTGCGACGGAAAGGAGACAAGTAATTCCTGGCAATCTCGAACGGACGACCCTAAGATCTTTTGCACGTATTCCTTCCTCGAGTTGGACGTCATGTGGGCGAAGATCTCCCAACCTTTTCTTCTCCTTGGCAGCCCTCTCTTTCTCTCCTTACGTGAATCACGAATTTAGAGAAAATTTCAGATTTCTGATCAGTAATCTGGCGGCTAGAGAATAGAGGATATATATAGACTACAGCAGGGACATGAGAAGAAATTAGGGTTAGGCCTCCTAACGGATCTGGATATTCCGTGTTCAGCCCGAACACATAATCCAGGCCCATTAACAATAGCTCGATCCACTAATGAGCTATTGTTGCACTACCTCTCTAATCCCAAATTATGTTTGTGGGATCCTTTTATTATATGCTCGTTAGGCTTCCCATGTTAAGATATCGTATGTCCGTCGATCAAATCAAGTTACTGACAACTATATTGATTCGACATCTTTTATCCTTAAGTAGTACCGCTCAACTTTATCTGTCATGTCGGATATATTCCACCTGCAGGGTTTACATGACAATCCTTATGAGCTCCTTAAGAGGATATCATCAACCCGATGTATCGGGACATAGATTCCATTTATAATCAACAGCCCATCATACATACAATGTTATTACCCAATTCATAGAGGTTATTGATCCATAATGAATCTCACTCTTTTATGAGTCAAAGTAATGCACACTGTATATACATGTCCATTATTATATCCGGATTAAGAGCACAAGCATCCATAATAACATAGGTGTTTGTTCTCTTATGTAGTCAGTACAAAGAAAACAACCTCAAGTGGTCCTGTTCAATACACACAAAGTGTACTAGTGTAAACCTATAGTCAAGATAGACTAATACCAGATTACACTACAACATTTCCAATAGATTGTCCAAGTCCATCTAGGTTATGAACTATTTATATACTCCATAGGAAACTGATAATATGATCTTCTGTGTGACACCACACACCATATTATCTACAATATAGAATATCAGATATTTGTATTAACACTTGCAACAAATACAATATGCAAACATTTGTCCATATGATTCTTATTCAAAATTTAAGGAAATAAGGTTACTACAAAAGTGATACTTTTAGTATATAACCCTAACAGCATGGGTGTGGTACCCTGCTGTTTATAGTATTTTCTGCAGTAGCAGATTTTTGGGCCAAATAAAGGGCCACGTGGCTACGTATCCATCATAGCACACAAAGACTCGATCGCGGGCTAGCAGCTGGTAGGGGTTGTTGAGATTTTGTTGTAGCGAATCTGGGTGGTTAAGACATGGTCAGCCTGCCATGTGTCTCGTTACAACATATGATCAGTCTGCTTGAGTCATTTTGAGCAGCATAGGCCTTTTAGTGTTCGACCCTGCTGGACCGTATAAGACTCATACGGTAGTCTCCCTTAGTCCGTATGTAATTTGGGGAATTTTGAGCTGCATAGGTTCTATATTCTGGGCCGCATAAAGTTCATGCGGCTCAGATTGCAGTTACCCTTGGCCGCATGAAGCACACAGATTGAGCCGCATAAGGTTCATGCGGCTTGGATTACAGTTCTTTTGGCTGTATGGCTATGTCCAGTCTGGTGGCGTAACATTTTGTCTGATCACGTCTTATCTTCTTTTTATCAGAGTGTCAAAGTTGTTAGAGCTGTCAGTCTTGCCAATTTTGACAGAGTTAGTCAGCTTTATCAGAAGGGTTGATTAGCTTGGCCGCATAAGTAACTATTCTCTCTGCAGCTCAAAAATCAGTCTGGTGAAGATGGGACATAGGGGCGTGCTAAGTCTGTCATGCGGTTCTTCTATATGCGGGTTGATCTGTTCCAGGGTACTCATGCGATCAGTTGTGATCCGTATGAACTCCATATTTTCTATGTTTCTACAAGACCCCCTTCAAAGTTTTCAAATTGCAAACTTGGAATACTTTGAATAAGAAGCATGGACATATATCTAGCCGCAGGAAAATCTTCGAGTCAGGAGAGATATCGTGCCGCATGGACATTTTGAGCCACAGGGACATTTTTGGGCTGCAGGTAGATCTTGTGCCACAGGGAGATCTTGTTTGCCAGCTGTCACTGCTATATTTAATGCCTTGATTTGGTTTTTGATTTGGGCTCTTTTTTTAAGATAAAGTTGACGGTTACTATGGATAAATCCTCAAACGTCGTCATTATCTTTAATGGATATGAGAATCGAAGCAGCGATGACGGTTATTAAGGATAAAAATCCCCAAGCGTCATCATTATCTTTAATGTCATGGTAACCGATGCGACGTTCATCTGTTTCCACTTTGAAGAGCTATAAATATGGGCCATTAGGAGAGAAATTGTTCAACTTTTTCTTCCTCGTCTTTATCATCTTCGTCATCTTTTCTGTCCTGGTTGGCCATGGCTCCGAAAGCTTCCAAGTCGACTGGCGCTACGGCCAAAAGAAAGGGGCTCACCTCTCCGTCGAGTGCTGCGGACTCTCCTCCCGTTCATTCTGTCGTGCAACCCTCCGTTAAGGGTAAGGATGGTGGAAAAGCGATGAATTAAATTTGAATGGCCATATCACATATTTTATGCGCGGACCTGTCATAGATGCCTCTGTGCTTTGGGCATGATCGATTTATCCCCATCTCTTGGGACTGCATGTGTTCTGTATAATGAAGCCGTATGGGTTGAGCCGCATAAGCTCCATTGACCTTCATGGATCCTGAGCCGCATGAGTGCTATATGGCTGAACCGCATGGATGCCTCATGACCAAGTCGCATATACATCTCATAACTGATCCGTATAAATGCCTCAGGGCTTAGCCGTATGAACATTTGCATACCAGAACCGCATAAGTGCTTTTAAGACTGAGCTGCATGCATCTCATATTTTTAAGCTGTATGCACATTCCTCATAATTAGGCCGCATAGGGTCTATTTGACAGAATGTTGTTTTCTTCTACCTTTTAACCCTTTTTTTACAAGGATCCGGCTAGTAAATTTCTCCAGGACCGGTATCGGCGATATAGTAAAAATGTAACATTCTGACACGCACATCAGATAGCTCAGAGCTTCCCCTACTTCGGAAGAGTTTTTCCTGTGCCATTTTGGCATACACATCAGACAAATCAGAACTCCCCATGCTTCGGAAGAGTTTTCCCCAGGTGGAAGGAAGAACCTTTATACATCGTGGAGTTGGATGGTGGTCAGACGTCATCGTGAAAGTCCTGTTTTCACGGCTCTCCAAGTAGGCAAAACCACTATTAGGGATGTTGTTTTAAAGGTATGGTCTTTTGGGGGAACGGGGCTATGGTATCCGCAATACGGACGGAAGAAAAGCATGCTATATTTGCCCTCCTCCGTGCAGCTCCTTGGAGATTCAACAGTCTTGTTTGTTTCTCAGCAGTAAAACATGACTTCTTTCGAGGGCCACGAAACTGTTTTTTGATGAAGGCGAAGTGCTGTAAAACTGACCAAACTATGTTTTGCTAGATTTTCTTTTCTTTTCTTTTTGCTTCTGATGTAGTCCTATGAATTTAGCTGATTTTGAATAAACAAAATACATTCACTCCATTCTTTATTTGTAGTATCTGTGGTGTTTGTACTAGAGGGCCTAATACAGCATTTGTGTTTAATAAAGGACATCCCACTGGGGGACTTTTTGTGGACCAATTGCCCTTTTGTGCATCTGGAAATGCGAGCAAATATATTTGAGTTATATTTTGTGGACCTACTACTCTTTGGTGCACCGATGGTGCGAGTAATAGATTAGAATAACTTCTGTGGACCTATTACCCTTTTGCGCACTAGCGGTGCGGGTAATAGATTTGAAACAAAACCTAACAGAGGTAATATGGACGTGATAGGTTTTGTGGTCTTAACACCATGTCTTTTATCCCGGGTTGGGTACAGGTGCTAAGTCAAGAGACTATCGATATCAGAGGTAATATGAACATGATACATGATAATCAAGAATAATTTTTTGGTGGACCTATTACTCTTCTGTGCACTGGAGGTGCGAGTAATAGATTTCGAAACAAAACCAACAGAGGTAATATGGACGTGATAGGTTTTTTGGTCTTAAAACCATGTCTTTTATCCTGGGTTTGGTACATGTGTTAAGTCGGGAGATTATCGGTATCAGAGATAATATGGACGTGATACATGATAATCAGAACCAGGAAGTTTGCTCAGAGATAATAATAAACTTGGCAGACTCCTGCGAGGTAAAGCATTAGAGTGGGAGTTTAGAGGTATCAGCAAACATGACTTGCCACCCAGGCAGATGCGATAGAGTGTGAGTTCAGATGTACTTGGTGTACATAACTCGATAGCTTGGGAGATTTGATGGTTTGAGGGAGTACCGATATGTCCTTAGACATAGTATTTCTTCAGGAATTTACCGTTTATGGGCATCATGATAAAGTCCATGTTCTGTTTTGCGAGCCTATAACACCTAGTTTTCCAAATGAGGGTAATTTTGAACTTTTGTAAAAGTTTATTATTTAATAATAAGATTTATGATTTATGAGAATTTTTAATTAATTTAATACTATTTAAAATTAGTGAATTATAATTTTAATGTGTTAGCTAGTGAACTCTAGAACTGTTGAGCCTAGAGACTAACATGACCATGGGGACCTAACCATGTGATTAGAATGACTATTTATAACTTTTTAGGCTAAGGATATTTTAGTCATTTTGTGACTTTTGAATTATTTAGGATTTTGATTAATTGGTGAATTTTAGATTATTTTAATAATATTTAAATTGATGTATTATGATTTTGGTTATTTTTTATATTTTAATATTTTAGGAAAATTTTATATTTTTAATATTGTTTTTATTGGATTTGTTTAGTCGGGTTTGAGTTTCGTCTCGTTCCGACTTGTATTATGACCCGGGTAGCTTAAACTCTAGATGGGACCCAATATTAAGTTAAGCATGGCTCACAAGACCCAACATTTAAGTTAATTAATTAAACTAATTTTTATCATGTTAGAATGGTTAATTTAGAGACTCAAAACTAGATCATTTTGACCCCAAACTTGAACCTAGTCTAGACTTAACATACGAGACTAGTGAGGGGCAATTAGGATATTTTCCATTAGCCCTAATGGACTCTTTATGGTAGCCACATTTAGGGGAGAATGATTCATTTCATTCATTACAATCTTGCCTCTTTTATTTCCCTTTTGTTCTTCCCTAATTTTAGAGAGCCTTCCCATTGATTTGATCTCCAAATCAAATCATTCCTTCACCAAACCTTCCCTAAATCATTTCCATTCTCCAAGGGACGGGTGCTACCAAGGATTGGAAGAGGAGTGCAAGGAGGAGTGTCCACTTTGAGGGATCTTCGTATCGGAGCCGTGTCCTAAAGGATTTCATTGGGATTCCACTCCTCATAGGTAAAATCCATCATCTAAATCGATTTCCTTTGCATATAAATTAGTTTTGATATCGTAGGATCCATCCTCATGCATGTGTCCTATTTAGATTCAAATTTGAGGCCATTTGGAGCTCTCTTGAGAATTTTAGATATGTGTCTTGTGTCCTACTTGATAGATCCCAAATTAGGACACCCCATGTGTATGTATGTATGATAATAGTTTAAATAGATATTTAAATTCAGTTTTAGAATGGTTAGAGTGGATTGATCTTAGTTAGGATGGTTAGAATGAGTTTCATTTGGATACCTATGCTTGTATCCAAGTATCTTGGCCTATATGTGTTCTTTTGTCCAAAACAACTCAAATTCGTCATAATATTCATCTACGTTTTTATTAACAAAAGCAGCTTAGAAATGTCATAACTTTTAGCTTAGAACTCCGATTTATCTTCCATTTTTTTAAAATAATCGTATCGAAGTTAGATTTCCAAATATATATTTTAATAAACAAAATTCTTTCTGTAACTTTTTGTAGAATTATTTGAGTGTCAGTTGTACGAAAGACGAACGTATTTCGGTATTTTTGCGATTTCAGGAGCTTTCGAACACGAAAATATGATCCGTTTGAAGTTTCGAAAAGCTAACACAAAGGGCTACAAGATACTTTAATTCTAGAATTCAGTAGAGGACCAATTGGTATAGTATTGGTTTTAAGTAGAAGAGTGACTATACGATATATGCATTTTGTGTAACCTATGAGCCTATGTAGTATGAGTATTAAATGAATACAGAGTATGTAATACATGATATGTTAGATGAATGAAATGATATATATATATATATGATATATATCCTCCTTACATTAATGTATATATATGGTTGAATGCAAGCATGTAGGAATACAATTAATATAATGTATGTAAGCAATGGATAAATGCATGAATGAAAGAATGATATACAATATATGCATGAAAGTATATAATGAATGCTAGATATGAATGCAAGGTATACATGTAATGATAGATATGAATGCATAATATATAAATAATATAATGTAATATATAATGATAGCATGTATGGTAATGTAGAATATATGATGCAAGCATGTATATGTCCACTGTTTTACCTTTTCCTTACATTTTCCTTTCCTTATCTTTCTATTTTAATTTTTTTGCCTTTTTTCCTCTTCTATTTTTACATGTTATATACAATGTATATAATGTATAGATACATGTAAGTATGTAATATGCATGAATGAATGTCATATATGAATGAATGAATCAATCAAAGGTATAAGTAAAATATAATGCATTGTAATGAATGTTAACATATATAATGTATAAAAGTATGTATGTAAATGTGCATGAATGTATATATCTATGTAACTATGTAAATATGCATGATGTAACATATGTCTATATATATAAATATGTATGTAATGTGGATATGCATGTATGTATGAAGGTATGTATTTATATATATTATCTATTTTATATTATACATTGTTGTGGTTCACATTGTCTTGTGATTGTGTGAGTGCTAGCCTAGGCTTGGTTAGGCCTTGTGAGACTTGTTAGACTTGTTTGGGCTAGGACTTTACCTAGTTGACCTAATTTGACTAGTATGGTTGACTAGAGTTGACCAAGTGTTGACTTTAGTCTAGTTTGACCTAGACAGCATGCAGATGCATTGTACATTTCATTTAGCATATCTCGTATACATCTTGACATGTGTTGCTCTAAATAGGACTCTGTGGCTTCAGTTTGGACCTCTATACCTATCAGTGGTTCAGGTTATCAGGCGAGTACATACTCTGATCATTTTATATCCTGTTAGAATTATTCTCCTGCTTTAAATTACTTTACTTGATGCTGTCTCGTTGGTCACACGGATTAGTACTATATGGATACTTTCTCGAGATGTTATCCCCTTAGGGAGCATCGGATACTACATGTTCTTTGCGTTTCACTTACATTGTGTATCACTATGCTTCATGGTTCATTGAATCACTTGTGACATGTACTCTCATGATCACAGAGTCTTTCTTGAATCACCCATTTATGGGTATTTCCTAAAATCTCCATTTATGGGACTATCATGTATCACCCTTCGGGGGCTATTACATGAATCATAACATAACCTGGCTGGATCCTTGTGTATTGATTGGGGGTACGGGGGAGTAGAAGTGGATATGTGAATAATATTCAAGTAGTGTAGCATCAGAATCATTCCTTAGTATAGCATCAGAATCATCCTATGTCCTTCACATGTCTATATTGTACTCTGACTCACTAGCCACTGTTAGTTCTCTACTTATAGTAGATATTTCTATTATATTTCTCTCTCTATTTACATTCTGTACTTTCTTTCAGATCCTGTATCTTACTTTACTGCATGATTATATTTTCTAACCTGCTATGATTTGTTGAGATGTACTGTGCTCGCTTATGTCCTGACTGGACATGTTGATAAATTTTACAGATAGCTTGGAGGTTGCCTGCTAGCCTAGAGGAGACACAATAGAGGTTGTATAGATAGTTATTTTAGTTGTCTTGAGTTGTTTTTACTTTATGGATTACTGTATTTGAGATTTGAGATATTTTTTGGGTTTGTGTATCTTAGACACTTAGACTTCTATATGCGGTATCTCTTTGTAGATTTCATGTTTTATCTATCTTTTATCATGCTCTACCTTAGATGTGATTGAGACTGTATTTGTTATGTCACCTCCATTCGGAGTGTATATACTATACAGGTACCTTTATATTTTTAGATGTTTGATCTAGGACAGCGTTCTATCGCCGACACTGCGGCGTAGGCTGAACGTACCCACGTCTCGTGCCCTTACTCTAGGGTGCGGGTCGTGACACGTTTTTAGTGGTGGCCCATGCAGGCTGAGTTTATGTAGTGGTATTCGAACTAGAGTATCACTACAGCCTGCAGTAGGATTAGGATATATTTTTGAAGGTACTCAATCACAGTTAGGATCCCTTGAGAGATTCCTGGGACGACCCTTGAGAATCTTATTTTTACTTCGATTTGAAAACTCTTCTTCCCTTGATTTAATTTATCTTTACTCTCTGTTGTTGAACTTGATTTTGATGGATTATTGTTGAATTTGAGTTTGTATTTATTGATTTTGATGATGATTGTTGAGTTTTGAATCCTGATATTAGCTATTGCATCCGAGTTTGTATTTATATGAATTGATGGATTATTGTTCAGTTTTGAATCTTGATGTTCGTTGATTGATTTGATTGTTGGGTATCCATTGTTGATTTAATTTAATTTTTTCTAAGATAGAATTATATGGGCTAGGTCATCTAAGTTATGGAATCTAGTCTTTTATAGTCACATTAGCCAGCATGGTGAGGACATATAGTCTGATTTTGGATATATTCTTCGGGTGTGGAAATTTAAGATTTTTGCAGCCAAGCTAGCGGCATCGCAAAAATTTTAAATACCATGATTCTAGGGATATGTGCCTAAGTCGAGGACTTTGTGATTATCGTAGCCTTGCTTACTAGTATGACGAGGATTTAGAGTACCATGATTTTGGATAGACGCATATGATTATCAGATTGTACCTTAAATGTTCTTGAACATGTTTTCTCTACTTTGTTTCAGTCATTCTAAAAAAAAGGGAATTATTATTTGTTTCTTTTGTTTTGTTTCTCATTAATTAACTTAGTAGTAGCCTTAGCTGTTTTTATAAACCTTTGTGTAACTTCTTACTATGAATTTCTTCTTAATACAATGAATCGATGATTTTGCTAGACCTTATCTTGGATTTCATATTATAGCTCTGGTTTCAAAATGGTTCCTTCTTTTAAACAAATAATCAGAACAGATTTCATTATTATTTCCTTCTTGCTATTATTCTTGTATTAAATAATAATAATAATAATAAAACTTTCTTGATTACGTTAATCACCTACTTTGCAATCTTGGTAAAATCTAAATGTTGGTCTTGATATAGAATTTAATTTTTATATTGGGACATGAGAATGTATATAGTAGACACAGACACTTGCCTGATATGTATGCTAAACTTGATTACCAACCTATCTAAATACATATTAATATGTTGTTGATGTTAAATTCTCAGAATCCCAATATTTCTGATACAATACAGTTTCAGAGACTGATTCTCTGCTTTTTCCAGTTTAAATTCGTAAATTGAATATAAATTTTATGTTATTAGTTGTTTACATCACTGCACATGTATGTTATATACAGGGTTTCGATTCAAAAAAAAAATTGGTTGAGTTTTGTGTTTGAAATTGTCAAATCTAAGACTGTGTACATATTAACCCTTAATACCGAATTTTAAATGTTAGTTCAAATTGCTATTTTTTAAATATAATATTTTGAACTATATACATTATTGTATGTCGGGATATAATGTTAGGTTTTCACATTCTTACATGTTAGGTTATGATAAACATTGGGTTGGTTGATGTTGAATTCCTCCAAAATCCTAAAATTGAATACATGTTAACATTTTTATATTGATTTCAAATATTTAGTTCAATTTCAGATTTAATATGTAATATTGAACAATATGCATAGTTAAATATATGGATAGTATGTTAGGGTTTTATTTATATCATGTTAGGATGTATTGGGAGTATTGAGTTGATTGTGATATTTCAAACCCCTAAAATCTGGAACTGCATTATGTTAATAATACCCTGGTTTAAATGTTAGCTTATTTTCAGATTTTGTATGTAAATGCGGAATTAAAACTGGATTTAACCTTTCAATACTAAGCTATAACCCTGTACAAGGACACACACACCCTAACTTAGTATACACTGCCATATAAACCTAACCCTTCCTCTCTATGTTATGTTCATATTTCTATATAGATATATATAGAGTTTATGCATACATGTTATAATGTATACATATACATAACTAAATCTCTACCTCTTTATATAGATATGTATATGGTTAGCTATGCATGTTATGAGTAATAGGTTGTGTATTGTAGATTGTTTAACCAATATGCCATGAGTAGTGTAACTTGATAACTATTGTTTTGAAACCCAATTTCTCATATACACTTTCATGTATATTTTACATACACACATGCCTACTATCTAACCATATGAACATATCCACATACACCCATGCACACAAGAACCACATAACCTTTACATAATGCTAGCTTTTTCCTCTCTAATGCTCTATATATATATATATATATATATATATATATATATATATATATATATATATATATATATTGTGATTGGATTTCAATGCAATTGACTTTCATTCTTTAACATTTAATTTTGATTTTCTTTGAATAGTACCCCTTTATAAATAATTGGTAGTTATCTTATTTTATTTTTTGATAAGTACCAGTTTTCATATAGGATGGTAGACTGCCTTACAGTTTTGATGATTTGTTATTTTTGTATCTTTTCCAGTTTAACATCCCTGATTGCTTGTATGTTTTGATAACATATGACCGTTTTGGTTTAGCATGACTAGTATACCTAGATGAGACTTTCACTACCACCGTATGCCATGACCCTGTATGTCGTCCCTTCAAATCGTATGATTTGTTTAAGTTCTGAGACTTTGATTGTGGGGGTTTGACCTAGAAGGAGTATGAACATTTTAATTTCGAGGACGAAATTTTTCTAAGGGAGGTAGGATTGTAACACCTAGTTTTCCAAATGAGGGTAATTTTGAACTTTTGTAAAAGTTTATTATTTAATAATAAGATTTATGATTTATGAGAATTTTTAATTAATTTAATATTATTTAAAATTGGTGAATTATAATTTTGATGTGTTAGCTAGTGAACTCTAGAACTGTTGAGCCTAGAGACTAACCATAACCATGGGGACCTAACCATGTGGTTAGAATGACTATTTATAACTTTTTAGGCTAAGGGTATTTTAGTCATTTTGTGACTTTTGAATTATTTAGGATTTTAATTAATTGGTGAATTTTAGATTATTTTAATAATATTTAAATTGATGTATTATGATTTTGGTCATTTTTTATATTTTAATATTTTGGAAAAATTTTATATTTTTAATATTGTTTTTATTGGATTTGTTTAGTCGTGTTTGAGTTTCGTCTCGTTTCGACTTGTATTGTGACCCGGGTAGCTTAAACTCTAGATGGGATCCAATATTAAGTTAAGCATGGCTCACAAGACCCAACATTTAAGTTAGTTAATTAAACTAATTTTTATCATGTTAGAATGGTTAAGTTAGAGACTCAAAACTAGATCATTTTGACCCAAAACTTGAACCTAGTCTAGACTTAACTATATGAGACTAGAGAAGGACAATTAGGACATTTTCCATTAGCCCTAATGGACTCTTTATCGCAGCCACCTTTAGGGAAGAATGATTTATTTCATTCATTACAATCTTGCCTCTTTTATTTTCCTTTTGTTCTTCCCTAATTTTAGAGAGCCTTCCCATTGATTTGATCTCCAAATCAAATCATTCCTTTACCAAACCTTCCGTAAATCATTCTCATTCTCTAAGGGAAGGGTGCTACCAAGGATTGGAAGAGGAGTGCAAGGAGGAGTGTCCACTTTGAGGGATCTTCGTATCGGAGCCGTGTCCTAAAGGATTTCATTGGGATTCTACTCCCAATAGGTAAAACCCATCATCTAAATCGATTTCTATTACATATAAATTAGTTTTGAATCCGTAGGATCCATCCTCATGCATGTTTCCTATTTAGATTCAAATTTGAGGCCATTTTGAGCTCTCTTGAGGATTTTAGATATGTGTCTTGTGTCATACTTGATAGATCCTAAATTAGGACACCCCATGTGTATGTATGTATGTTAATAGTTTAAATAGATATTTAAATTCAGTTTTAGAATGGTTGGATGGTTAGAATGAGTTTCATTTGGATACCTATATTTGTATCCAAGTATCTTGGCCTATATGTGTTCTTTTGTCCAAAACAACTCAAATTCGTCATAATATTCATCCACGTTTTTATTAACCAAAGCAAATTAGAAATGTCATAACTTTTAGCTTAGAACTCTGATTTATCTCCCATTTTTTTAAAAGAACCGTATCGAAGTTAGCTTTCCAAATATATATTTTAATAAGGCAAATTCTTTATGTAACTTTCTGTAGAATTATTTGAGTGTCAGCTGTACGAAAGACGAACGTGTTTCGGTATTTTTACGATTTGAGGAGCTTCCGGACACGAAAATGTGATCCGTTTGAAGTTTTGAAAAGCTAACACGAATGGCTACAACATACTTTAATTCTAGAATTTAGTAGAGGCCCAATTGGTACAGTATTGGTTTTAAGTAGAAGAGTGACTATGCGATATATACATTTTGTGTAACCTATGAGCCTATGTTGTATGGGTATTAAATGAATATAGAGTATGTAATATATGATATGTTAGATGAATGAAATGATATATATATATATATATATATATATATATATATATATATATGATATATATCCTTCTTACATTAATGTATATATATGGTTGAATGCAAGCATATAGGAATGCAATTAATATAATGTATGTAAGCAATGGATAAATGTATGAATGAAAGAATGATATACAATATATGCATGAAAGTATATAATGAATGCTAGATATGAATGCAAGGTATACATGTAATGATAGATATGAATGCATAATATATAAATAATATAATACAATATATAATGATAGCATGTATGGTAATGTAGAATATATGATGCAAGCATGTATATGTCCACTGTTTTCCCTTTTTCTTACATTTTCCTTCCCTTCCCTTTCCATTTCAGTTTTTTTCCCCTTTTTTCCTCTTCTATTTTTACATGTTATATACAATGTATATAATGTATAGATGCATGTAAGTATGTAATATGCATGAATGAATGTCATATATGAATGAATCAATCAATCAAAGGTATAAGTAAAATATAATGCATTGTAATGAATGTTAATATATATAATGTATAAAAATATGTATGTAAATGTGCATGAATGTATATATCTATGTAACTATATAAATATGCATGATGTAACATATGCCTATATATGTAAATATGTATGTAATGTGGATATGCATGTATATATGAAGGTATGTATTTATATATATTATCTATTTTATATTATGCATTATTGTGGTTCACATTGTCTTGTGATTGTGTGAGTGCTAGCCTAGGCTTGGTTAGGCCTAATGAGACTTGTTAGACTTGTTTGGGCTAGGACTTGACCTAGTTGACCTAATTTGACTAGTGTGGTTGACTAGAGTTGACCAAGTGTTGACTTTAGTCTAGTTTGACCTAGACAGCATGCAGATGCATTGTACATTTCATTTATCATCTCTCGTATACGTCTTGACCTATGTTGCTCTAAATAGGACTTTGTGGCTTCAGTTTGGACCTCTATACCTATCAGCTGTTCAGGTTATCAGGCGAGTACATTCTCTGATCATTTCATATCCTGTTAGAATTATTCTCCTGCATTAAATTACTTTACTTGATGCTGTCACGTTGGTCACAGGGATTAGTACTATATGGATCCTTTCTCGAGATGTTATCCCCTCAGGAAGCATCGGATACTACATGTTCTGTGCATTTCACTTACATTGTGTATCACTACGCTTCATGGTTCATTGAATCACTTGTGACATATACTCTCATGATCACAGAGTCTTCCTTGAATCACCCATTTATGGGTATTTCCTAGAATCCCCGTTTATGGGACTATCATGTATCACCCTTCGGGGCAATTACATAAATCATAACATAACCTGGCTGGATCCTTGTGTATTGATTGGGGGTACGGGGGAGTAGAAGTGGACATGTGAATAATATCCAAGTAGTGTAGCATCAGAATCATTCCGTAGTATAGCATCAGAATCATCATATGCTATTCACATGTCTATATTGTACTCTGACTCACTAGCCACTGTTAGTTCTCTACTTATAGTAGATATTTCTATTACAGTTCTCTCTCTGTTTACATTCTTTACTTTCTTTCAGATCATGTATCTTACTTTACTGCATGATTATATTTTCTAACCTGCTATGAATTGTTAAGATGTACTGTGCTCACTCCTGTCCTGACTAGACCTGTTGATAAATTTTACAGATAGCTTAGAGGTTGCCTGCTAGCCTAGAGGAGACACAGTAGAGGTTTTATAGATAGTTATTTTAGTTGTCTTGAGTTGTATTTACTTTATGGATTACTGTATTTGAGATTTGAGATATTTTTTGGGTTTGTGTATCTTAGACACTTAGACTTCTATCTTCGGTATCTCTTTGTAGATTTCATGTTTTATCTATCTTTTATCATGCTCTACCTTAGATGTGATTGAGACTGTATTTGCTATGTCACCTCCATTCGGAGTGTATATACTATACATGTACCTTTATATTGTTAGATGTTTGACCTAGGACAGCGTTCTACCGCCGACACTGCGGCGTAGGCTGGACGTACCCACGTCTCGTGCCCTTACTCTAGGGTGCGGGTCGTAACAGAGCCGGTATGCACCGTTGGAGAATACGGTCTCGATGATGTATGGACCCTCCCACTTGTGCTGGAATTTGTCGGCTGTTTTGTGAGTCATGACCATCGGTCTGCGAACGGCCAAGACGAGATCGCCTACTTGGAATGTCCTCTTCTTGACTTTCTTATTGAAGGCTTGAGGGATGCGTGCTTGATAGGGCTTGATGCTTTGTTGAGCTTGCAAACGTTTCTCGTCTAACGCTTCTAATTCTTGTGACCATCAGTGATAGTTTTCGTCCGACGTTAACCGGTAAGTAAGGGCCACACGAAGTGAGGGGATCTGAGTTTCTAATGGGAGGACTGCCTCGCTCCCGTACACCAGAGAGAACAGTATATTTCCGGTAGCCGTTTGACTTGTAGTATGGTACGCTCATAAGCATTCGCTCAACTTTTCATTCTAGTCGTGCTTGTTTGAAGACACGAACTCCTTGAGAAGCTTGATTATAGTTTTGTTAAAAGCTTCGGCCAGACCATTAGCGGATGGGTTGTATGCCGTTGAATCCACATTCTGAATTCAGTTCTTGTCACAGAATCGATAGAAGGCATGGCTTGCGAACTGCGGACCATTGTCATGAATGATCCTCCTTGGCAGCCCAAAATGGTAAGATGTAATATTTTATGAAACTGATCACGTTTGATGTCTTTACTTATGTTAATGGAACAGCTTTCGCTCAGTTGGAGAAGTAGTCGGTAATTGCAAGAATAAATCGATGCCCTTTGGACGACGGCGGGGTGATTGGACCAACAATATCCATTCCCTATGCTTCAAATGGCCAAGAGGCCACTGTTGGGTATAAGAACTCAGATGGAAGATGTATAAAATATGCGTGGATCTGACAAGCCTTGCACTTCCTTGCGTAATCGACTGCGTCTGCTACCATCGTAGGCCAGTAGTAAACCATCCGACTAAGACGGTCCGGAAACTTCGGGCCCGGTTGGTGAGCCCCACAAACGCTACCGTGAGCCTCGCATAAGGCTTCTTTGGCTTCCACATTTGACAGACATCTTAACAGTAGTCCGTCGTAAGATCGTCGATATAACATTTTCGTTTCTGTGTCATAAAAGAATCTGAGAGAACGCCTTCTGATTGAAGTTGCTTCTTTCACATTCTCAGGCAGGATTTTATAGACCGCAAAGTCGTTGAACGGGAGTCCAATCTTGCACGTCATTGGTTATCTGGGCGGAGTAACTCGTATCCAGTTGAACGTTGATCTTGGGACAGACCATCTCATGGCCTATAACATCAACTAGATGATGAGCATAATTTGGAACCGCCAAAGAAGCGGTGAGGCCCGCTAGGACGTCGGCTTCAATATTTTGGATACTAGGAACATGTTCTATAAAGAACCCCTCCAAGGTTGCTATGATGGCAATTGCTGTCTGATGATAAGGAATCAGGTCCGTGTTGCGAACCTCGTAAGAGCCTCAGATTTGATTGACAATCAACTGCGAGTTGCCATATGCTTCTAGGTATTCGACTCCCACCTCTTTTGTAAGTCGGAGCCTGATGACCAAAGCGTTATATTCGGCTACATTGTTTGAACAGGGTTCTGTGAGAGAATATGCCCGATTAACCACCAACCCAGAGGAAAGAATTAATACTACCCCGACTACAGCGACGATATCACCTTGTGGCCCTGTTCTTGAAGCACCATCAAAGAACATTCGCCAAACGTTATCATTTGAAGTCATATTTGAGTTAATTACTTCGTCTGGGATTTCCTCATGGATTCTTGCTATCCCTGAGCCTAGATGGGCTGCTAGGAAGTCGGCCAAGGCTTGACCTTTGACAGCCTTCTGCAGAATGAAGACCAGGTCGTAGGGGGATAATAGTATCGACCATGTGGCTAGACGAGAACTGAGTGCGCCTGGTTTGGTTATGAGAAACCTGAGGGGATTAACTCGTGAGACAACATGGATGGTCTGCCCTAACACATAGTGTCGTGTTTTTTGAATGGCGAACACCAAGGCAAGGCATTCCTTCTTCACGGCGGTGTACCTATACTCCGGCCCTACCATCATTCGACTGATATAATATATGGCTTTTTCATGTCCCGCATCATTGTTTTGTGCTAGCAAGGTGCTGAGGGAGTGTTCCATCGCCCATACATAGAGCAGGAAGGGCTTCCGGGCTATCGGGGCTACCAGAACTGGCGGATTCGTCAAGTATTCCTTAATTTCATCAAAGGCGTGTTGACATTCCTCATTCCATACGAAAGAGACGCCTTTCTTCATCAGTTGTGTGAAGGGTTGACATCGCCCTGAGAGGTTAGATATGTACCTCCTGATGTAAGCTAGTCTTCCCTGAAGGCCGCGGAGTTCACGGAGGTTCCTCGGTGGACTCATCTCCAGGATTGCCTTTGTCTTGTCGGGGTCTATGTGAATGCCCGTAGAAGTAATAACAAAGCCCAAGAACTTCCCGCTGGACACACCTAGGAAGGACTTGGTGGGATTCATCTTCAGATTGTGCGCTCATATAAGGTCGAACACTGTTCTCAAATTGTGTAAGTGATCATCCTTGGAGCGGCTTTCGACGGTGTCACCCCCAGTTTTTAGAAACAGGGGTATTTTTGTCACTTTTCATTTTATAATATTTTTGAAATTATTTATTTATTTATAATATTATTTTGGGGTTATTTAAGTTGGGTTCGAATTTCAACTCAATCTGACTTGTAACGGGGACCCGGGATAGTGTTGACTCTAGTGGGACCCACACACTAGTTAGCCATGGCCCACATGACATTTATTTTAGTTAGTGGTTAGACTAATTATTTCATGGTATGATTAGTTAGATTAGTATTTTAGAAATGACTTAACTAGCCCCCGACTTAAACCTTTCCTAATATTTATTAAATAGGCTAGTGGAGGGTATTTTAGATATTGAAAATAGGTCCAAAACAGCCCATACATGGCCGGCCCTAGCATGAGAGGGAGGAGAGAGACTCTTGTTATTTTCCACTCTATTTTTCTCTCTCTTGTTCTTCCTCAAATTTCTAGAGAGCAACCTCCATTGATTTCATCTCCAAATCCATCATTTTTTTCTCCCAACTTTCTTCTTTCCTTCTCTACTCAAGCCAAGGAGGAAGCTAGCCAAGTTTGAGAGGATTCGGAGCTCGTTCGTGTCCGTTTGGGATTCCTACGTGTCGGTGTCGCATCGGAAAGATTTTTCTTCGATTCGATCTACCGGGAGGTATAAATCCAGTCTTCTTTCTATTTTCTCATGCATATAGGTCTATTTTGAACCATAGGAATGGCCCCCATGGTTGTGTCTCCATTTGTGTCCATTTCGTGTCCTTTTGGAGACTTGTAGAGGTGTCCTTTGTGTAGGATCGTTTCCTAGTGGAAAAACCCCTATTTAGACACATGTGGATTTATTGTATATTGATTTAATGATGTTTTAATATTAAATTCCAGATTTATGGGTGTGTAGAGATGTGTTTTCCTAAGTATCATATTGAATTATATTATTAAATCTATATATGTATATATATGGTGGTATATATATTATTTTATATATATATATATATATATATATATATATATATATATATATATATATATATATATATATATATATATATATATATATATATATAAATATATAAATATATAAATATATAAATATATATATAAATATATAAATATATATATAAATATATAAAATATATAAATATATAAATATATATATATATATATATATATATATATATATATATATATATATATATATATATATATATATATATATATATATATATATATATTATATATATATATATAAATATATATATAAATATATATATATATTTTTTTTAATATATATATTGGGGCTTACATATATAAGTATATATATTATGGTGTGTGGTGTGATACTTTGTGAAGGGGTGGGCATATAGGGTTCGGCCAAGGGAAGAATGGTTTGTGTGTAATGTATTGGTTAGAATGGAAGATAGTGTGGTATACAAGGTTTATGAGAGTTTGTGTGAGAGGGTTTGAATGTGAGATAGAGAGTGGTGTTTGGTGTTAGAGGGGGGAAACCCAGCTGGACAGCAGCACTTTGCTGCCAATTTCAGTCCCCAAAACCTTCCTTATTGGCTGTCCTTTACACCACTTATCAGTCCACACATTTCAGTCCTTGCTCCCCCATTCCTGCCTATACACAGCTATATAACAGTCCTAATCAGTCCTAACAAGGACCCTGAAATCAGCCATTGTTGTTCCCCCCTTTGCTTCACATTTCAGTCCTAACATGCCACTTAACAACCCTTCAACTGTGACATATGCAGCCCTTGTTTGCCCCAACATTTAGCCTTAACACCACCACTAAAACCACTCCATTGTAGTCCAGAATTCAGTCCTACACAAGCCTATTTGGGCTGTCCATTTCAGTCCCAAACATGCCATAACAGCCCCTCCTAAAACCTGTCACTAGTTTTCCAACTTTAGTCCATCTATTGGCTGTCCAAAGACAGTCCAATATCAGTCCTTAAACCACTCAAACACAGCCTACAAAGCCCCTATATCAGCATTAGTCCTGCCCACATCAACCACCATCAAGCAGCCTAAAACCAGTCCATCTCCATCTCCATTCATCCATACATCACTCCATATAAACCTATATATGTTCAATCCATTTTCAGTCCACATTCTACTTGACATTCATCTATCATTCACTTTCCCATATTTTAGTCTTTCAAAATTAGTCCCTTGAACCTATATACATGTATCCTATTTATGCCTATATGTTTGTGTGTGTGAGAGTTAGTGTGTGAGCCTATGTGTAGCTAGTAGCCTATAGGTATTAGCCTATGTGTAAACCTATAGGAAAGCCTATATGAGTGTGGTATCATGAGTGTTGTGTGTGAGTGAGTTGTGTGGGTGAGTGCTAGAGTGATGTGAGGATAATACATGATATTGGTAAGGTAAAGGGGTAGGATGACTAATATGTATTTTAAAATAGGCTAGATACCTAGGATACCTATATTTTTTTGGTAGGTAAACCTTAGATAGGATAGTATCTAGCTACCCTAAGGAGCCTAGGCTAGTATCTTGGGTATTAGCAGGGTTTTCTTTGTATTGGGCAAGGTATCGGGATTTACCTTGGTAAGGATAATGTAGGTTTTACCTAGAACTAAGGTATTTGAGTTTAGAGTCTAAGATAAGGTTAGAACTTGGTTCCTTTGGTTGGTAATGATCAAATATAGTGCTCCTAGACTAGTTTTGACTTCGATTGACCATTTTGACAAAAGTCAACCGAGAGTCAAACTTAGCCTTTAAGCGACTAGATTTGACCAAAACCAAACCAGAGTTGACCAGTTGACTGAAAGTCAACAGTTGGTCAACATTAGACAAGTTTGACCTAGAGTTGACCAGAGTTGACCAGGGTTGACTAGTTGACCAAAAGTCAACTGTAAGTCAACCTTTGACCCCGTTTGACCTAGTTTGACTTGGATTGACTCCAAGAGACCTGGTTTGATCCAGTATGACCTAGTATAACTTAGGTTTGACCTAGGTTGACCTAGATTCATATAGAATGCATTGTAAAGCATCTTATTATCATTTTAGACATGTAGCGACTTGTACTGTTCTGATAGAAGGCAGACACCACTCCTCAGGCAGTAGTTTTCTTCCGGACATTCAGGAGATTAGGCGAGTACATTCTCTGACAGTTTCATACTTGTCTGGATTTACATTCTTGCTCTAAATTACTGTACTTGATGCTGACACGATTGTTATCATGGATTGGTACTATATGGATCTTCTTTTGAGATGTTATCCCCTTGTATTCACTAAATACATATTGTGATGTGCGTTTCACTTACATATTGTATTTATTGAATACCCTTATCCTTGTACACTCATTGTGCATATTGTACTCTCATTATCACATGAGTCCCATGGATAGACCATTGTACAACTATTGTATAACATTGTACATCTATTGTATAACATTGTACACTATTGTATAAGATAACGTAACTGGAGTGGATCCTTATGTATTGATTGGGGAGGGAGAGTAGAATTGGTTATGTAATCAAATCCTATTGTAGAATATTGTATAACTATTATATATGTCAATTGTGCACTCACGTACAATGGTGTTACCATTGCATTGTCCTATACCGTTTACATAACCAAATTATACTCTAAATCACATATTGCTTACAGTTCTTACTTATCATATATAGATATTTCCTATTATCAAACCTCTGCTGTTTTTCGTAAACATTCTTCTTTTAGCATTTCCTGTACCTTACACTATTGCATGCTTTATATTTCCTAACTTGATATGAACTGCGTGAGATATTTTGTGCTCGTTCCTGTCCTGACTGGACCTGTTAAAAATATTACAGAACCTGTTAAAAATATTACAGAGGATGAGGATGAGGCCTGCGTAGACACCTACTATGGGACAGCTGTAGATGACTCTTGTGATCCAGATTTCCAGTCAGATCCACTAGCTATAGAGACTGAGGCTCCCTAGTCTAGGTTTTACTATTTCTGTCATTTGAGATCTGGATTGTATATATTCTTTCATATTCAGTAGTTGGAGACATGTATTTCTGGATGTTTGCTGAGATGTTATCTTAGACACTTAGACTCTCTGGTTGTATTTATGTGTATTCTTTCAGTTCAGTATTTATCTATCTATCTTTCTATCTTATCATTCTGCCTTAGATGTGATTGAGACTGTATATTGCTATGTCACCTCCATTCGGAGTGTATATACTGTACAGGTACCTTTATATTATTAGATGATTGACCTTGGATAGCGTTCTACCGCCGACACTGTGACGTAGGCTGGGCGTTGTTATATTCTCGTACCCTCACAGTGGGTGCGGGTTGTGACACGTTTTTAGTGGTAGCCCATGCAGGTCGAGTTTATGTAGTGGTATTCGAACAAGAGTATCACTACAGCCTGCGGTAGGATTATGATATTTTAAAGGTACTCAATCACATTAGGAAAAACTCTTATCTAATTCATACCATCTCAGTTCTTGCTGATATTGTTCTCCTTTGAATATAACTATCCTCCTTTGCTATTTTGACTCATTCTCAGCGAATGTTTCTTTTGATCTGTCTCCAGGATGGTTGAGACAAGATCACATCGCTAGGGCCAGGGGGACGTCGATGAGAGGTCTTCCACCTCTTATACCCAGTAGCCAGTCCCTGGTACCGTAGCCCCAGTCATGCCAGCTGGGGTAGGCGTTTCAGCTGCGTTCGGAGGAGCCCCTCCACCAGCAGCAGGGGGTATGCCTCCACCAGTTCGGAGGCAGGACCAGTCATCCCAGAAGTGCCTTTTTAGCAGCCGTCGCCTACAGGATACGTAGACGCGGCACAGATGTTCGCCTACTTTCAGCAGTTTATGGAGGTGCAGCAGGACCGGCAGGCCAGGAGCATGGAGTTGGCCCTTACGACAGTCGCAGCTCGACCAGCAGTCCAGCAGCCAAAGACACCGGGGATAGAGCAGTTCCAGAAGATGAGCCCCCGAGACTTCCTGGAGACAGAGAGGATTTTATATGCTGACGAGTGGATCGAGCATATAGGGGAGATCTTCCGCCTGGCCCGGATACCGACAGATCTCCAGATAGAGGCAGTAGCTAGCCGGATACGAGATCTTGCTCGCACCTGGTATCAGTCAGACCCCAGGGTGGGGGTAGCTGGATAAACCTGGGAGGAGTTCAAGGGCTTCTTCAAGAAGAAGTTCTTTCCAGATGTAGTGCTCCGAGCCTTGGAGTCGCAGTTTGAGAGCTTAGTTCAGGGGAGCCCGTCAGTAGAGGAGTACGATGGAGAGTTCGGCCGCCTCGGCAGATTCGTAGAGGGCTTGAGCGAGACGGCGAAGGCCCAGAGGTTTCGAAAGGGTCTGGTCAAGGAAGTCAAGTCCTTGACCAAGGGCAACAGGGATGCCACTTTCGAGGAGATTTTGATGGAAGCTTTATTGGCTGAGGACGATCTTGAGCTGAAGCTCAAGAGGGGGCGAGACTCTGTTGGAGCCAGTAGCAGCGAAGGCCAGGAAAAGAGGCCTCATATACAGATTCAGCAGCAGTATCAACAGCCGATGATCCACTTCCAGCAGCAGCAGAGGCCTGTTCGGCATCAGGGACGGAGACAAGTACTGTATCAGCAGAACACTGTGTGCAACTTCTGCAAGAAGCAAGGCCATGGGTGGGACGACTGTAGGAAGAGGCTGGACATGTGTTTATTTTGTGGTTCGGTAGAGCATCAGTGTAGAGAGTATCCCAAGAACCCGATACCATTGGCTCAGGTAGCACCATGAGCTAGGGCTCCGGCAGGGCAGCAGAGGGGACCACCATTGCAGACTCAGCAGCAGACGTTCGTACAGCATCAACAGCATGCCTGGGGAGGCCAGCCAGGGCGAGCTTTCGCCACGACAGCCGAGGATGCTCAGGCAGTAGGAGAGGTGCTTGCAGGTTCTGATCTTCTCGATTCTATTTCCACCTTGCCTTATTATACCTATCTTAAAATTCAATTCCATCTATTCCTATCTGTTTCCTCATTATTGATAAGTCTTGATCTGATGTTTCATTATGATTTAATTTTCTTCTGAGATAAGTCGTATGGGCTAGGTTGCCTCGATTATGAGATTTTAGAATCCTTTAGGGTCATGCTAGCAGGCATAATGAGGACATATAGTCGGATTATGGACGTATTTCTCGGGTGTGGGAACTTGAGGTTTTCGCTGCCAAGCATGCGACAATGCAAAAATTTTAAATACCATAATTCTAGAGGTATGTACCGTAGTTGGGGACTCTGTGATTATCATAGCCTTGCTCAATGGCATGACGGAGATTCTGAATATCATGATGATTGGACAGACTCATACGATTATCGATTTGCATGATTTTTTGTGTTTACTTTGTTTTAAATTTTTTTAGGTGATTTTTTTAGGGTGGATAGACTTATAGCATCTATTTGAGAGTAATTTCAAATTTTGTAATTTTAGTAATTTAATTTATGCTTTGATTTTGAGATTTTAAATCATTTTAATTTTAAGCCATGACTTGTGATTTTGATATTTTACTATTGTTTGGTTTTAATTTCGAGGACAAAATTTTTTAAGGTGGATAGATTTGTCACCCCCAGTTTTCAGAAACAGGGGTATTTTTGTCATTTTTTATTTTAGAATATTTTTGAAATTATTTATTTATTTATAATATTATTTTAGGGTTATTTAAGTCGGGTTCGAATTTCAACTCAATCCGACTTGTAACGGGGACCCGGGGTAGTGTTGACTCTAGTGGGACCCACACACTAGTTAGCCATGGCCCACATGACATATATTTTAGTTATTGGTTAGACTAATTATTTCATGGTAGGATTAGTTAGATTAGTATTTTAGAAATAACTAAACTAGCCCCCGACTTAAACCTTTCCTAATATTTATTAAATAGGCTAGTGGGGGGTATTCTAGACATTGCAAAATAGGTCCAAAACAGCCCATACATGGCCGGCCCTAGCATGAGAGGGAGGAGAGAGACTCTTGTTATTTTCCACTCTATTTTTCTCTCTCTTGTTCTTCCCTAAATTTCTAGAGAGCAACCTCCATTGATTTCATCTCCAAATCCATCATTTTTTCCACCCAACCTTCTTCTTTCCTTCTCTACTCAAGCCAAGGAGGAAGCTAGCCAAGTTTCAGAGGATTCGGAGCTCGTTCGTGTCCGTTTGGGATTCCTACGTGTCGGTATCGCATCGGGAAGGTTTTTCTTCGATTCTATCTACCGGGAGGTATAAATCCCTTCTTCTTTCTATTTTCTCATGCATATAGGTCTATTTTAAACCCATAGGAATGACCCCCATGGTTGTGTCTCCATTTGTGTCTATTTCGTGTCATTTTGGAGACTTGTAGAGGTGTCCTATGTGTAGGATCGTGTCCTAGTGGGAAAACCCCTATTTGGACACATGTGGATTTATTGTATATTGATTTAATGATGTTTTAATATTTAATTCCAGATTTATGGGTGTGTAGAGATGTGTTTTCCTAAGTATCATATTGTATCATGTTATTAAATCTATATATGTATATATATATATGGTGGTATATATATTATTCTCTATATATATATGTATATATATATTGGGGCTTACATATATAAGTATATATATTATGGTGTGTGGTGTGATACTTTGTGAAGGGTTGGCCATATAGGGTTCGGCCAAGGGAAGATTGGTTTGTGTGTAATGTATTAGTTAGAATGGAAGATAGTGTGGTATACAAGGTTTATGAGAGTTTGTGTGAGAGGGTTTGAATGTGAGATAGAGAGTGGTATTTGGTGTTAGAAGAGGGGAAACCCAGCTGGACAGCAGCACTTTGCTGCCAATTTCAGTCCCCAAAACCTTTCTTATTGGTTGTCCTTTACACCACTTATCAGTCCACACATTTCAGTCCTTGCTCCCCCATTCATGTCCAAACACAGCTACATAACAGCCCTAATCAGTCCTAACAAGGCCCCTAAAATCAGCCATTGGTGTTCCCCCTTTGCTTCACATTTTAGTCCTAACATGCCACTTAACAACCCTTCAACTGTCACATATGCAGCCCTTGTTTGCCCCAACATTCAGCCTTAACACCACCACTAAAACCACTCCGTTTCAGTCCAGAATTCAGTCCTACACAAGCCTATTTGGGCTGTCGATTTCAGTCGCAAACATGCCATAACAGCCCCCTTAAAACCTGTCACTAGTTATCCAACTTTAGTCCATCTATTGGCTGTCCAAAGATAGACCAATATCAGTCCATAAACCACTCAAACACAGCCTACAAAGCCCCTATATCAGCATTAGTCCAGCCCACATCAACCACCATCAAGCAGCCTAAAACCAGTCCATCTCCATCTCCATTCATCCATACATCACTCTATATAAACCTATATATGTTCAATCCATTTTCAGTCCACATTCCACTTCACATTCATCTATCATTCACTTTCCCACATTTTAGTCTTTCAAAATCAGTCCCTTGAACCTATATACATGTATCATATTGCTTATATATTTGTGTGTATGAGAGTTAGTGTGTGAGCCTATGTGTAGCTAGTAGCCTATAGGTATTAGCCTATGTGTAAACCTATAGGAAAGCCTATATGAGTGTGGTATCATGAGTGTTGTGTGTGAGTGAGTTGTGTGGGTGAGTGCTAGAGTGATGTGAGGATAATACATGATATTGGTAAGGTAAAGGGGTAGGATGACTAACATGTATTTAAAATAGGCTAGATACCTAGGATACCTATATTTTTTGGTAGATAAACCTTAGATAGGATAGTATCTAGCTACCCTAAGGAGCCTAGGCTAGTATCTTGGGTATTAGCAGGGTTTCCTTTGTATTGGGCAAGGTATCGGGATTTACCTTGGTAAGGGTAATGTAGGTTTTACCTAGAACTAAGGTATTTGAGGTTAGAGTCTAAGATAATGTTAGAACTTGGTTCCCTTGGTTGATAATGATCAATTATAGTGCTTCTAGACTAGTTTTGACTTCGATTGACCATTTTGACAAAAGTCAACAAAAGTTAACCGAGAGTCAAACTTAGCCTTTAAGCGACTAGATTTGACCAAAATCAAACCAGAGTTGACCAGTTGACTGAAAGTCAACAGTTGGTCAACATTAGACTAGTTTGACCTAGAGTTGACCAGAGTTGACCAGGGTTGACCAGTTGACAAAAGTCAACTGTAAGTCAACCTTTGACCCCGTTTGACCTAGTTTGACTTGGATTGACTCCAAGAGACCTGGTTTGATCCAGTATGACCTAGTATGACTTAGGTTTGACCTAGATTGACCTAGATTCATATAGAATGTATTATAAAGCATCTTATTATTATTTTAGACATGTAGTGACTTATACTGTTCTAATAAGAGGCAGACACCACTCCTTAGGCAGTAGTTTTCTTTCAGACATTCAGGAGATCAGGTGAGTACATTCTCTGACCATTTCATACTTGTCTGGATTTACATTCTTGCTCTAGATTACTGTACTTGATGCTGACACGATTGTTATCACGGATTGTTACTATATGGATCTTCTTTTGAGATATTATCCCCTTGTATTCACTAAATACATATTGTGATGTGCATTTCACTTACATATTGTATTTATTGAATACCCTTATCCTTGTACACTCAATGTGCATATTGTACTCTCATTATCACATGAGTCCCATGGATAGACCATTGTACAACTATTGTATAACATTGTACATCTATTGTATAACATTGTACACTATTGTATAAGATAACGTAACTGGAGTGGATCCTTGTGTATTGATTAGGGAAGGGGAGTAGAATTGGTTATACAATCAAATTCTATTGTACAATATTGTATAACTATTGTATATGTCTATTGTGCACTCACGTACAATGGAGTTACCATTGTATTGTTCTAAACCGTTTACATAACAATATTATACTTTAAATCATATATTGCTTACAGTTTTTACTTATCATATATAGATATTTCCTATTATCAAACCTCTGCTATTTTTCATATACATTCTTTTTTTAGCGTTTTCTGTACCTTACTCTATTGTATGCTTTATATTTCCTAACTTGATATGATCTGCGTGAGATGTTTTGTGCTCGCTCCTGTCCTGACTGGACCTGTTGAAAATATTACAGATAATGAGGATGAGGCCTGCGTAGCCACCTACAATGGGACAGCTGTAGATGACTCTTGTGACCCAGATTTCCAGTCGGATCCATTAGCTATAGAGACTGAGGCTCCCTAGTCTAGGTTTTACTATTTCTGTCATTTAAGATCTGGATTGTATATATTCTTTCATATTCAGTAGTTGAGACTTGTATTTCTGGATGTTTGCTAAGATGTTATCTTAGACACTTAGACTCTCTGGTTGTACTTATGTGGATTCTTTCAGTTCAGTATTTATCTATCTATCTTTCTATCTTATCATTCTGCCATAGATGTGATTGAGACTGTATATTAATATGTCACCTCCATTCGGAGTGTATATACTGTATAGGTACCTTTATATTGTTATATGATTGACCTAGGACAGTGTTCTACCGTCGACACTATGGTGTAGGTTGGGCGTTGTTACGTTCTTGTACCCTCACAGTGGGTGCGGGTCGTGACAGACGGCGATGTCGTTAATGTAATACTCCACCGTCTTGCGCAATTGATCTATGAAGATGATGCTCATAGCTCGTTGATATGTAGCACCGGTATTTTTCAGGCCGAAGGGCATAGCTGTGTAATAGTACACACCGATCGGTGTTCGAAATGACGTATGCTTCTCATCGTCAGAAGACATTTTGATTTAATTGTATCCTGAAAAGCCATCCATAAAGGACATGCACTCGAAGCTACACATATTATCGATCATTATGTCGGTAATGGGAAGAGGGAATTCATCCTTAGGACATGCCGCATTCAAATTATAAAAGTCAATGCAGATTCAGATCTTCCCGTTCTTCTTGACGACTGGTACTATATTAGCTATCCAATTTGGGTGCTGCTTCTCACGGATGAAACTGCTAGCTATAAGCTTGTTTACTTCTGTTTTGATAGAGTTCATGATGTCTGGACAGAACCGTCGTTGCTGTTGCTTGACTGGTTTCGCATCTGGATGAATTTTAAGCTTATGAAGTACGATCTCGGGGTTTAGCCCGGGCATGTCTTTATAGCTCCAGGCGAAAACGTTAATGTCTTCCCTGACGAGTTGCAATAATGATTCCCGTTTGCCGTCTATCAGGCTTTTATTGACGAAGATTGGCTTTGGAGAGGGTTCATCACCGAGGTTAACTTACATGACCTCATCTTCAGTGGGAGGGTCACATAGCTCAAAGCGCTTCTCCCAAGGTGCATCCAGTTGTTGGACCCATAGCTCCAATTCAAGAGGTTTGAGTATATCCTCGTCTTCCTCTTCAATATCAGCGGAGGCTATGTTGACAGATAATGTCTGCCTGAACATATCTCCAATGCTGTCATCTGAATCGTATATAGGTGATTCGGATGAGTGAGAATGCAACTCACGTTCCTCATCGAAGCTTTCGCCGTTGTTGCTGGTGTAACATAACCGAGGCCGCATTTGGACTTGCCGTAATAATCCTGAGGTTTCCCAGATGGGGTTGACAGCTGTAGAGATAATCGTCGACCGTTACCGTAATTTGGACCTGGGGTAGCCTCCATATCGTACCCCTACTTTTGTATGAAGTACTTGGCTTGAGGACTATACAAGTAGAGTGGTAGTCTTCAGTATCGGGTTCGAGATCAATCTCTTGAGGCATGAAGGGTTGAGGACCTTCTTTTCGGCCAAAGATGATCATGTGATCCCCTTCTCTTCTGCTTGGGACTAGGAAGTAGGCATCTTTAATGAGAGTAAGTCGGTTCGTGGTATGGACGGTTGTCACCTGTGTGTATAGGTTAATATCCCGATCGGGTCCTACAGTATACATCAGATTGAGTTTATTACACTCCGGATAGTTCGATGGAAGCCTCTTATTGATGACATAAGGAATTTTGTCCACAGGAATTACATTATCAGGAGAGGGACTATCCACCTTTGAAACAAGAAACTTAACGAGTTCTGCATCCTCTTTAGCTACCCCCAGCGTGATCGGAGGTGGGGACGTTGTCCTGGGCAACTTGTCAACCAAGGATTCAGCCTGTGGCATAGGCTTGTCGGAGGGTCTCGGATCTACACTTGATTGCTGGCTCGTCTTGGAAAGACAAATAACCATCGGCTCGGCAGAAGACTTCATGTCTTCTAAATGCTTTTGGATGGATCTTGGCAATCGGATCACCATCGGCTCCCTAGAGGGCCTTGTATCTTCCGGTTGCCTTTGATTGGATTTTGGCAATCTGATCACCATCGGCCCTATAATAGGTTTTGGCTCTTGGCTGGTCCTTGGGAGTCGGATGACCATCGGTTCCAACTGTGCAGCTGAGGTGGGGGAACCGGGCACCTCTTTATGCAAAGTTGCGACAAGGGGTGCAGTTTTGCCCGATTTACGGGCTTGGAGATGAATTCTCAAGGGTTCTTCTGGCCCTGTGATGGCCTCCAGTTCGTCAGTTATGTGTTTTTTGGATTCGTCATATAGACACGCCTCCGAAGAATAATAAGACACAACCCTCTTGAAAGGATCGATGTCGGCGAACTAAGTCTTCACGAAGCCGTGCTTACTGACATACTTAAAGCATTGGTGGAGGGTGGATGGCACGATCATAAAGTAATGTATCTACGGATGCCCCAAGAGGATGTTGTAGGACGTATCTGCATCTATGACGTAGCAAGTGACCTCTGTCCTTAGGTCGCCAATCTGACATTTCAATCGGATCTTTTCATAGGGATAGCTCCTTCCCGAGTTGAAACTGCTAATGGCAGTGTTGGTCACCGCTAGCCACTGCATAGGGATGTCGAGGATATGAAGCAAGCTTTTTGAGATGATGCTGATCGATGAGCCAGGATCGATGTGCATCCGATCCACCTTGATGTCGCCTATGTATCCAGTATAGTACAAGGGGCGATCATGCATGTTGGTCTTGATCAGCATGTCCTGTGGGGTGAATACGATGTTGGGCATTGCGTCTACACAGTTGTTGTCCTGGAGATCTGTCGATGAGTCTTCCCACGAAGGTTTAACATGGGCTGAGTAAGCGTCGACAATCTGGAGCACTTCGCTCAATGCTACACGAAGATCCTTGGAGAGCCTTAGGAGCTCGTATAACGACAACTTTGTCGGCGTATTAGCCAGTTGTGCTAATATGTCAAAGTTGTAAGGTCTCTCCTACCCCTGAGGTGCATCCTTACGGAGCGGCCTATCGAAGCGGGTTTCTTTTGGCTTGGACCTGTCCGCCGGTGGAGGTTGAGATGGCTCCAAAACATCAGTAGCCGGCCGCGTTGCTGTTTGAGGGTCTTCAAGTGAACTACCTGGAGTGGGCTGGACTTGTGCCCCAGATCGGATAACAATGGCCGCCGCTTCCTTAGCTTCGGCTAAAATTGTATGGCAGGATCTGGAATTTCTGCCCTTCTTCTTGTTGGCTGGAGATGACACCGCCTAGGTAACTTGGGCACTAAGTCTGGGTGCACCCACATGATCTCTCCTCGTGACGTGGTGATAGGTACCAAGCCAGTCGTCTAGTCCCGAACGGAGGGAAGATTAGTAATTTCCATCGTTGCCCAGGGGATAGGTATTACCCTGTCTTGAGTACTCGTTGGAGGGAAGTTGCCGAACTGAATTGACACTATGTTCGCCGCCACGGTAACCTCTTCAAAGTCTAGCGACAGAGCTTTGGAGTCGATAAGATTCTGGATGTACCATTTTAATTGAAAGCAGTCATGAGTGGCATGAATAGCGATGGAAATGGCAGTATTTTTGGTCCTCCATCTCTGCCGCTCGAGGCTCGTACCTTGGCGGAAGGAGTTGGATCCTGTCCCCTTGCAAGAGCATGTCGAAGATAGGCTTGACATGACTATCTTCGAATGAGTAATTTATCTTGGGCCACTGAGCTTCTACCTGCTTTTGTTCAGGCTCCTTGGTCGAATCAGCGACCAGGGCCTGTTTGCCTTTGTTGTTCTGGTTATTGGAGGTGCCGTCAGTGTTGTTCTTATTGGAGGTGGTACCAAGATGTTTGCTTTTGATCTCTCCATCCGGGATGTGTAATCCCAGCTGGCGAGTCTTCTTTAACTTTGCCTCCGCATTGGTGGCGCTTATGATGAAGGTCGTCTAATCCTTGAACTGATCTTCACCCATCCAAAGGCTGATTGGGGGGAGCAACTTCTTCTGGCAGATTTCGATCAAGGAGCTTTCAGGATTGCCTTGGGGCAATCTTATTGCAGTTTGGCAGAACCGTTCGATATAGTTCCTTGTTAGCTCTCTCTCTCTCTTCCTGAACGACATCTACGAGAGACGATATTGTCACATCATGCCCTACTTAATAGAATCTCTCTAGGAACATGTGCTTGAAGTCGTCGAAAGAATGGATACATTGTCTGGAAGGTTGCGATACCAGTCGAACGCGAACCATCCAATGCTCCGATGAATAATCATGTGAGGATGGCGTCACTATGTGGCAAGTAGTCGGTTGTGACCTTAAAATAAGTCATGTACCGACTAGAAGCGGTCTTCCCGTCATACGAATCAATATGAAATAGCTTATACCATAGTGGAAAAGGCACATCTCTTCATGCAACAGGATACGGTTGTCGTATCCTCAGGTCCCGGAAGGAGTCTCGGGCATTGAACATTGCTCAAAGCTCCTGGACTTCCCTCATTGCTTCCCTAGCTTCATCTGCAGCTGAAGGAGCGGATGCTCCTAGAGGATTGTCACCCAAAGGAGAAGCGGTTGTGTTGGAGTCGACGTTGACTGCGGTTCCCAAGCTTGTTTGTCCAGGCGTCCTTGCTGGTTGAATCGGCAAGACAGCTTTGATTTCGTCTACTGACTTGACCAAGGAAGGAGCATGGCTTCAAGTACTCCTAGACGTTGTCGGTCAGTAGGTGCTTCATGATCATCGTCGGCCATAAAAATTGTCCTTACGCGGGTAGAGATAGAAGGGATCGTAGAAGAGGTGCACTCCGTGTTGTACCTACGTACCGAAAAATCGTCAGAGAATGTCAGAATGTCTTCATCTTCGGACTCGAAAGGGGTGCTACCTCCCTGTGCAGGAAGCTGTATCGTCTTGGTGAAGGCGATCACCCACAGGGACATCTACGTCCGTTGCATAATTACAATAGATCGCTACCCCCTGTGTATCCTCTTGGAATACTGGGTTGTCGCATACATTGAGGGGACTGCTACCCCCGACCTCATCTACCCCTAGGGAGGTCAAGAATGCTCCACCAGGTGTTGGCAACTTTTTTTTGGATCAGTAACTAGGTAGATAGCCCCTGTGGTTGTCGGTGGCAGTCCTCCAGATGAGAGTTTCCATGCAATACTGGCGAAGATTGTCGAGCTGGAAGAGCCTGTCTTATTCTCTCCCTTGTCGGGAAGAACCTTCCGAGTTGAATTACAGGAGGCGAAAAGAAATTCCTCGCCTTCCAGGATTTGTACCTGTTTCTCAAGTTGTTGTTGAAAAGGTACTACTGCTGCTGTAGTGCCCCGTCCCGCTCAGTCAATCGGAGGAATCAAAATGTCGATGGCGTTCGGACTTAGCCTTGCAACGGCTTGCTCGGAGACATCGCTCAGGTGGGATAGTTTTGGTGAACTTGCCTCATCTTAGCCTTCACTTAATAAATCGTTTGTTTTCAACTTGCACAATAGGCTTGATAAAGAGACGAATCCACATAGCTAAGGGAATAATCCCGACGTGTCGAATCGAGTTTAGAACATGGAAAACGTCCCACAGTCGGATTAGAGTTGGTGCACGGTGTGCTTTAAAAATGACACTCGATCCTTCGTCCCGTGGCTTGGGAGAAGGTAAAGTTGGTATTCGTCACAAACTATGAGTTAGCCTAAGTCATAGGCGTCGCCCGCATAGATGCTCGATAAAGCATGCACGTTTCCATGGAATACAAGGCTTGGCATAGCCTTGATCGTCCCACAAGCTAAGTTGTATCGCACGGCTTATGGCATGAGTTTAGGTACCCAAAGAATTTGGTTGTTCAAGTTGAGCATATGTGCGGTCCCACGGTTCTACGGCCGCATATAGCCATTCGTTCCTACAGTCTTAAGGCTCGTCACATACAGTGTGACTTGGACGATAGTGTCGCACAAAATATATTGGAGTATGAGACGGTCTTTTGCACGTTAAGAAGTTCGAGGCGGTCTCTCGGTTGGGAGTCTCGTGTTCCTATCCACGTTAAGAAGTACGAGGCGGTCCCTCGGTTGGGAGTCTCGCATTCCTATGCACGTTAAGAAGTACGAAGCGATCCCTCGGTTGGGAGTCTCGCATTCCTTTCTACGTTAAAATGTACGAGGCGGTCCCTCGGTTGGGAGTCTCGTGTTCCTATCCACGTTAAGAAGTATGAGGCTGTCCCTCGGTTGGGAGTCTCGCGTTCCTATGTACGTTAAGAAGTATAAGGCGGTCCCTCGGTTGAAAGTCTCACGGTCCCGATGCACGTTATGCAAAGTGTGGTTCAGAACACGAGTTGCTAAGTATAGTTCCAGTCGTACCAACAAATTAGGCCATGCATTTATGTGAGTCTAGATGTCTCGTAGGTGCGTGGTCATTGGACAACTTGTCGACAAGGATTTCTGCCTAGACTGGTTATACGTTGGGGCACCGGGCCAGTCGTCCTAGGGGGTAGATGTTACAGCAGTGCACGTATTGTGTGGGTAGTCGGGGGCTTTCCATGGGGCTAGCTACCTTGCATCGAAGGACCCGCCGCCAACCCGAGCTATGTCCAGGATGGCTTGTCGTGCCAGTGGCCTTTCATATAGATAATTGGCGTGCTAAGCGGCGAATCTGCATGCATGATGTCGATCGTAATAAAGAAAGTGTAAGTACGGTATGTGTTGAGTTATGGAATGCGTGCACAGTATGCACGTAGGGTATTATAAAGCCTACGATTCGGCTATACGTAAAGACACGTGCTTCGACACGAGATATGGCATCTTGCTTGAGTTTTCAACACCGGTTCCACAAATTGGGTTAGTCGTTGCGAGTTAAGTCGAGAAGGGCCATAGGACAAGTTTGGTGAAGTTACGTTGAGTTACTGGACACGACCATAAAATGTTAGGCACGGCCGTATTGTCACAACACAAGTATAGGCAAGACTTAGCGAGGAGGTACTGCCCCAGTGATATGGAGGCACGAATCGAGTTCATGGCACGACCGAGTCGTTACATCCCAGATTATAGCACAAAAGACAAGTATGAGTCGGTGCATTGACAATGCAAGCACGAGAAAGGTCTAAAGGCAAGGATAGGGAAGATATCGGTACGATAGCACGGTGATGGTCTAGAGACACAAATAGGCCAAGGCATCAGTCTTAAAACTAATCCTAAGGCAAGAATAGAAATACAATCGTAAAAGGGATACGTTGCACAAAAATAAATTAATGTGTTGGTTTTGTATGGGTAGGCGAGGAGCTCACTACAGTAGTACAGTTGAGTACTGAGACCTACATAGTATTTATGTGCAGGCGCAGGTAGAAGCTCGTGGTGTGGAGCTCGCTTGGATACGTCGATGCATGGAGTTTCTTGGCTATTCGAAGCATGTGGCCACGTGGACTCAAGACTTATATAGGACATAATGTATGGACATCACCTTCCGAAGCTTCCGCTGGCTCAAGCATTGTAATCGAGAGATGAGAGAGAGCAAAGTGACTTATAAAATGAGAGAAAAGTGAGCATGAGAGACTTGTCATCTTGGCCTTGATCCCCAATGTAACCTTTGTTTCAATATCAATAAAGAGCTTCTTTTGAATAACTTGTGTTTGTTCCAAATTTTCGCTGCGTGTTCAATGTCTCTGCTTGGGACTTCTGTGCGACGACCCTGTCGCAGGCGCTAAAATCGGCCGTTATGGAACCCACCTTGCACGAGCGCAATCTAGGCTCGTACGACATCACGTCTTACCGAGGACGATCGCTCCTACAGGAGCGGGGCATGACATAATGGTATCAGAGCACGGCTTTACGTCCTTGGACTTTCGATTGAATTCTTTAACTCCGTTGTTTCTGTAAACTATGAAATGTTGCTCCTGCAAGTTGATATCGTTGATGCGCTCTCTCTCAATTATCCCACAAAATGTCCATACAATAAGTCTAATATTTTCAAAAGCTCATACAAGTGTTCAATTGAATGCATCGATAGGTGATGGCCTTTGGGCCGAACGGTGCCGACCTTGAGTTGATAGAAAACACATGCTAAAGTTAGCAAGTCTCATGTGTGCCTAAATAGTCCTATGTCGACGTTAGCAAATGAGCGTACAAAACTCGGAGTATAGTCCGTATGGGATGGCTACGCACACGGCCTTTTGGCTAAGTTGTGTCGAATATTGTGCACGTAGACCTTCTGGTGCGAACGAGTTCTGAGCGAGATTGACTATCGCTCGGACGAGAATAAGTGAGATGTAGAACGTATGTTGATAGAGACGCTACTTGACCAACGCTCAAGCGAACACAAAAAATGGTTCTTAGACCTTGAGGAACGGGCGAACGCACAATTGAACATGTCGATTGTGAATCGTATGACCTCTTTGAGGATTTGTAGAATGACTTGACCCTGAGTGGTGTATGGAAGTTATAGAAATTTGTTCGATCGAAACTAGAGAATTTACGGATAGTACGAGTATGTCGGCAAGCGATGATATCGTAAAGCCTTAGAGCGAGTAGCGCTTAGTTGGTCATGATTCGAGAGTCGCAAACGAGATATCGTTCGGACGATTTATGAATGGTAATGCGAGTTACGAAATGGTTGAATAGAGATTCTAAACGATAAAATAAATGAATGACTTGATTGATGAAATCAATACGGATCGTATACGAGAAGTTAGCACGATTGGATAACAACGTGCATAAAAGGTTTAATTTTGAAGTTATGCGAATGACTCTGAGGATTGGAATGGATGTTGCTCGATGACTTTAGTTAGCAAGGAATGATGCAAATTGAGGAAGTACGTTGGTCGATGATTTAAGGTAGACGGACGAATAATACGTGATTTCGGATTTGAACGAATTGATCTTGTAAAGGATTCGGGGGATAATGATCGAACTTGATGTTGAATGTCAAGGAGATCATCCAGTTGGATGCTAGCATCATTCGTACGATTCGAAATTCATTACAAAAGAAGATCGTCAGGTTATGTATATCAACGATGGTATTGAAGCGTATCAAAGATCGATATGCGATAACTCGGAAGTAATCTGACACGGTGAATGACGATCGTACAAGTGTTATCGTTCTGAATGGATGCAATACTTAGGACTTTGGTTGAAATGAATGTTGGATGAACACGATCGTATCTTGATGGTTACACGGATAACCACAGCGTCGACGATCTTGTCTTGCATGAGCGCAACTCTAGCCTCGTACATACGTTACGTCGGATTTGGGACAATCGTTCTGCGTGAGCGTTGACATGGTGATTCATGTCGCAGGAATGATCGAACTCGAAAAATCAGGACGCAACAACTTTGATTGTCTCAACTTGTTGGCTTGATGCGAAGGTGAACTCGAGGATTTTTAGGACTTATGATTGACGAACGAATGAAACTTGAGGATAGAGTTGGTCCGATTCGCGCATCGAGAATGAATTATTCTAGACACAAAACAAGAGTTACGTCCCGATGAGAATAATTATCTCGCGGGAGCGTGCATGGTGATTCGTGCCTACCATGGATAATCTGACTCGCGTGAGATCGGGGCTCAACATATTGTTAAGTCGGACGATCTTGTGATCGATTACGTGAATTGGGATAAAGGACTTAGGGAGTATGAAGTGTGAATTATGGTTTAGCGGTGAATCGTGTCGTAGCGTGCTTGATTTGAGAAGGATTGATAGGTGGATTATGTCGAACGTGTGCGAAGGGATAGACTATACGAAATGGCTTGATAAACGAGAAATACGTTCTTGTCGAGGATTTGTTAAAACGTGATTTATCGTAGGATGGCTTTACTGAACGACTCGGACCCCGTGCGACGAATGTTGGGATGTGTGTAGGAAATCTATGCTCGAAGTTTAGAAATCGAAGTGATGTGAGCTTGGATAGGAAACCCCGTACTATCAATTTGGGTTGACTTAGGATGGGGTCAGTGTTGATATCGTTGTTTGGGAACTATGATTCCAATATTGACGAAAAGACTTAGCCTAGCGGTTAGACAGACGTCCGAGTGCGAAGCGATAGGAAATAGTAGAGGCACCACACATGAGGCTTGGTTGACATGCATGTATATCAAGGACGCTTGAATATATGCACGATCCGACTCGGGTGGTGATGGCGGATTCTCTCTCACGAGGCTTGACTGAAATACATGTATTTTGGGGACGCCTGAAATATGTGCACGATCCAACTAAGTGATACGTTGAATCAAGTGAGACTTGAGGAATGAGAAAGGGTAGAGGATTTTAAGATCGTGAGACGATTTTGAATGTTAGTTGATCGGTTGGTGTGCCTTACGACTAAGTTAGCGATAAGTACGAGCGTGGCTCGGATTAAGGGAACGCATAGGAGTAGTGTGTGCGATAAACGTAGGATGTTGGATCAAGTTATAAGTCGATAAGTGTACTAAGTAAGTTTCGAGGACGAAACTTTTTCTGAGTGGTGTATGACGTAGTGTCCCGTCCCGCTCAGTCAATCGGAGGAATAGAAACGCCGACGGCGTTCGGACTTAGCCTTACAACGGCTTGTTCGGAGACATCGCTCAGGTGGGGCAGTTTCGGTGAACTTGCCTCATCTTAGCATTCACTTAATAAATCGTGTGTTTTCAACTTGCACAATAGGCTTGATAATAAAAATGACGAATCCACATAGCTAAGGGAATAATCCCGACATGACGAATCGAGTTTAGAATATGGAAAACGTCCCACGGTCGGATTAGAGTTGGTGCACGGTGTGCTTTGAAAATAACACTCGGTCATTCCTCCTGTGGCTTGAGAGAAGGTAAAGTTGGTATTCGTCACAAACTATGAGTTAGCCTAAATCATAGGCGTCACTTACGTAGATGCTCGATAAAGCATGCACGTTTCCATGGAATGCAAGGCTCGACGTAGCCTTGATCGTCCTACGAGCTAAGTTGTATCGCATAGCTTATGGCATGAGTTTAGGTACCCAAAGAATTTGGTTGTTCAAGTCGAGCGTATGCACGATCCCACGGTTCTACGGCTGCATATAGCCATTCGTTCCCACGGTCTTAAGGCTCGTCACATAGAGTGTGACTTGGACGATAGTGTCGTACGGAATACATTGGAGTATGAGACATTCTTTTGTACGTTAAAAAGTTCGAGGCGGTCCCTCGGTTGGGAGTCTCGTATTCCTATCCACGTTAAGAAGTACGAGGCAGTCCCTCGGTTACGAGTCTTACGTTCCTATGCACGTTAAGAAGTACCAGGCAGTCCCTCGGTTGGGAGTCTCGCGTTCCTATCCACGTTAAAATGTACGAGGCGGTCCCTCGATTGGGAGTCTTACGTTCCTATCTACGTTAAGAAGTACGAGGTGGTCCCTTGTTTGGGAGTCTCGTGTTCCTATGCATGTTAAGAAGTATGAGGCGGTCCCTCGGTTGGGAGTCTCACGGTCCCGATGCAGGTTATGCAAAGTGTGGTTCAGAGCACGAGTTGCTAAGTCATAGGCGTCGCCCGCGTAGATGCTCGATAAAGCATGCACGTTTCCATGGAATACAAGGCTCGGCGTAGCCTTGATCGTCCCACGAGCTAAGTTGTATCGTACGACTTATGGCATGAGTTTAGGTACCCAAAGAATTTGGTTTTTCAAGTTGAGCATATGCGCGGTCCTACGGTTCAACGGCCGTATATAGCCATTCGTTCCAACAGTCTTAAGGCTCGTCACATACAGTGTGACTTGGACGATAGTGTCGCACGAAATACATTGGAATATGAGACGGTCTTTTGCACGTTAAGAAGTTCGAGGCGGTCCCTCGGTTGGGAGTCTCGTGTTCCTATCCACGTTAAGAAGTACGAGGCGGTCCCTCGGTTGGGAGTCTCACGTTCCTATGCACGTTAAGAAGTACGAGGCGGTCCCTCGGTTGGGAGTCTCGCGTTCCTTTCTACGTTAAAATGTACGAGGCGGTCCCTCGGTTGGGAGTCTCGCGTTCCTATCCACGTTAAAAAATACGAGGTTGTCCCTCGGTTGGGAGTCTCATGTTCCTATGCACGTTAAGAAGTATGAGGCGGTCCCTCGGTTGGAAGTCTCACAGTCCCGATGTACGTTATACAAAGTGTGGTTCAGAACACGAGTTGCTAAGTATAGTTCCAGTCGTACCAACAAATTAAGCCATTCATTTATGTGAGTCTAGATGTCTCGTAGGTGCGTGGTCATTGGACAACTTATCGACAAGGATTTCTGCCTAGACTGGTTATACGCCGGGGTACCGGGCCCAGTCGTCCTAAGGGGTAGACGTTACAGCAGCGCACGTATTGCGTGGGTAGTCGAGGGCTTTCTATGGGGCTAGCTACCTTGCATCGAAGGACCCGCCACCTACCCTAGCTATGTCCACGATGGCTTGTCGTGCCAGTGGCCTTTTATATAGATAATTGGCGTGCTAAGCGGCGAATCCGCATGCACGGTGTCGATCGTAATAAAAGAAGTGTAAGCACGGTATGTGTTGAGTTATGGAATGCGTGCACAGTATGCACATAGGGTATTATAAAGCCTACGATTCGGCTATACGTAAAGACACGTGCTTCGACACGAGATATGGCGTCGTGCTTGAGTTCTCAACACCGGTTCCACAAATTGGGTTAGTCGTTGCGAGTTAAGTCGAGAAGGGCCATAGGGCAAGTTTGGTGAAGTTACGTTGAGTAACTGGGCACGACCTCGAAATGTGAGGCACGGCCGTATTGTCACAACACAAGTATAGGCAAGACTTAGCGAGGAGGCACTGCCTCAGTGATATGGAGGCACGAATCGAGTTCATGGCACGACCGAGTCGTTACATCCCAGATTATAGCATGAAAGACAAGTATGAGTCGGTGCATTGACAATGCAAGCACGAGAAAGGTCTAAAGGCAAGGATAGGGAAGATATCGATACGATAGCACGGTGATGGTCTAGAGACACAAATAGGCCAAGGCGTCGGTCTTAAAACTGATCCTAAGACAAGAATAGAAAGACATTCGTAAAAGGGATACGTTACACAAAATTAAATTAACGTGTTGGTTTTGTATGGGTGGACGAGGAGCTCACTCCACCAGTACTGTTGAGTACTGACACCCACATAGTTTTCATGTGCAGGCGCAGGTAGAAGCTCATGGTGCATAGCTCGCTTGGATGCGTCGAGGCATGGAGTTCCTTGGCGATTCGAAGCGTACGGCCGTGTGGACTCAAGACTTATACAGGACATAATGTATGGACATCGCCTTCCGAAGCTTCCGCTGGCTCAAGCATTATAATCGAGAGAAGAGAGAGAGCCGAGTGACTTGTAAATTGAGAGAAAAGTGAGCATGAGAGACTTATAATCTTGGCTTTGCGTCCCAATGTAACCTTTGTTTCAATATCAATAAAGAGCTTCTTTTGAATAACTTGTGTTTGTTCCAAATTTCTACTGCGTGTTCAATGTCTCTGCTTGGGACTTTTGTGCGACGACCCCGTCGCAGCTGCTGAAATCGGCCGTTATGGAACCCGCTTGCACGAGCGCAATCTAGGCTCGTACGGCATCACACCTTAGCGAGGACGATCGCTCCTACGGAAGCGGGACGTGACAGCTGCAGTCGTTCGAAAATGGACTGCCGATCTTTTTGTGCTGCCGACTTATCGCAGCAGCAGTTGATAATGACTTGGATGCAACGACGTCCCGAGAGGGGCTCATCGCATGCCAAGGTTGCTTCCTTCTCCTTGCGTTTGTGAATAATTACCTCACGCAAGTCGATAGCAGGCTGATCTACCTTTGTATCCAATTTGTGGACTCGGGTATCCCGAGCACACGGGTACATAGGTATCATGTTTGCTTCCTGATCTGAGGCCAGTAAAAGAACTTGCTCTCGATCGTTGGAGGGAGACTTTTGAGATCCACCCTGTCCGTTAGCCCTAGGGGACTTGATACGGGCGGTTCTGTAAAACTTTCCATCAGGAGCCCGTATAACAGTTAACGGTGCCCGCTGACGGTCAGCAACTTGGACACTTGACTGGGCTTGTTGGGCCCGCACTGCCCTAGACTTCTTTGACTTAGCACCCGAAGGTGCATAGTAAAAAGTGTCCAGATTGATACATCCCATATTCTAAATGGGCCGCATAGAGTAGGGCCCGCATGAGAGACGGTCGAACACAGAGCTTCTGACAGGGCCGCATGAGACACTCTATCTATGGCCAGGATTGGCTGCCGTATGGGCCCTCTGCCTGCTGCCAGAGTTGGCTGCCACATTGATGATCTGTCTGCAGTCAGAGTTGGCTGTCGCATTGGCCATCTATCTGCGGCCAGAGTCGGCTGCTGCATAGGCCATCTGTCTGCGGCCATAGTTGGCTGCCACATGGGCCATCTGTCTGCAGCCAGAGTTGGCTGTCGCGTGGGCCATCTGCCCATCTTTCTTATGCCGCCTCCGCATGGATTTCTGTTGTACCTCCAAAAACTCAGCATCATAGTATTTTCTTTTGCTAGATTTGGGGACAGTGGAGTTATCTGCGGTCGGAAGCAAGGCCGTATGAGAGTCTTGATCACCGTCTTGCGTCGCAGAAGGAGCTTCTTCGAGAACCTGGTCGGGGGCAACTGTTTTGTGCTTCGACATGCTGCGGGCTCTCTTTGGGTTGGCTTGCTTCTGCGATGGGCTGGCGCTCCCTTCAGAGAGCATTTCTTTGAATGCTCGTTGGTTAAATCGAACTACGAGCATTTGCTGCATGGATTTGAGCTTGGACGCGTCAGATTGCATCACCAACTTCTCATCAGAAAAGAAGGATGTCCCTAGCAGAGTCGTCATCGTATTTGCCATAAAATATCAAGCACAACAATTTACAAATGAATTGAACTTGATTGCAAGCTCGCTTGTACAAGAGAAAGCCTAGAAAGAAATCCTAGGAAACAATCTAAGTAAAATTGTTTGGTTTTGATTCTGGGGGGTGACCGTAGAGGCTCGAGAATGAGTAGCAACTCTGCCTTACTCCTTGGACTATCTAACGCGTTCCTTGCTCTTAAAGAAATTGCCCTTCGTAGGTTGCCCGTCTTGGATTACCAACCATTTACATGGGTGTGGTAACCTGCTATTTATAGTATTTTTTACAGTAGCAGATTTTTAGCCCGTATAAAGGGCCACGTGGCCACATGTCCATCATAGCACACAAAGACTCGATCTCAGGCTGCCAGCTGGTGGGGGTTGTTGAGATTTTATTGTAGCAAATCTGGGCGGTTGAGACTTGGTGAGCCTGCCACGTGTCTCGTCGCAAGATAGGATCAGTCTGCTTGAGTCATTTTGAGCCGTATAGACCTTTCAGTGTTTGGCCATGCTGGGCCGCATAAGACTCACACGGTAGTCTCCCTTAGTCCGTATGTAGTTTGGGGACTTTTGAGCCACATAGGTTCTATATTCTGGGCCGCATAAAGTTCATACGGCTCAGATTGTAGTTAACCTTGGTCGCATGAAGCACAAAGATTGAGTCGCATAAGATTCATGCGGTTCGGATTGCAGTCCTTTTGGCCGCATGGCCATGTCCAGTCTGGTGGCATGAAATTTTATATGATCACGTCTTATCTTCTTTTTGTCAGAGTGTCAGAGTTGTAAGAGCTGTCAGAGTTGTCAGTCTTGCCAATTTTGACAGAGTTTGTCAGCTTTATCAAAAGGGTTGATTAGCTTGGCCGCATAAGTAACTATTGTCACTACCACATTTCTAGTTTGAGGGTATTTTTGTCATTTTTGAGGTTATTTAAATTTATTATAATTTATTTGAAGTTATGGGAATTTTTAGGATTTATTTTAGAATTATTTGAATGGTGGTTGACTAGGTTGACTTTGACTAGCATTGACCTTGGTAGACTAACCTAGAAGCTAACCCTAGTTGTGTTTGGACTTGATTAGGTCATGTGACCCTAACCTAACATTAAGTTAATTCCTAATAGGCCATTAGAATTTAAGTTAGAATAGTTAAGTCATAAGCCATGACTTATGGTTTGAACCATTAATTAGCAACTTGGCACATAGGGGCCCAAAGCCCAACCCACTAGCTAACCCTAACCCTAATTCACTCTATGGCCGGCCATACCACACTAGCCTAGGGAATCCTACCTTATAAATACTCTCTTCCATTAGGGCTAGCCTCTTTAGGAAAGTTCATTTTGAAAGAGAGGTATGTACGAACTTCATTAATTCATGGAAAACCCAAATTAATTCCTTTTTACCTCAAACAAATTGCAATAGGTTTTAATTTAGGTTTTCTTGCTGTTGGTATATTTTATGCTCAGTTTTATAGCAATTTGGTGAAGTTTGGGGAGCAAGGAGACACCCCCTCTTTGGAGATTTTTGAGGAGTTGTGACACCAATAGGTAAATCCCTAAAACTCAATATTAGATACTATTATTATTGCATATTGACCTAGATCTAAGTGTCCCCTAGTTAACCCTAGATTTCTGTAGGATTTTGTGTCCATTTCGTGTCCTAAATGGACACGTATCAGTCCACTAGCTAAGGTGTTTGATGAAATACGCCAAAGGGCATTTTGATTTAATTTTGTGAAAATTTCTGAATAGGAAATTGTGTTTTTGTGTGGCTTACATGTTTCTGATGGACTGAGGTGTTTTTGGTACTGTGTCGTGTCGGTTTGGACACGTGCACACGCGAGTGCACACGCGCGCGCGAACTGTGCGCTTTCCCTGCTGCTCGGGGCCATTTGCACGCAGCACACGCTACGTAGACACGTGCCACTTGGCACGGAGGCGGGGGAAACCACTGACAGGCCCCCACTCGAGTCTTACGACACTTCATGTCGTATCGGACACGAAATCCATCGTGCACCGACTTTGCACTACACGCACACAGTCTGTTTTTAAGCACTGATAAGGCTCGTTAAGTTGGACACGATGACATGGGGGTGCAAAACAGGGTGACACATAGGTAGCCCTATGTGTGGCGAACCTAGGTTTGTGAACACGTGTCTTGGTTTGGCCTGTGTCGAGTGCACGACAAGCGTACACTTGTGCACGAGACTGTACTGGAATTTCTGTGTCCGTGTGCACTGTAAGTGTTTGATTGTATGTGGACACGTCTGTGTCGTGTGTGGTGGACACGTACTGGGCTCTGAGACACGAACACAAGTTATATTTACATTACCAACCATTTACAGTTCATATTAGTTTGGTTTTATACATGTTTTTCCATTTTCCTAATTTACTCTGATACTTAGTGTATTCCTAGTATTTCCGGTTTCTAAATTCGAACTTGGCATCAAAATTAACCCAATTAATACTGTTGTTAGCATGGTTTAAGTCCCTAATATGGTTCTCCTATATGTAATTTACTTGTGTGTCGAATTTGGGTTGATTTGGTGGTTAATTGGATTCAAAATGGGGATTTGTAAATGGGACTGAATTGTTGACAGGAATTGGGTTTCTTTCCCTGTTTTGGCTTAATACATTTCATATATACACACATTAGTTTAAATCCTATGCTACACTGAGAACTGTTTGTGAAGGAATGAATTGGTTTCCCTTCCTTTTCTTTCTTGTGAGGCACAAATACTTCACTGTTTCACATATTTTACACACAAACACACTCATTCATGTCCCTCTCCCACTTCACACACACACACACACACAGTTAACATTGACACCCTATACACCATGTTACATACACACACACACACTTGACTGTTAACACATATTCACACACACACACACATGTCACTATGGCACTCTCTCTATTTTCTATCCCTCTCTATACATATATATATATATATATATATATATATATATATATATATATATATATATATATATATATTTTATATATATATATATATATATATATATATATATATATATATATGTGTGTCTATAGGTAATATTGAATGCATATATGTAATGTAGATAAAGTATTATGTATATATGTGGATACACATATATAGGTATGTACCTATAATGTGATGTATAAGTATAGGTATATAGAGATAATAGGGTATTCCTAATGTGTGTGTATTAGCCTAGGACTATAGCCTATGAATGCAATGTGTGATATTAGTATAGTCTAGTATAGTAGTGTATTGACCAATATAGACTTGTTAGGACTTAGAATGACTGTTAAACCTAGTTTAACATAGCCTAGACTTGTTTAGACCCAGAATGACTTGTTTGACCTAATTTACACTTGTTGGACCTAGTTTGACCATAGTTGATCTAGTGGACTTCTAGGGTTGACCAAGGTTGACCAAGAGTTGACTTTGGCCTAGTTTGACCTAGACTCATGTAGAGTGCATAGTAGAACTTCTTTTTACTATTTTGGACTTGCTGTGACTTTTGCTGTTCTAAATAGGAGCCAAACACCACTCCTCGAACAGTACTTTCATTTTGGACACTCAGATACCAGGCGAGTACATTCTCTGATCATTTCATATCCTGTTTAGAATTATTTTCCTGTTTTAAATTACTTTACTTGATACTGTCACGTTGGTCACACGGATTAGTACTATATGGATCCCTTCTTGAGATGTTATCCCCTCAGGAGCATCGGATACTACATGTTCTGTGTGTTTCACTTACATGGTGTATCACTATGCTTTACGGTTCATTAATCACTTGTGACATGTACTATCATGATCACAGAGTCTTCCTTGAATCACCCATTTATAGGCATTCCTAGAATCACCCATTTTTGGGCCATCCATGTATCACCCCTTGTGGGCCTTTGCATGGAATCATAACATAACCTAGCTGGATCCTTGTGTATTGATTGGGGGTACGAGGGAGTAGAAGTAGACATGTGAATAATATCCAAGTAGTATCTCACCTAATCACCTCCGTAGTGTCTCATCAGAATCTCCTATGCCATTCACATGTTTATATTGTACTCTGACTCACTAGCCACTGATAGTTCTCTATTTACAGTATATATTTCCATTACAGCTTTCTCTGTTTACATCATGTACTTTCTTTCAGTTCTTGTATCTTACTTTACTGCATGATTATATTTTCTAACCTGCTATGAAATGTTGAGATGTATTGTGCTCGCTCCTGTCCTGACTGGACCTGTTGAAAATATTACAGAGGACGAGGAGGAGGCCTGTGTGGATGCCTATTACGGTGCTACCTTAGATGAGTGCTTGGACCTGGACCAGCAGTAGTTCCCACTAGTAGTAGATGACACACCTCTAGACTAGGATGTTTTTCATTTACATTACTCTCTGGATGATTGTCTATATTTAATACTTGGGATATGAACTTATCTTAGACACTTAGACTCTCTGTTTGTACTTGTGGATTTCCTTTCTTTTCAGCAGTATTATCTATCTATCTTTCTATCTTATCTTCTGCCTTAGTTGTGATTGAGTTTACTTTCTGCTATGTCACCCCCATTCGGGGAGTATAAACTGCTTAGCTTTACATTGTTAGATGTTGTGACCTAGGACAGCGTTCTACCGCCGACACTGCGGTGTAGGCTGGACGTACCCACTTCTCGTGCCCTTACTCTAGGGTACGGGTCATGACAACTATTCTCTCTGCGGCTCAAAAATCAGTCTGGTGAAGATGGGCCGTAGGGGGCGTGTTGAGTCTGTCATGCGGTTCTTATTTATGCGGGTCGATCTGTTCCAGGGTACTCATGCGGTCAATTGTGATCCGCATGAACCCTATATTTGCCATGCTTCTACAACCCTAACCCTAATCTCCTACATGGCCACCCACCACAACCCAATTATAACCTAATTTCAGCCTATATAATGTCTCTTCATAGCCACTTGCCTCTTTTAGAAATTCTCCTGTAGGAAACCCTAATTTTTTCTCCCTTTCATCATTCCTCCACCAAATTGATCCCAATCTTTTGTATTTGATTCCAAATCTGAAGTAGAAGAAGAAGGAGGCTAGCTTGCAAGGAGGGGAGCTCATTGGGACATTGCTTGAGGAAGGAGACTTCACTATTTAGGGCTTTTTCTTGGAGATTGGCTCTCTATAGGTAATCCCTAGAAATCACCTTAAAATCCTGATTTAATTCTATAGATGCATCCATCTAGGTGTCCCCTAGCTGTAGGAAAAGTTTGGTGGAAATTCGTGTTGATTTGGTGTCCGTATCGAACACGTATCAGTGTAGGCTTATAGGTGTTTGATGAAATGCCTCAATGGCGATTTTATTGCTGTTTTTGAAATCTTTTTGAACAAACTTGTAGAGCTAAATGTGCTATTGGATTTCGTGCATGACTGAGCCGATCATTGGCTTTGTGTCGTGTCGAATGAAGGGTTGGACACGTCGCACAGACCATGCGAGCAGTGTCCTGCTACCCGACAGCAAGTTCTTCGTGTCTGGGTCACTTGAACATGTGACACTTGGTGAGTGCCTTGGGGCAGTGACTGCCACGTCAGCCCCCAAGTGGAGAGTCGAGTCATGTCGTGTCGGTATCATATTTGTGAGTGCACTAATTTTATATACATTATGTCACGACCTGCACCCGCTTTTTCGGATACGAGACGTGTCCAGGCCAGCCTACGCCGCAGAGTCGACGGTAGAACGCTGTCAAGCCCGCAAGAAATAAATGCTTAAAATACAACATTTGCTGCGCATTCACAATTATAAATTTATTACAACATTTACAATATTTCTAATTAAAGAAAATACAAGATTTTACAATTAATGAAATATTACAACTTCTATCTATTTCTAGGTCGGCCTCAGCATACCCAAGCCTTCCCCAATGCTAAGAGTGATCACGGCTAAACCTGAAAAATGTTGGTTTCCAGTCAGGAATGGAACAAGTACACAAACCGACGGCAATGCGAAAACACAATAGAATTAACAAGACATGAAAATAGCATATAAGAGATGAAAAGTAGAAAGATACTGATGACATGGCACGGTGAAAATAAAAAGGAAAAATAAAATACATCTACCTAGGTGGTGTGAAATATCATTTTCAACATGTGAACGGCTAGGGGTAAATACGGCACACTGCACGCGTCGTGTGCAGCTTCTATCATTCACGAAAGACACGGGAGATAGTTCTGGGTAGTCCACATGTATACTAAGATATTTCCCCTCCCGACTACTCCGTGTGACGAGCGTGTCAACAAACAGAAAGATATATGTACAGACATGAAATGAAAAGACTACTATGAATCGGAAAGCAATCATAAAGTGCACTTGCCTGAGGTCCTTAGCTGGTGAAACCAAAAATACCATACCACTCAATGAGCCACAATCAGTCAACACATGCAGAAGTCTCCAGATGCTGAAATAAATAGTACCAACGTTCTCAGAATAGTCAAATTAGCTAGCATTGCCTGTCCTTAAGTCCAATCCTAGACACAGGGGCGAAACGATAATTTCGGGCAAAAAAGATGTCCGCCGTTGGACCCGCTTTGCACCGAAATGCGTGTCAGAGTCAACGGTCTCTAAAGTCGTCAAACTACATGTCTACGGATCCGGTTTTCCGATACGAACCCAACCGTATGTCCAAAGTTGGATTCCGACGGACCATGCACAAAATCGTCCGTTGAGTCCAATTAGCCACTATCAATATGAAGTGGTCCGAATCACAATAAATTAGAACTTATATATTTAGAGAAATATACTTAAATTATTCATTTAGAAATATATATATATATATATATATATATATATATATATATATATATATATATATATATATATATATATATAGATTTCTTTTGAAAATACATAATCGCTATTTTGAGACCCATTCGAAAATACGTATAATATCAGAATCTATATTTTTACTAGTCAACATATTTTTAGGTAACTACTTGAAAATATAGAACTAATATACAGCCCCATTAATTAGCCCAACCAACTCAATGAATTTCAAAGCCCAAAATATATTTTGTTACCAAAATTCATAACACTATTTAATGTACATTGATTGTACTATTAGTAATATATAGTACTTACACATTCTCTATGATGCTAACTATTACAAAATAATATGAATCGATACTTACATTATATATTAAACTACTGCTGAAAGCAGCATTATATTATATATGAATCAATACTTATATTATATATTAATACTGTTACAACTCTTTGTACTAAAGAGAGGAAGGGAGTGTTAAAAGTAACGGAAGGAGAGAGAAGAGTGGTTAATAGAGGGTGAGAGCAGTAGGGAAAAAGTTGGCAAGGGATTCAATAGAAAGAGAAGAAAACTCACCAGTATGGGAGGCTCGACGACCGAGTAGGAAGGGAGTCTACTGAACTCCGGTGAGTTGGGTGCAGAAGGCGCCAGATCGGAGCGCTGTCGGTCGGTGTAGAAGGGGTTTTCGCCGGAGGCTCGTCGCTCGTTGGCGAAGGAACGGTCGGCAAGGGTTTTGGCCGTTCGGCAGCACGGTAGTGGCGACAGCGTCCGTGCGGCGAAGCGACGCGGCACATCGGCGTCCAAGGGGTCGCCGGGAGCGGCGTCACTCGGCGCAGACTCGCGGAGAGGTGGCAGCGCTGACCGGTCGAAAGTCATCGGGTTTCGCTCGCGGCAGCGCGGACGCACGGACGGGTGGAGGCAGTGGAGTGGGCGGCCGTAGCTCACCGACACCGGCGTGGGCGGTGTTAGAGAGGAGAGGGCGCTCCGGTCAGGCGGAGCGTCGAGCGCAGGAGCCCTAACTGACATGGTGGTAGAGATCGACGTATTACGCACAAGGACGACACGGGACGGTCGTGCGCACGAGCTCGTCTTGCTGCGTCGGCCGCTCGAGGATGGTTCGTCGGTGGCCCGAAGGTGAGGGGGGTTCGATGTTGGTCGTGGACGGTGCTGGTGTGGGATTTGGTTGGTGGTCGAGGTTAGCAACGGAGCGGTGGTGATGGGTTCGGATGCAGGGAGTTTGTGGAGGAGTTGGTAGCGGTAGTGTGTGCTCATGGGTGGCTGGGAGCAGGGGATGGCCGCCAAAATTCGACGTCGAGGCCCACAGTGGTGACTGGGTGCGGGTGATGCTGGTGTTATTGATGATGGTTGTGGCAGTTGATCGCGGTGGTTCGGCGAGGTTGTGAAAGAAGGTGTCGAGGAGAGTCAACCGAGTGATAGATGGCTTACTTATGTTAGCATGTATGATTTCTAATCCTCATAATGTTACTGATGGATTTGAAATTATATGTGCTGATTCTTGGTTATCCACAAGGAAAAGGATTTGGTCGTGGGTTTAAAAGATTGGATAGGTACATCATGTGGATATGTATGGGAAGAAGGATTTGAACACTAAATAGGGATGATCTTCCAATTGATAAAATAAATCTCTCCTTTAGTTTAAAATAAACTTCTTAAACAAAATAAACAAATCGAAACCCCTTAAACTAATACTTGATATTATCAAGTAATTCAAATTATAGGATTTTGATCCATCTCAATTAGATGACAACATACCAATTTAAAATAATATTTCATATTTTGCAAATAAGTTCAAACATACAAATTTCAAATATTCCATAATTAATTAGACAATACTTTAGGTCATCAGGATAATATAATTTATATAAATTTAAAACTTAAATCGATAATGATTATTTATTTTAATCGTATATATAATACTATCAATTAATTTAAATGATATATATATATATTCAAACCTTAATCGACTAATTCGGTATCAAAATATTTTTAGTTTTATAGATCCAAGGCTAAATTCATCTACCGTAATAATAAACTAAATAATTATTTATAAAATCGAATAATCACCATTTAAATCAATTAAAATAATAAAAATATTTTTAAAAATTTTCGGGAAGGGGAGCTACAAATCTACCCACCTTAAAAATAATTTCGTCCTCGAAATTCTAACTCATAAACATGCCTAAAATTTAAAATAAAAATAAAAAGAATAAATTCACCATTACCAAAATCTCCTCAAATTTAATTTCTCAGAAATATGTATACCTCCTCCTAGCCATTTTGTAACTACATAACCGCAAGGCTTCTACCCACCTTTGGTCACACTACTCCTCAAAACTAAAATCTTATAATCCTCTAACTAGTTGCCAATAATTCTACCAACAGATATCTAGGAATATGGTATCTTTAATCCTCTCGTGTCTATCAAGCAACCCGAATTTAAAAGCAACAAACTCACACAAGTAGCTAAGAAATATTGATAAACTCTGGTAGGCATGACTACTCGTCGCTCCGAAGTAGGGAGGATAGGAAGATAAGACAGAAAAATCGGGAGCAACTGTGAAGTTTCAAGAGCAGTGGAGAGTATCCAATGTTACAGATAGAAAGGGAGTTTATGAACCACTGCCTTATTTGCTATTGGGCTACTCTAGCTCAGTCACTTGCTACGTCGAAGAGCCCTTCGTTACTTAGAGTGGCCTGCAATCCGTGCAATACTGAAGTCTCATTCTCGAAATTCTAATTCAAACAGGGTTCCATAATGGAACGGAATTTGAGAAATCAAGATTGTGGTCTTAATGGGTTCTCTATTTGGACATCAGTCGTTGGTTGGATGAACATTGTGTTTCAATCTATATGGACTAGACAAGATCCCAATGATAAAACTATTCCTACTAGATTAGGGTATCCTAGAATAGGTTTCTACCCAAGCGATTGAGCTAGTTGCTAGTTAGGTTGGTTAGCTAGGTCCCTAAAGCTCAAAATGTGCCTTCAGTGACTTTGTGTTTAAGGAGCACATGAGACCTCAATTGGGTGGCACACTAGTGATATGTGCATAGTGGGTTTCGAGTAGATCACTACCACATATTGGGTCGAAGGAATTGAGTCCAGGTTGAGGCTCTAGTGGAAGTCGAAAAGTATACTGGTATTATGGTAAGGTTATAGTTAGTCCTTTTTGTCCTGAAAGTCGTACCACAAAATAGAGTGCAAGGGGATGGGTTTGAGTGGGACATAGTATACCTAGATGAAGGTGGACTCGTCTAGATCTTGCATATAAAATTTGTTAGAAGGTAACAGCTGGTCTCGTGCTCTGAATATTAATGGCACGGCTGCGAACACAAAATGATCTAAAATAGGAAGTAGGAGTCCATGGGCACTAGTTATCATCCTAATAGGAATTATTCTAATCAATCGGTAATCCTAGTATATCCCCGAACTTTAGAAGGTTTAAAGTCTACCCACCTTAGAAATAAGGTTAAAAGAATTTCAAAGTCTGGATATTGTGCCTCGATTCTTGTTAATGAAGAATAAAGCAGGTCATAATGAGATATGGTAGATATAGGTCAAGTCAAGGATCGTTCCTCAAATAAAAAAAATGAGTGTGTATAATGACACATGATTGATAAAATAGGGGAACATACACATTCATAGTATACAAGAGTTATCGACGGGGTAACCGACTCTAAGGCAAAAGATTCCTAACAACTGGGTCGTAACTTTCTATTGGTGTCAAACCTGCCAGACTATTGTCACAAGGGTTCTAGTTAAAGCAAGCTTCCACAAATATTTAGAGGCTCACAACAATTGGTCCCTTGAGGATATACAGTCTCCTAGGCTGGCATTTGATCAAGAAAAAGATCTTAATCATTCTCGGACTCCAATGACTAGAAGATCAAGGTAGTAGGTTTAGTGTCGAAGGGAGGACGAGTAACTCAAGGCAAGGTTCCAGTCACATGGTTGGTCGAGGGTAGCTACACTTGCGTATACAACTATCATAGCCATGGGGATACTCTATATCTATCTATCAATTACGAGCTTTCGTCCTTCCAATCGGTGAAAGACAAAAAATAATAAAGAGTTCAAGAATGATGTCACTGAATATAATTATGTGATTCAAAGGCAAACGTATAATTCAAGAGGAATTGTCAAAGCAGTCGTGGATGAGATCCTAGGGACATCTACATCTCAATCCACGTAGGGTAATTAGATGAAAAGCGAACCATATGCATCATGGTTGATCAGACCGTAATACAATGACTCTGATTTGACAATATGTTAGCGGGCATCTCCAATAAACATATGTCTTGAATCAAGCTCGATAAAAGAGTAAGCTTGCAAAACTAGGCTGTAATAGCAGTATTGGTCAAGATAGTCAAAATATGAGTAGGCGAGATTTTTGGAAAGAAGGCACAAGAAGTTCTAGTTTTGTGAGAATCAAAATCTAACTCGAGATTCGTATACGAATGAAAGAATTAGAAATTATCAAGTAACTCCTTACAACAACAAATAGACAGTTCTAACTTATGATATAGGATTTATATCTAATAAAGCAAAAGAAAATTAAACAGTTTATCAAAATTAACGCCTTAATTCTAGGCAAGTCTAACATACCAAGCGAATAGTATATCCATATTGGATCACATTGTCATATCAAAAGTAGTAGTATTTCTGTAAAGATCTGACAAGATACCCAAATTTAACAATTCGGTATCTAAGTGGCATTACTTATCAGACAATCTTAACTACCCAATTAGTCAAATTAATAGGGACCCTGATCCTAGTTATCCTCCAAAATCATTTCAATCCTAATTGTGAATGAGCATTTTCTGAGCGCAGGCTCGCAATAGTACGACTAACGTACCATCACGAGTTCGAAATCTTTTCTGAAATCTGACCTGCATGGGCCACCACAAAAACTTGTCACGACCCACACCCGCTTTTTCGGATACGAGACGTGTCCAAGCCATCCTACGCCGCAGAGTCGGCGGTAGAACGCTATCAAGCCCGCAAGAAATAAATGCTCAAAATACAACATTTTCTGCTCATTCATATTTCTAAATTTATTACAACATTTACAATATTTTTAATTAAAGAAAATACAAGATTTTACAATTAATAAAATATTACAACTGCTATCTATTTCTAGGTCGGCCTCAGCATACCCAAGCCTTCCCCAGTGCTAAGAGTGATCGTAGCTAACCTGAAAAATGTTAGTTTCCAGTCAGGAATGGAACAAGTACACAAACCGACGGCAATACGAAAACACAATAGAATTAACAAGACATGAAAATAGCATATAAGAGATGAAAAGTAGAAAGATACGGACATGACACGGTGGAAATAAAAAGGAAAAATAAAAGACATCTACCTAGGTGGTGTGAAATATCATTTTCAATATGTGAACGGCTAGGGGCTAAATACGGCACACTGTACGTGTCGTATGCAGCTGCTATCATTCACGAAAGACACGGGAGATAGTTCTGGGTAGTCCACATGTATACTAAGATATTTCCCCTCCCGACTACTCCGTGTGAAGAGCGTGTCAACAAACAGCAAGATATATGTATAGACATGAAATGAAAAGACTACTATGAATCGGAAAGCAATCAGAAAGTGCACTTGCCTGAGGTCCTTAGCTGGTGAAACCAAAAATACCATACCACTCAATGAGCCACAATCAGTCAACACATGCAGAAGTCTCCAGATGCTGAAATAAACAGTACCAACGTTCTCAGAATAGTCAAATTAGCTAGGATTGCCTGTCCTTAAGTCCAATTCTGGACACAGGGGCGAAATGGTAATTTCGGGCAAAAAAGATGTCCGCCGTTGGACCCGCTTTGCACCGAAATATGTGCCAGAGTCAACGGTCTCTAAAGTCGTCAAACTACATGTCTATGGATCCGGTTTTCTGATACGAACCCAATCATATGTCCAAAGTTGGATTCCGGCGGGCCGTGCACAAAATCGTCCGTTGAGTCCAATTAGCTACTATCAATATGAAGTGGTCCAAATCACAAGAAATTATAACTTATATATTTAGAGAAATATACTTAAATTTTTTTTTTTAGAAATATGTATATATATATATATATATATATATATATATATATATATATATATATATATATATATATATTTCTTTTGAAAATACATAATAGCAATTTTGAGACCCATTCGAAAATACGTATAATATCAGAATCTATATTTTTACTAGTCAACATATTTTTAGGTAACTACTTGAAAATATAGAACTAATATACAGCCCCATTAATTAGCCCAACCAACTCAATGAATTTCAAAGCCCAAAATATATTTTGTTACCAAAATTCATAACACTATTTAATGTACATTGATTGTACTATTAGTAATATATACCACTTACACATTCTCTATGATACTAACTATTACAAAATAATATGAATCGATACTTACATTATATATTAAACTACTGCTGAAAGCAGCATTATATTATATATGAATCAATACTTATATTATATATTAATACTGTTACAACTCTTTGTACTAAAGAGAGGAAGGGAGTGTTAAAAGTAACGGAAGGAGAGAGAAGAGTGGTTAATAGAAGGTGAGAGCATTAGGGAAAAAGTTGGCGAGGGATTCAATAGAAAGAGACGAAAACTCACCAGTGTGGGAGGCTCGACGACCGAGTGGGAAGGGAGTCTACTGAACTCTGGCGTGCTGGGTGCAGAAGGCGCCAGATCGGAGCGCTTTCGGTCGGTGCAGAAGGGGTTTTCGCCGGAGGCTCGTCGCTCGTTGGCGAAGGAACGGTCGGCAAGGGTTCCGGCTGTTCGGCAGCACGGTAGTGGCGACGGCGTCCGTGCGGCGAAGCGGCGCGGCACATCGGCGTCCAAGGGGTCGCCGGGAGCGGCGTCACTCGGCGGAGACCCGCGGAGAGGTGGCGGCACTGACCGGTCGAAAGTCGCCGGGTTTCGCTCGCGGCAGCGCGGACGCACGGGCAGGTGAAGGCAGTGGAGTGACGGCGGCCGTGGCTCACCAACACCGACGCGGGCGGTGTTAGAGAGGAGGGGGCGCTCCGGTCAGGTGGAGCGTCGAGCGCCGGAGCCCTAACTGACATGGTGGTAGAGATCGACGTATGGCGCACAAGGACGACACGGGACGGTGGTGCGCACGAGCTCGTCTTGCTGCATCGGCCGCTCGAGGATGGTTCGTCGGTGGCCCGAAGGTGAGAGGGGTTCGATGTTGGTCGTGGACGGTGTTGGTATGGGATTTGGTGTTATTGCCGGGAACGTCGGGGCACAATTTTTTGATGGAAAACTGAGAAAATGAAACAGTTGTAAAGACACCGTTTCTAATGCAACTCCTTAAAGAAGGTTTTGCAACAGAGATCCAGAAGGATTCTGCAAATTACGAAATCTAAAAAGATATCGTAATACACGAATAATCTAAAGAGATTTTTGTGATCGTAGCAAACTGGCAGTAGTGCCTTCTAAAAAGAAGATACTGACAAAACTGCTAAAGGCAACAGAAGGATGACAGGCGAGAGATAGAATTGCTGGGGTGAATTATCACCGTTGCTCAAAGCTTTATTCGCCCTCTGCGAACAGCTTCCAGGAACCAGCAAGGTTGACGAAAAACCTTGGAACACTCCTGCTCTTCTGACTCCTCGGAAGACGGCGAACTCCTCTGGCAATGGTACTCTTCTCTCTCTGTTTGAAGTAACAGAACTCACGCGTACTAAAAAGTACTAGTGTTTGTGTTAAACAACACGCTCACTACTCTGTTGTGTTAAAGAACACTTAGAGTTTTCTCTCTGGAATACTGATTACTTCTACCAACTGAGAGAGAGGAGAGAACCTGCATATATAGCCCACGGGGCGGTTGCCAAGCAGTTGCCTGCACTTCAGGGTAGTGGCAGAACCACTCCTAAACATGCAGCAACTGCTGCAACCGTTCCCGCTCTAATATACAGCCAGCCATACGCACATACGCACTCTACGCACACTGCGTACGCTGCACACACTGCGCACTATACGTACGCTGCGTATGCTGCGCACACTGCGCGTACTGGGCTGCGTACTGGGCTGCGTAACTGGGCCAGCGTAACTGGCTCGCATAACGAGTCGCGCAACGTGGTCGCACAAGTGGCTCGTGCAACGAGCGCAACTTAAACGCACTATGCGCCTAGCGACGATGTTGACGTGCTAAGTGCAAAGTGCGCCAACAAAATGCCACATTACGCCTCATGAGCCCTTGAGCCCGAGTCCGAGCCCGAGTCCGAGTCCGAGTCCGAGTCGCTAAGCCCCAATGGGGCTTAGCTCCTATGGAAATAAATTTCCCAAGAGCAAAAAGCTTACAGCTTATTAATTGTTGATTAAGCCTTTATACCATTAATAATTAATCCCACATGGCACACACCCATGTGCACTACATGTGCATCTCCATAAAGAGTAAAGACTCATATATATGGAGATACACATTCCTTTCTAGCCGATGTGGGACTAAAAACCAAAACAAAAGGCTATAAACCCAACAATCCCCCACATATCTCTATATATATGAGTACGAGTGTTCCCCACAGTAACTGTCCATTATGCTTTTAGGATAGATGCCACTTAAGACTTGAATCTTCCCACGTGAGTCAAAAATCAAACTATAATACAAGAATGGACTAAGCCTTGAATTCTGCATCATAGCTGAAATTCTTTCCACTCACATAATGTAGTTACATGTGCTTCTGGCTGTACATTTTAAGGCCGTGTGCCAGCCTGGTTTCAGTGTATAATATTGGGCGTCTACAAGTTTACCCTCAAGAGACGGCCTGATATCTCTTTGTCCGTACACTATAGGTGAGTTCTTTATTAAAGAGACCTGGCATGAAACGTCCAACGCTTCCTTTGCGGTGCTACACCGCTATGACATGGCCTTAAGCCGAGGACCTTACCCCGAATCACCGAGAACCTCATCGTAGTGTCATACTACCCGTAGCATGAGGACTAGCCCCTTTGTAGTGCCAAACTACCCAGCATGAAGCCTTACGCTTCTGTGCGGTGTTACGCCGCTACGACATGGCTTACAAGGCCGATGCTTTATCCCTAGCCGGGTTTACCACATTGTGGTGTCGTGCCACCCGTAACATGAGGAACACCTCCTCTTTGTAGTGCTGACTACATCCCTCTTTAATTCAATATACAACATTAGGCCAACTGCCTATTTGCGGTGCTACGCCGCTGTGACTTGGCTAACATAGCCGAGGCTTTACCTCCTTCGAGAACCTCATGGTGGAGTCACCGCCACATATAGCATGGAGTCACACTCCTTGTAGTGTTGTGCTACCATGCTTCCTGTAAAGCATACCAGACATTCCAAATGCCTGAGAACTCATTAAGGCATTTAAGCCAACCTCCCACAGGACCTGTTTTCCGCAGAAAACAACAGTAGACAACAGTGGTTATAGGTCCGTAACCTCTCTATGCCCAATAGAACATGTACCCACCGTTCCTGATATTCTTCCGATTAGTGGTCCTTCCTTGAACCAAAAGCTAGATGCCTAGTAGATAAATCTTTGAACTAATAGCATAAAACTTTATGGTAGGAATACAATAATACAATATCAGAATGCCTTCAAGCCCATTTTACAAGCTGTGTCATCGACCAGCTAGCGCTTGAGGCCCTTGGTGAACGGATCCGCCAGGTTCTCCTGACTCCGAACATCAATCACTGCAATAACACCTCTCTTGATAAGATCATGTACTGCCCTGTGCTTCAACCGCACAGTCCTCTTCTTCCCGTTGAAGAGATCATTTGATGCCACCGTCGTAGTCGCCTGGTTGTCGCAGTATATCGGTATCGCCGGTACTTGCGCCCCAACCACTGGAAGATCATACATGAGCTCCCGAAGCCATTCTGCTTCCTCGGCTGCAGTATCAAGTGCAAAGAACTCAGATTCCATGGATGACCGCGAGAGCATAGTCTGCTTCTTCGACTTCCACGATATAGCAGCTCCACCTATTGTGAAAATGTATCCACCTGTGGACCTCTCGCTCTCCACCTCTGAGCACCAACTGGCATCACTGAAGCCTTCCACTACCTGCGGATCTCCGCTGTAGTACAGCGCATATGTCTGAGTCTTCTTGAGATATCTCATAACCCGTTCCACAGCTTTCCAGTGTTCAACACCTGGATTGCTCGTAAAACGACTCAACATTCCCACGGCGAAAGCTATGTCAGGCCTTGTGGCAGTAGTAGCATACATCAAACTCCCGATTACGCTTGCATACTCCAGCTGCCTGACGCTTTCCCTTGAATTAGGCTTTAGCTTCAGATCACACCTATACGGCGTATCGATCCCTGGAAGATCCCGATACCCATAACGAGTGATCATTTTCTCAATATAATGAGACTGTGACAGCGCTAGTCCAGTGTCTGTCCGGATGATCTTGATCCCTAAGATCATATCAGCTTCCCCCAAGTCCTTCATACTGAACTTGTTTGAGATGAATTTCTTTGTCTCTGTGACACATCTAATATCCGTACCTAGGATAAGCATGTCGTCCACGTACAGACAAACGATCACACCTCTTTCATCAGCGAACTTCGTGTAAACACACTTGTCCGTATCGCTGACCATGTAGCCATTTGACCTTATAACTTTGTCAAATTTCTCATGCCATATCTTGGGAGCCTGTTTAAGACCGTACAAGGATTTCATCAACTTGCAGACTTTGTCTTCAAGACCTCTGATGACAAATCCCTCTGGCTGTTGTATGTAAATCTCTTCGGTCAGCTCGCTATTTAGGAAAGCCGTATTCACATCCATCTGATGTATCACCATCTTATTTATTGCTGCGAGAGCAATCAACATTCTGATGGTGGTCATCCGGGCTACTAGAGCATATGTGTCAAAGTAGTCAATCCCCTGCTTCTGAGAAAACCCCTTGGCTACCAACCTAGCCTTGAACTTGTCAATAGTTCCGTCTGCTTTCATCTTCTTCTTGAAGATCCATTTGCATCCGATGGGTTTCACTCCTTCAGGAAGATCAACCAACACCCAAGTGTTATTTGAGGTAATGGAATCAATCTCATTGTCAATCGCCTCCTTCCAGAAAACCGCGTCTCTGGTCTTCATCGCCTCATCATAGGTAAGTAGATCTGCTTCCACATGATAGGTGACAAAGTCACTTCCGAAGTCCTTCGGCCTCCTCACACGCTTAGCTGACGGTTCAGCTTGTTCTGGTTCAACCGTTGTTTCAACAACAACATCTTCTTGGACCACATCTTCATTGAAGACTTCAGTCTCTTGTGCACCCTCATTATTCTCCGGAACATCCGGAAGAACAATATTCTTGTGCCTTGCAAACTTATCTTCAAAATATTCTGCATCGCGAGATTCAATGATATGATTTGACTCAATATCAAAAAATCTCCGAGCATCACTCTTCTCGGCATACCCCAAGAAGATCATCTTTGTAGTCCTTGTCCCAAGCTTCTGAATCTTCAGATCTGGAAGCTTGACATATGCCAGACACCCCCACACTCGAATAACATTCAAGTTAGGTCTGACTTTGAACCAGAGTTCATGAGGAGTAATATCAGAAGTTGCATGAGGCACTCTATTTAGAATAAAAGTGGCCGTCAATGCAGCTTCTCCCCAGTAGCACTTAGGAAGGCCAGCAGTCAACAACATTAAATTTATCATTTCTGTCAACGTCCTGTTCTTCCTCTCAGCTACTCCGTTTGATTGAGGAGAGTACGGAGCCGTAGTCTCATTGACAATTCCATGTTCCTTACAGAACGATACGAATTCATGAGACCTGTACTCCCCACCTCGATCACTTCTTATCCTTTTGAGTTGTTGTCCAGTCTGTCGCTCAGCTTCAGCTCTGAACTCCTTAAACTTCTCGAATGCTTCGTCTTTAGCCTTCAGCAAGTAGATGAACGCATACTTTGAGAAGTCATCGATGAAGGTTATGAAATACTTCATCCCGGCCTTTGTAGAGAACTGTTTGAAGTCACAGATATCGGAGTGAACCAACTCCAGAAGATCTGTACTTCGATTAACCCGAGGAAAGGGTTTCCTTGTGATCTTCGTTTGAGCACAAACTTCACATTTCTCTACCTTACCCCCACATTTGGAGATAAGTCCTAGACTAGACATTCTGTTTATTCGTTTACAATGAACATGTCCTAGCCTATTATGCCACAACTCAAGAGTATAAGCAGAATGAGTGACTTCATTAATAACATTAATTACATTGGACTGATTTACAAGCTGAATCTTGAACATTCCTTCGGTATAAAAAGCTTTCCCGAAATATGTTCCCTTGATAGACATCACCATCTGGCCAGCATTGATGTCCATCCTGAGGCCTGCATTGCAGAGTAGGCCTCCCGAGATCAGGTTCTTGGCGATAGCAGGAACGTGCTTCACGCCTTGAAGCGTCAGAGACTTGCCCGAAGTCAGCTTCAACACCACCGTCCCGATCCCGAGCACTTCAGCTTGTGCCTGGTTCGCCATCATAACCACTTCAGAAGTAGGTGTATAGGTGGTGAACCACTCCTTACTGGAACATACATGGCAGGAGGCTCCAGTGTTTACCCACCAGTCAGAGTCAGTCCTTACTGCATCAACCTGTGCAATCATAGCAAGTACGTTAGTGATCATAGATACCTTACTAGGCTCTCCTTGCTCTGATTGCTTGGTCTTTTCTTTACACTCATTCTTAAAGTGGCCCTTCTTGCCACACTTGAAGCAAGGCATTTTTGACTTTGGCTTCTTTTTCTTGATAGAAGTTCCCTTGACTTTTAGATTGTCAGGGTTCTTCTTCTTGCTGTGGAAAGCCGCCTGCTTTCCCTTTGGTCCCTTGGTCTGAACCAGATTGGCGTTAGCCAATTGCTTGGACAGTGTGTCCACCTTCAGTTGAGCCCGCATCTGGTCCTCAACATAGATTTCCTGTAGGAGATCTTCAAGGGTGATCTCCAACTTCTTCCTATGCATGTTTGCATAGAACTTGCTCCACCCAGTGGGGAGCTTTGAGACAATCCCTCCAACAACAAACTTGTCGGGGAGGGGCATCGCCTCGTCTTCCAACTTCTGTCGCAGTTTCAGGAACTCCTTCACCTGCGGCAGCATAGACTTTTTGTCCTCAAAGAACCACTTGTGATATTTTTCAACCACAAATATTTTACTGCGGTTCTTGTCTTCTTCGTAGAGTTTTTCTAGAGACTCCCATATGTCTCTAGCGATATTCTTTTTAGAATAGGATTCTGCAAGGGAATCCTCCATAGCATTCAGGATAAGGAGCCTGCAAATGCTATTTTCTCTTCTCCACTTGGCCTGAAGTTTAGTAGCCGCAGATATTGCAGCAGCAGACCCAGTATCTGGAACAGTAGGTTCCTCTTCAAGCAGCACGTGATCAACGTCTCTGAGTTGAAGAGTGAGATAAACCTTCCTCTTCCAGACTTGATAATGCTCTCCATCAAACTTTTCTAACTTACAGAAGTCAGTGTTGAGGAGTGAAGCATTAATGTTTTCCATCGTAGCAATAAAGATTTAAGATTGTTATTGCCGGGAACGCCGGGGCACAATTTTTCGATAGAAAACTGAGAAAATGAAACAGTTGTAAAGACAACGTTTCTAATGCAACTCCTTAAAGAAGGTTTTACAATAGAGATCCAGAAGGATTCTGCAAATTACGAAATCTAAAAAGATATCGTAATACACGAATAATCTAAAGAGATTTTTGTGATCGTAGCAAACTGGCAGTAGTACTTTCTAAAAAGAAGATACTGACAGAACTGCTAAAGGCAACAGAAGGATGACAGGCGAGAGATGGAATTGCTGGGGTAAATTATCACCGTTGCTCAAAGCTTTATTCGCCCTCTGCGAACAGCTTCCAGGAACCAGCAAGGTTGACGGAAAACCTTGGAACACTCCTGCTCTTCTGACTCCTCGGAAGACGGCGAACTCCTCTGGCAATGGTACTCTTCTCTCTCTGTTTGAAGTAACAGAACTCACGCGTACTAAAAGTACTAGTGTTTGTGTTAAACAACACGCTCACTACTCTGTTGTGTTAAAGAACACTTAGAGTTTTCTCTCTGGAATACTGATTACTTCTACCAACTGAGAGAGAGGAGAGAACCTGCATATATAGCCCACGGGACGGTTGCCAAGCAGTTGCCTGCACTTCAGGGTAGTGGCAGAACCACTCCTGAACATGCAGCAACTGCTGCAACCGTTTCCGCTCTAATATGCAGCCAGCCATACGCACATACGCACACTGCGTACGCTGTGCACACTGCGCACTCTACGTACGCTGCGTATGCTGTGCACACTGTGCGCACTGGGCTGCGTACTGGGCTGCGTAACTGGGCCAGCGTAACTGGGCTCGTGTAACGGGCCGCGCAAGCACTATGCGCCTAGCGACGATGCTGACGTGCTAAGTGCAAAGTGCGCCAACAAAACGCCATATTACGCCTCATGAGCCCTTGAGCCCGAGTCCGAGCCCGAGCCCGAGTCCGAGTCCGAGTCCGAGTCCGAGTCCGAGGCCGAGTCGCTAAGCCCCAACGGGGCTTAGCTCCTATGGAAATAAATTTCCTAAGAGCAAAAAGCTTACAGCTTATTAATTGTTGATTAAGCCTTTATACCATTAATAATTAATCCCACATGGCACACACCCATGTGCACTACATGTGCATCTCCATAAAGAGTAAAGACTCATATATATGGAGATACACATTCCTTTCTAGCCGATGTGGGACTAAAAACCAAAACAAAAGGCTATAAACCCAACATTTGGTTGGTGGTCGAGGTTAGCAACGGAGCGGTGGTGATGGGTTCGGATTCAGGGAGTTTGTGGAGGAGTTGGTAGCGGTAGTGTGTGCTCATGGGTGGCTGGGAGCAGGGGATGGCCGCCAAAATACGACGTCAAGGCCCACAGTGGTGACTGGGTGTGGGTGATACTGGTGTTATTGATGATGGTTTTGGCAGTTGATCGCGGTGGTTCGGCGAGGTTGTGAAAGTAGGTGTCGAGGAGAGTCAACCGAGTGATAGATGGCTTTCTTATGTTAGCATGTACGATTTCTAATCTTCATAATGTTACTGATGGATTTGAAATTATATGTGCTGATTCTTGGTTATCCACAAGGAAAAGGATTTGGTCATGGGTTTAAAAGATTGGATAGGTACATCATGTGGATATGTATGGGAAGAAGGATTTGAACACTAAATAGGGATGATCTTCCAATTGATAAAATAAATCTCTCCTTTAGTTTAAAATAAACTTCTTAAACAAAATAAACAAATCAAAACCCCTTAAACTAATACTTGATATTATCAAGTAATTCAAATTATAGGATTTTGATCCCTCTCAATTAGATGACAACATACCAATTTAAAATAATATTTCATATTTAGCAAATAAATTCAAACATACAAATTTCAAATATTCCATAATTAATTAGACAATACTTTAGGTCATCAGGATAATATAATTTATATAAATTTAAAACTTAAATCGGTAATGATTATTTATTTTAATCGTATATATAATACTATCAATTAATTTAAATGATATATATATATTCAAACCTTAATCGACTAATTCGGTATCAAAATATTTTTAGTTTTATAGATCCAAGGTTAAATTCATCTACCGTAATAATAAACTAAATAATTATTTATAAAATCGAATAATCATCATTTAAATCAATTAAAATAATAAATAAAAATATTTTTAAAAAATTTCGGGAAGGGGAGCTACACATTGCGCAGTAGCCGTGTCTACGGTCTGATACGCGTGTCGTACAGCGCGTAGACACGTCGTAGACACGAAGTGTCGTGTCAAGAGTGAACACAACCATGTGACCACATGAGTCGTGTCGTGTCCACGAGCTCGTGGACTCGCCGTACGAGCCTGTACAGTGGCCGCGTGTTGGCGAGTGTTCGTGAGTGTCTGGACGCGTCGTGTCCTGTTGTGTGGACTCCATACGACTCGTGGGATACCCTGATATATTCACGAGCGTTTACCAACTATTAATTTGGGATTTTTACTTGATTTTGTGTTAGATTTAGGTTTTTCCCCATTGTCACTGATACGTGTACAATAACCTATTTTTTCTGAGATTTTGAATGTGTTTTAAATGATTTCAAATATATATATATATATATATATATATATATATATATATATATATATATATTTCAAAAACCAGTAATTTTATTGATAAAGGAGGAATTACAGGTTACAAAAAAGAAAGCTATCCAACTCCAATTAGATGCCATGATACAGGGATGGACGGATTGTGTTTGCAGCGCCTCAAAGCCTTTCCGACCTGTCTTCGAATCTCGACTAGCAGCTGAGTCACCGAGTATGAGTACTCCTCGTATCGCCAATTGTTTCTGTTCTTCCAACTCACCCAGCACATTGCAGCCACCACAATTTCCTTTAAATGAATGTTCGGTCTCCTCCACCACTCATCAAAATAGTTGAAGAGATCCAACCCCATTGATTGCCTGGAGATCGGATTGGAGTTGACGCCAGACTTGGACCACTAAGTCACCTTCTCCGAAGACATGTTTAGTCATCTCCGCATTAGGGCTTGAGCAACAATGGAATTTTGACACTAAATGGAACCCCAATGTTTAAATATTGTCATCCGTGGGCAATTTGTTGTGCAGTATCCGCCATAGTAAGATGGACCACTTGTAAGGTATACAAGAGCTCCATAGGTGTTTGAATTGAGGCCTGATAGTGAAAGGGATGCGAGTTACCTTCTAAGCAGATGCTACAGAGAACTTCCCTGATGATGTAGCCGACCAAGCCAAGTCTCCCGAAGCCATACAAGTAATATGATGATTAGCCATCTCCCGCCCTTGCAACATCCTTCGCCAGACATGAGAACACTTTTGTGGGGCTCCAGCTGAGTGCAAGTCCTGAAATTTACAATTCCTTGCTTTGATGAATCGCTGCCATAAGCCATCCTGGGTTTTCAATTTCTACCATAATTTGACTGTGAATGCATGCATCATTTCTTGTAAAGTTCTTATACCGAAGCCCGCTTCTTCGATCGGACGTTCCATAGAGCTCCAACTTGCCCATATATGTTTTTGTAATCCATCATTTGTACCCCAAAAGAACCAAACAAACAAATTCTCCAACCTATTAAGCATAGTCTTCGGGGGATTGCATGCTGCTATCGTATACATCGGAATAGAGAGAAAAACTGATTTCAATAATGTTAATTTACCTCCATACGAGAGAATTTTTTGTTGCCAACCTTCCAGGCGCCCTCTAATCTTTGCAACTAGATCATCATATAACCGGGTTGTTCGAACACCAACTGCCATTAGGCAGCCCAGATAGGTAAATGGAGGCTGTTTGATTTCAAAACCAGTTATAGCATGAAGCTCTTCCTTCCTGTCAAATGCTGGTAGTGTATAGATAGAGGACTTAGTGACATTGATGCTCTGTCCTGATGCTCGTTCATATCTTCTCAGCACCCCATGCAATAGTTGAACCGAGCGTACATCTCCCGCTAAAAAGAGCAGTACATCATCTGCAAATGCCAAATGGGTAATAGCAGGACAACCACTAGGAGCATAGTAATGTTTGAAGGATGCATTGTCCAGAATTTTATTGAGGTTTCTGGACAAGACTTCTGCAGCAATAATAAATAACGCCGGCGAGAGCGGATCACCCTGCCGAACTCCTCGAAAAGCTTCGAAAAAAACCTGAAAAAATACCATTAATAATAGTGGAATACCAGACATTGTTCATTAAGCGAAACACCATGCTAATCCATCCTTCAACAAAACTAAACTTCTGCATGACTTGCATCAAAAAAGTCCAGTCTACTCGATCATACGCCTCGGCCATGTCAAGCTTGATTGCAATATTTCCCCCTCTATTATTGTTGTTCATCAGGCTAAGCAATTCTTGAGCTAGAAAAATATTGTCAACTATCTCTCTTCCCCGAACAAACCCACTTTGTTCGGGAGAGATAATCCGAGGAAGAATAGGTGCAAGTCGTAATGCCAACAACTTAGAAATAACCTTGTTGAAAACAGTACATAAACTGATAGGACGAAAGTCAGTCATGTACCTGGGATTATTGTGCTTGGGGATCAGAACCAATAATGTGCTTGTGATAGCCTTTGGCAAATCGAAGCCTGCCATGAATAAGGATATGGCTTCCAACATATCATCTGCAATGATCGGCCAACACGTCACGAAGAAAGTGAATGTAAAACCATCAGGCCCCCCCGCACTGCTGACGTCCATACTTTTAATAGTATGTAAAATTTTGTCCTTTGTAGGCTCGGCAATAAGTGCTACATTATCATCCTCAAAAAGAAGACAAGGAACAACCTCCAATAAAGCAGCATCGTCTTCAATTCTAATGCTTTTGTATTAGGCTTCATAGTAGGTATTAGCCACATGCTGAATATCTTGTAATTCAGTTTTGGAGCAGCCTTCCGCATCTATGATGTGGTCAATGTGCAATTTCTGCGGCTTACTATTCACGCATTCATGAAAATACTTTGTATTCCGATCACCCTATAAATCCCAATGAAGACGTGCCTTCTGTTTCCAATATGAATCAACATATGAATGTCGCTGCTTCAACACTGCAGTAGATCTGTCCAGTGCCATCATTTTCTCACACAAACGATTAGCTTCAAAGGCCAATTCATCAGCTAACACTTGGTCCTCCGCAGCTTTAACCTCTTGAAATATATCACCAAACTTGTTATGGCTCCACTTAGAGAGAGCTATCCTACATGCTGCTAGACGATCACAAAATCGAACAAGGCTATTAGGATGATCAGTTGAGTTCCAAGCCTCCTGCACCAGCTGCATAAATCTCTCCTGTTTAGTCCAGAAATCCAGGAACCTAAATGGTCGTCTTACTCCATCCTTCCTGGCCAGTAATTTGATCAGCAAAGGGGCATGATCTGATTCAGCCCTATTCAAATGTTCCTCCTTCGACAACGGAGCGAGGTTAAAGAAATCCTGAGTAACCAGCATTCTATCCAACCTCGATCCTCTCCTCTCCCCGAACTTAGATCTAAACCAAGTGAATCTACTCCCAATGATAGGGAGTTCAGTAAGGCCAGCAGATAATTGAAAATTTTGAAACTCATGAATGGAGATTGGGCAAGGTAAGCGACTCCTAACCTTCTCATCAGCTCGAGCAATGGCATTGAAATCTCCTCCGACTGCCCAACGAATAGTGTAAGTAGAACATAAATGAAGGAGCCCATCCCACATGTTCCTACGTCCCTCTCTCTTATTATGACCATGTACAAAAGAGAACGTGACTTCCGACATAAATTCATTTCAAAAGCCGATGGAGACGGCTTGATCAAAAGAATCCAGCACAGAAATAGTGCACCCTGACTTGGCTAGTACCCAGATATTGCCCTTGTTATTTGCAAAGCTCTTGTCAAAACCAAGCTTAAGTTGATAATGAAACAGCTTAGATTGGTCCACTTTAGGTTCCAAAATGGTCAACAGCTGAATTTTATTCCTCCGACAAACATTACGAAGTCTTTTAAGAGCCATCTTGTTGGCAACCCCACGAATGTTCCAACACATTATGTTAAACATTAATGGGGATTGAGGTTCTACCAGACTTTGTGTGTGCAGAAACAGAGCGGAGGACCCTATCAGTTGGCTCCACTGCTCGCTTCTTGCGCTTAGGTTTTTCGGCTGCAGTCGCCACTCCAACCTCTTCTTCTTCAACCGCATCAGCCCAGTTCCGCACTTCACCTTCCTCTTCACTTCCTTCCTCATCACCCTCAACAGCTAATTCTGCAGTTTCCTGTTTTGGAGGATCAGTATAGAGAGAAACTGGGTCTTGATCATCATTACTTGCCAAAGCTTGATCAGTAGTGGCTTCTGTCCCATCATTAGGCTGATTGGACACTCCTGTAGTAACCGGCATTTCCTGATCCTTTTCGAAAATCTGATGGGTAATACCTGAAGAACGGAGTGAAGGCTGGTCTGAGCTGACGTTCCTCGATGGCTGGGCCGCATCTTCATGCTGAAGAATGTACGTAATCTCAAGCACTGGAGGTTGTGCGCTAGTGGACGCCGGAGTTTCCTTTTGGAGAGGCTCTTTCCCCATTGTCACTGATACGTTTGTGTATATATATATATATATATATATATATATATATATATATATATATATATATATATATATATATGAGATCATCTCCGGTTATTTGATTTTGTGGGGGTTCAATGTGGAGCTCGAATGGGCTTTGTGAATGAGGATACATAGGTTTAACTACTACAGGTTTCGAATTTCAGAAATGAGGTTTACATATATATGTGTTGAACTGGAAAGAGGGTACATGATATTTTTACTGAGACTTAGACTATTTCACTGCTGTACACACAAACCCAGACCTCAACTCTCCCCTACCAAGTTCTGGACACACAATTCACTAGTGTACATCAAACACAAAAACACACACGCCTACACATGAATGTACAATAGAAACACATAGGAACCCGAGAATACTATGTAAACTGTATACACACATGTAACCTGTTCACACACACACACACACACACACACACACACTCCCTAAACTACTGACCACACAGTTGTACACACACACACACTATGAAACAGTTGTACACACACACACTATGAAACAAATGTACACACACATATCCTATCACTCATAACCTGCACACACATACACCATGCAACTGAATACAATACACACACCCTAAGCACTGTCACACAAAATACTCTTGCCCACACACACTCATACATGTGAGGCACCCACATACACATATTCACATACACCCTTGACACCATGTATCCTTAACCCCCTTGTATGTAACCCCAATACACACACACACACATACACACATGTCACTCACTGATACACTCATAACTTGTACACACAGGTATGCCTATACACACACACCCCCTCTAACTTGCATTCTACATACACACACACACCATAACACTATCTACTATAATGTTGACACACACACTCGCCCCTATTTATATATCTACCATGTTTGTGCCTTGCTTGTGTATTTGGCACTAGCCTATATGAATGCCTATATATATATATATATATATATATATATATATATTGTATAGGTATATATATTACATCGTTGTATTTGTGTGTGTGATAACTTGTTTGGGCTTTGATTGTGTTTGAGTGCTAGCCTAGGCTTGGTTAGGCTTAGTGAGACTTGATTTGACTAGGATTGGCCTAGTTGACCTAGTTTGACTAGTAAAGTTGACTAGAGTTGACCAAGAGTTGACTTTAGTCTAGCATGACCTAGAATTTATATAGAATGCATTGTAAAGATTAATATTACCATTTTGGACATGTTGTCACCTGTGTTGCTCTAAACATGACTCATCTACTCTGTCTGGACATATATACTCATCGGATACTTAGGATAACAGGCGAGTACATTCTTTGACCGTTTCATACTTGATAGGATTTATATTTATGCTCTAGATTACTTTACTTGATGCTGTCACATTGTTCACACGGATTGGTACTATATGGATCCCATCATGAGATGTTATCCCCTCGGGAGCATCGTGTTACGTTATGTCATGTGTGTTTTACTTTCATCATGTACTTCGGTGCTTTTACCATTCATGTGTACTCTTGTGATTCATGTACTCTCATGTTTACAGAGCCCCTCATGTATACTTCATGTGCACCCATTTATGGGCCCCCATGGGAAATCATGTAAAATAACATAACTTGTCTAGATCCTTGTGTATTGATTGGGGTACGAGGAAGTATAAATGGTCATGTGCACAATTCCAAGGTAGTGTAATCATGTGCAAACTCTTAGAATAATCATGTGTAAATTCAAGCCGTTTACATGTCTATCTTGTACTCTATATCACTAGCCATTGTTAGTTCTTTAATTATAGTAGATATTTCTTTACCGTCATCTCTTTTACTTTATATATATTCTTCAGCGTTTCATGTATCTTACTCTATAGTATGCTTACATTTCCTGTCATATTATGAACTGCGTGAAACGTATTATGCTCGTTCCTGTCCTAGCTGGACCTGTTGAAATATTATAGATGACATTGAGGACTTCTGTCCTACATACTACGGAGCAGACCTAGATGACACCTGAGAGCTAGACTCCCAGGAGGACCCAGTCCTTGTAGAGGACATTACTCCAGTAGTCTAGGCTAGTTAGCTAGACTAGTTATTTTACTTTATTGTCTTGCCTTATTTTGGATACATTATGTACCTATTTAGGATTTTGTTATTTGGATGTTGTGGAGATCTTATTTTAGATACTTAGACTTTTTCTCCTATTGTATTTATTTTGGCGACCTTCATATCTATCTATTTTATCGTATTTTCTACCTTAGCTGTGATTGAGTTGTACATTTCTATATTGTCCTCTATTCGAAGCGTATACATTATACATGTACCTTATAATTGTTAGATGTATGTGACCTAGGACAACGTTCTACCGTCGACACTACGGCGTAGGCTGGATGTACCCACTTCTCGTGCCCCTACACTAAGTGCAGGTCATGACACATTTTTAGGTGTAGCCCATACAGGTCTAGATTTGTAGTGGTATTCGAACTAGAGTATCACTACAGCCTGCAGTAGGATATAGGATATAGTTTTGAGGTACTCAATCACATTAGGAAAACTCCGATCTAATACTTGTCATCTAAATTCTTGTTGATTAAATGTTTTCCTTTGAATAGATAAATTGTCCTCCTTTGATTTTTTGCTTCATTCTCAGTAATTGCTTCTTGTTTTGATCTGTCTTCATGATGGTTATGGAGACACGATCTCATCGCCCCGATCCGGGGGATACTATCGAGAGGTCGGCCACCTCTCGTCCTATTCAGCAGGGCCTCGAGACCGTAGCTCCTGTTGTGCCAACTCAGGTTGACATTTTTGCTGTATTTGAAGGTACACCTCTGCCTATACAGAGACCTTCTCCCGTTATTCTTGATTTATCACAGCAGCAGCAGAGGCAGTTCCAGCTACAATAGTTCTAGGGTCAGGGCCATACACCTTTCCAGCAGGTGCAGCAACAGCATCCGAAGGTTCAGCCGCAGGCACTCAAGCAGTAGCCCGGGAGGTTCCTACTCTGCGGTTCAGTGGAGCACTAGCTGAATCAGTGTTCCATGTCTTCAGGACGAGCAGCTTAGGGAGCGGGAGCCAGAGCTCCAGCAGTGCAGCAGAAGGGACCCTTGCAGACTCAGCAACAGAGGTTCACTCAGCATCACCAGCAGGCCAGGGAGGTCAGCAGGGGCGAGCTTTCGCCATGGCAGTTGAGGATACAGAGGCTATCGGGGAGCTGGTCCCAGGTTCTATTTTTCTCGACTCTATTCCAGCTTTTGCATTGTTCGATTCAGGGGCTTCCTACCGCTTCGTATCTGTATCTTTTGCTATTAGATACCATATTGTATCTGAATCGTTGTCTAAGACTTGCAAGATCACGACCGAGGGTGGTATTATCCTAGTTAGTGATATTTGCAAGGGTCGAAGAGTTGATTTGGGAGGCCGAGAGTTGGATGTGAGTCTGCTGGTGATGCCATTACCGAACTACGTTATCGTACTCGGTATAGAATGGTTGAGCAGGTACCATGCTAGCATAGATTGCCGCAGGGGTAGAGTTCTTTTTAGAGCACCCGGAGAGCCAGAGTTTGAGTTCACCCGACAGCAAGCAGAGTAGAGCAGCAAAGTCTTCTGTGGAGTATTAGTTGAGGAGCAGGCAGTGCCACACCCTTTGATAGCGGAGTTCATGGACGTCTTTTCGGATGATTTACCAGGACTACCACCAGACAGAGATACGGAGTTCTCTATAGACTTAGTGCCCGTCGCAGAGCCGATATCTCAATACGTCTATAGGGTGAACAACAGCGAGCTGGTAGAGTTGAAGAAGCAGGTAGATGTGCTGCAGGACAAGGGCTTCATCCGATCGAGTTCTTTACCATGGGGTGCATCGGTACTCTTTGTACAGAAGAAGGATGGGTCGGTCAGGATGTGTATCGACTACAGGGCACTCAACAGCCTCACGATCAAGAACAAGTACCCTTTGCAGAGGATCGACGATCTCTTCGATCAGCTGAATGGGGCGAGGGTATTTTCTAAGATTGATTTGAGGTCGGGTTACCATCAGGTGAAGGTGTAGAAGAAGGATATCCCGAAGACCGCATTCAGGATACGGTATGGCCAGTTTGAGTTCATGGTGATGTCGTTTGGGTTGACTAATGCCCTGACGGTATTCATGAACCTGATGAACAAGGTATTCCACCAGTACTTGGACATGTTCGTGGTGGTGTTCATCGATGATATCCTAGTGTACTCGAAGACTGAGGAGGAGCATGAGGAGCACTTGAGAGTGGTTCTGGAGACTCTCAAGAGAAAGGAGCATTATGGCAAGCTCTCGAAGTGTGAGTTCTTTCTGGACAGAGTTGACTTCTTAGATCATGTGGTGACTAGAGATGGGATCTCAGTTGACCCGAAGAAGATTACGGCAGTTGAGGCTTGGACAACACCGTATTTAGTAGCGGAGATCAGAAGCTTCTTGGGATTGGCAGGCTACTATAGGAGGTTCGTGCAAGATTTCTCCTGAGTTGCATAGCCATTGACTAGGCTGACCTGGAAGGATGCATAGTTTGTCTGGTCAAAGGAGTGTCAGGTCGCTTTTAATTAGTTGAAGAAGCGGCTGACGACAGCTCCGATTCTGACATTGCCATCAGGATCAGGAGGGTTCGCTATCTACAGTGATGCCTCAGGAAAGGATTTGGGTTGTGTCTTACAGCAGCATGGGAAGGTGATTACCTATGCTTCGAGGCAGTTATGTCCCCATGAAAAGAACTACCCTACCCACGAGTTGGAGTTGGCAGCAGTTATTTTTGCTTTGAAGTTGTGGAAACATAATTTATACGGAGAGCGGGTGGAGATCTTTACAGATTATAAGAGCTTCAAGTATGTGTTTACACAGAAGGAGATCAACATGAGGCAGCGCAGGTGGTTGGAGTGGATGAAGGACTTCAATATTTCACTACAGTATTACCCAGGGAAGGCCAACATGGTTGCCGATGCCTTGAGTAGGTATCCGACAGCCATGCATTTGACGATGGACCGTCACTTACTAGGAGATTTGGAGAGCCTGGGGATCGAGGTGGTTCTGCCAGGAGTTCAGATGTAGATGTGGGGCCTTCAGATTCAGTCGAACTTGATGGAGAGGATCAAGTCGACTCAGTTCGAGGGTGTTGTTCTGCGGTATCCGAGAGCAGTTTCGAGCAGGATTGGTGGATGATGAGTTTACTCTTGCAGAGGAAGGCACATTGAGGCACGGTTCCAGACTGTGTGTGCCCAGTGGAGTGCTCCGGGAGCAGGTCATGCAGGAGGCCCACCGATCTCAGTACTCTATACATCCCGGTGCTAACAAGATGTATAGGGATCTGAGGGAGCATGTTTGGTGGTATGGGATGAAGCGGGAGGTAGCTCGCTTCGTAGCCAGATGTTTGGTCTGTCAGTAGGTCAAGACAGAAAGACAGAGGCCAGGAGGTTTGTTGCAGCCATTGTCCATTCCAGAGTGTAAGTGGAAGCACATCATGATGGACTTTGTTTCTGGATTGTCGCGTACACCAGGAAGGAAAGACGCAATTTGGGTCATCGTAGACAGGTTGACCAAATCGGCCCACTTTTTGCCATTTAAAGTGGGTATGTCTACTGAGAGGCTAACAGAGATGTATATGCGGCAGATTGCCAGGATTCATGGAGTTCCGGTGAGCATTGTCTCGGATCGGGATAGTCACTTTACTTTCTATTTCTGGCGGAGTCTGCAGACTAGTTTGGGCACTCAGCTCAAGTTTAGTACTGCATAGCACCCTCAGACGGACGGACGGTTAGAGAGGACTATTCAGACACTCGAGGACATGCTGCGGACTTGTGTTTTGGATTTTGGAGGATCTTGGGAGGATCACCTGCACTTAGTAGAGTTTGCATACAACAACAATTTTTAGGCCAGCATTGAGATGTCACCATTTGAGGCATTGTACGGGCACGGATGTCGTATACCCTTGTCTTGGGATGATGTTGGAGAGCCAGCTTTATTGGAAACTGAGATGGTTGTAGATGTAGCCGAGAAGGTGAAGCTCATCAGAGACCGGATTCACGTGGCACAGGACAGACATCGGCACTGGGCTGATAGCCACCGCAGATCCTTGGAGTTTGAGGTACAGTTTAGGGATAGGATTAGAATTAGGAGTTGTTTTGTTTGTGATTTTGTTTGACCATGTTTGAATATATTAGTAATTGAGACCTTATTTTTATTAGGTTGGAGATCTGGTTTGCTTGAGGATATCTCCGACACGTGGTACGATACATTTTGGTGGAGGTGGGAAGCTTAGCCCATGCTTTATTGGACCTTTCGTGATCAGCGGGAGAGTCGGTGATGTGGTTTACAGGCTAGACTTGCCACCTACACTAGTGGGAGTACACAACATATTTCACGTGTCATAGCTGAGACGGTATGTGGCAGATCATAGCCATGTACTCGATCACTCAAAGATTGGGGTGGGACCTACTCTTAGCTATCAGAGCAGCCTGTGGAGAATCTGGATCGACAAGAGAAGGTTCTGAGAAACTAGGTGATACCTTTGGTTCGCGTCGCATGGAGGCATCATTCTCCAGGAGAGTCTACTTGGGAGCGGGAGGATGAGATGCGCGAGCGAAACCCATATCTTTTTGGACCTTGAGGTATGATTGTCTATCCTTCTCATCAGTTCAGTTTTGCCTTTCAATTTCGAGGACAAAATTCTTTTAAGGAGGGTAGATTTGTCATTATAATATTTTAGTCTTGAGGGTATTTTGGTCATTTTGGTTTTTGTGAATTATTTTATCATTTATTGCATTGGTGTGTGATTTTTAACTTTTGCTAGTTGTGACTTTAGAGACTAGCCTAGAGTTTGACCTTGACTTTAGTGACTTAGTTAGCATGGTGTGGGACCCTAATGTTACTTAAGTTGGTCTTAGTCGACTTGAGTGTGGCTAGGATTCATGAGAGGATTGGGAGAGTTTTGTATTTGGACTTATAGCTAAAGGGTTGAGCTAGCTAGCTTATGAACTTGGCTCAAAGCCAATTAACATGAAACCCTAACCCTAATCCCCTACATGGTCGGCCACCACAGCCCAATTATAACCTAATTTTAGCCTATATATTGTCTCTTCATAACCACTTGCCTCTTTTAGAAATTCTCCTTTAGGAAACCCTAATTTCTTTCCCCTTTCATCATTCCTCCACTAAATTGATCCCAATCTTTTGCATTTGATTCCAAATCTGGAGTAGAAGAAGGAGGAGGCTAGCTTGCAAGGAAGGGAGCTCATGGGACATTGCTTAAGGAAGGAGACTTCACTATTTGGGACTTTTTCTTGGAGATTGGCTCTCTTAGGTAATCCCTACAAATCACCTTAAAATCCTGATTTAATTCCATAACTGCATCCAACTAGGTGTCCCCTAGCTGTAGAAAAAGTTTGGTAGAAATTCATATTGGTTTGGTGTTCGTATCGGACACGTATCAGTGTAGGCTTATAGGTGTTTGATGAAATGCCTCAATGGCGATTTTATTGTTGTTTTTGAAATATTTTTGAACAAACTTGTAAAGCTACATGTGCTCTTGGATTTCATGCATGACTGAGCCGATCATTGGCTTTGTGTCGTGTCGAATGAGAGGCTGGACACGCCGTACAGACCATACAAGCAGTGTCCTGCTACCCGACAGCAAGTTCTTCGTGTCTGTGTCACTTGGACAAGTGACACTTGGTGAGTGCCTTGGGGAAGTGACTAACACATCAGCCCCTAAGTGGCGAGTCGAGTCGTGTCGTGTCGGCATCGTATTTGTGAGTGCACTAATTTTATGTACACTATATAGTAGTCGTGTCTAGGCTCTGATACGCGTGTCGTACAGAGCGTAGACACGCCATGGACACAAAATGTCGTGTCAAGAGTGTAGCCCTATGTGTGGGCAACACATGGACACAACCATGTGACTCCACGTGAGTCGTGTCGTGTCCACGAGCTCGTGGACTCGCCGTACGAGCCTCTGCAGTGGTTGTGTATTGGCGAGTGTTCGTGAGTGTCCAAACACGTCGTGTCCTATTGTGTGGACACCATAAGACTCATGAAACACCCGGATATATGCACGAGTGTTTACCAACCATTAATTTGGGATTTTTACTTGATTTTGTGTTGATTTGTGTATTTCTCCATTGTCACTGATACGTGTACAGTAACCTGTTTCTCCTGTGATTTCGAATGTGTTTTAATTTATTTCAAATATAAATTTATATGTTATATATATATGTGAGATCATCTCTGGTTATTTGATTTTATGGGGGTTCAATGTGGAGCTCGAATAGGCTGTGTGAATGAGGATACATAGGTTAACTGCTACAGGTTTCGAATTTCTGAAATGAGGTTTACATATATATGTGTTGAACTGGAAAGAGGGATTACATGATATTTTTCCTGAGACTTAGACCATTTTAATGCTGTACACACAAACCCAGACCTCAACTCTCCCCTACCATATTCTAGACACACCATTCACTAGTGTACATCAAACACACACACGCCTACACATGACTGAACACTAGAAACACACAGGAACCCAAGAACACTATGTAAACTGTACACACACACACATGTAACCTGTTCACAAACACACATACACACACACACACACTCCCTAACCCACTGACCACACAGTTGTACACACACACACACACACACAATGAAATATTTGTACACACACAATGAAATAACTGTACACACACACATCCTATCACTCATAACCTGCACACACACACCATGCAACTGAATACAATACACACACCCTAAGCACTGTCACACAAAATACTCTTGCCCACATACACATATTCACATGCACCCCTGACACCATGTATCCTTAATCCCCTTGTATGTAACCCCAATACACACACATGTCACTCACTGATACACTCATAACTTGTACACACACACCCCACACAAGTATGCTTATACACACACACACCCTCTAACTTGCAATCCACACACACACACCATATCACTATCTACTATAATGTTAACATACACACTCACCCCTATTTATATATCTACCATATTTGTGCCTTGCTTGTGTATTAGGCACAAGCCTATATGAATGCCTATATATACATATTATATAGGTATATATATACATAGTTGTATTTATGTGTGTAATAACTTGTTTGGGCTTTGATTGTGTTTGAGAGCTAGCCTAGGCTTGGTTAGGCTTAGTGAGACTTGATTGGACTATGATTGGCCTAGTTGACCTAGTTTGACTAGTGAAGTTGACTAGAGTTGACCAAGAGTTGACTTTAGTCTAGAATGACCTAGAATTTATATAGAATGCATTATAAAGTTTAATATTACCATTCTGGACATGTTGTGACCTGTGTTGCTCTAAATAGGACTCATCTACTCTGTCTGGACATATATACTCATCGGATACTCAGGATATCAGGTGAGTACAATCTCTGACCGTTTTATACTTGATAGGATTTATATTTATGCTCTAGATTACTTTACTTTATGTTGTCATGTTGTTCACACGGATTGGTACTATATGGATCCCTTCATGAGATGTTATCCCTATCGGGAGCATCGGGTTATGTCATGTCATGTGCATTTCACTTTCATCATGCACTCCGGTGCTTTTACTATTCATGTGCACTCTTGTGATTAATGTACTCTCATGTTCACAGAGCCCCTCATGTATACTTCATGTGCACCCATTTATGGGCCCCCATGTGAAATCATGTACAAAAGTATAACTTGTCTGGATCCTTGTGTATTGATTGGGGTACGGAGGAGTATAATTGGTCATGTGAACAATTCTAAAGTAGTGTAATCATGTGCAAACTCTTAAAATAATTATGTGCAAATTCATACCGTTCATATGTCTATCTTGTACTCTACATCACTAGCCATTGCTAGTTCTTTACTTATAGTAGATATTTTTTTACAGTCATCTCTTTTACTTCATATATATTCTTCTGCATTTCATGTATCTTACTCTATAGCATGCTTACATTTTCTGTCACTGCGTGAGATGTATTGTGCTCGTTCCTGTCCTGACTGGACCTGTTGAAATATTACAGATGACATTGAGGAGTTCTATCCTACATACTACGGAGCCGGCCTAGATGACACCTGAGAGCTGGACTCCCAGGAGGACCTAGTCCTTACAGAGGACATTACCCCAGTAGTCTAGGCTAGTTAGCTAGACTAGTTATCCTACTTTATTGTCTTGCCTTATTTTGGATACATTATGTACCTATTTGGGATTTTGTTATTCTGGATGTTGTGGAGATGTTATCTTAGATACTTAGACTTCTTCTCATATTGTATTTCTTTTGGCGACTTTCATATCTATCTATCTTATCATATTTTCTACCTTAGCTGTGATTGAGTTATATATTTCTATATTGTCCTCCATTCGGAGCGTATACATTATACAGGTACCTTATAATTGTTATATGTATGTGACCTAAAACAACGTTCTACCGTCGACACTGCGGCGTAGGTTGGACGTACCCACTTCTTGTGCCCCTATACTGGGTGTGGGTCGTGACATGAACTGATGGATAAATGAGTGAAAAAGAGTTCAATGGAATACCAAACTCTCGTTCCGAATGTGGACTCACAGATTTGAACTAATCACTAACCCTTGTCCCGAGTGTGGACTTACGGGTTAGTTCAAGGCAAACACCCTCGTCCCGAGTGTGGTCTGTCTGGTCCAAATGAACAAGTCATCACCCTTGCATCGAGTATGGACTCACGGATGTAAACAGATCAAGAAAAACACCCTCATCCCGAGTGTGGACTCTCTGGTGTAACTGGTCAAACCTCATCCCAAGTATGGACTCTCTGGTTGAGAAAACGATAATAGAAATTAGCTGTTCAACTACACGTACTCATTCTATAACATGACTCAGTTGAGGTACAGGTGATGACAAGGTACAACTTAGTCAAGACACAGATAAGGACAGCTCTAGATGAACTATAATATGAACAATCCTGGTATAACTACACTATCATGTAATGAAAGATGGAATGCAAGCAAGACAATAAACTGGTAAACATGGAACGCAAAAAATATATGAATCAAATCAAGTAGAGTAACTAAATGATAACAAAATAAAAGCAGAAGAACTATAAGCATGAAAATGAACTGTAGAGGGAGGCAAGGTATCTTGCCTGGTGGTAGCACGAAGAACCAGCAATATACCGTCAACTAGTAAGCCATAAAGCCCAAATCTCACAACTGTCTTCGAAAGCTGAAATAAACATTACCAGTATTTTTAGAATAGTCAAATCAGCTAGGATTGCCTATCTATAAGTCCTATTCTGGACACAGGGTCAAAACGATCATTTTGGGCTAAAACGATGTCCGCCGTTTGACCCACTTTGCACCAAAAAATGTGCCAGAGTCAATGGTCTCTAAAGCCGTCAAACTATATGTCTACAGATTTGGTTTGATGATACGAACCCAACCGTATGTCCAAAGTTGGATTCTAGCGGGCCGTGCACAAAATTGCCCGTTGAGTCGGATCGTAGGCCCGCAAAATGGCGATCCGATCAACGGTCTCTGAATCGGACCAAACTTGGCATACAGGACTATAAAAATGATACGGTCCTGTTGGTGCAAGTTTCGTCTCGATCTGACGAACGTGCACAAAGTAATTGGAAAATTTGCAAAAAGGTCGATACGGTCAATTTTGACGGATACGCGTCAAATTCGTCGCGCACACACAACCAATTTGAATTCCGTCAAAGCCCATACGTCCGCAAAGTCGATACTCACCTTTCGATGTTTTTGGTTCGCGACCACGTCGCCCGGTTTGGCAGGTCGTACGTTGTATCGGAGGTTTTTCTAAAAATAATTCTGTTTTTGAAAATTGTTTTCTCTGATTTTCAAGATCTATTTTTCTGGCATACATTTGATGAAATCAAAAAACTATGAGAAGGTTTTTAATTCTGTATAGGTTGTCTACATATCAGTTTAAATATATTTTTAGTTTGCTGCTGTGTTGCCTAATAATCGCCTCACAAAACAGGGTTATGGGTGATTTCCTGTTTTGTTTTTGAACGGGAAATCCCTCGACTTTGTGTCAATTTATCAAACAGCAGTGTGCGTCTAAAGGTAAATTGTTTAAAGGGACTTAAAGGTGTATAAGTTGTCTTCGTACCTGAAAAGACGGTTCTCAAAACGAAGAACCGAGCGCCAAGCAATCTCGGCGTGAATCGGGGTGTTCGACTGTTGCTTGCTGTCGTTGCTGTCTACTGCGGCTGCTGTCATGGCCGGTTGTCGCATGCACGGCCGACCTTTGATGGCTCTGGCGGTGCACAGCGGTGGCACGTAGGATTTTGGGGTGGTCGCCGGCGAGGTGGTGAGGAGACAAGGGTGGGTGCGAGGGTTTTAGTTAGGGTTTTGATCTCCTCTACCCGGTTTATATAGCAACTGCTATATAAGATTTGGGGGTCATGTTTTAGGTAGAGGTGTCTGGGCTGTGTTGTGCTGGGGAGAAAGAAGCTTGGCTGGGCTTCCTTGTTGGGTTTGGGATTGCTCCCCTTTGGGCTCGAGTTGAGCCGGGCTGGGATTTACTCCTATTTCATCTTTCTTTTTCTATTTATTTCTATATTAATATATATATACAAACCTATATTTAAAGCCTTGAGAGAATAATAGGTTCTGCACATGATTTAGATATATACTAATAATATTTATAAAATATCCTGAAATATATCCCTTGTGGCAACATATATTCCTTAGTTATATATATATATATATATATATATATATATATATATATATATATATATATATATATATATTTTTATTTTTTTATTTTTTTTTAAAGAAACCCCCTTTTATTAAAAATCAAGGCTCAAAAATTGAAGCCTGACACGTATACAAGACAAAAGTATACCAAAAGGGAAGGACAGGGAAAAAGACCGGACGCGACCGTCAAAACTAAAAGAAAAACGGTTGCCCGAAAGCCGGAGAACTGTGTGAGCAAAGGGATCTCCGTTTGCCGTATTGCCGGTGAATCTCCCGGATTAGCTGATCAGCCGAGTATTGGTGTCCCTCGTATCTCGCTTTGTTGCGATTTTTCCAGATAGCCCAGGTGGCGGCCGCTGCAACGATCTGGTGGCCGTGGGAAGCGGCACCCCAGTGAGCCAGAAGATCGATAAAGCGCCCGTCGTCTGGAGAGGTGTTGTAGTTGTGATTGAGGGTGCTCCAGATTTTGTCATGGAGGCTGCCTTCCCTGAAGATGTGGTCGATAGTCTCCGTTTGACGCTCGCTGCAACAGTTACAAGCGTATGCCAGGCTAAAACCGATGGAGTTAAGGTTGTCGTCAGTGGGAAGTTTATTTCTCATGACTTTCCACAGGAGGAATGACCATTTCTTAGGGATGCAAGAGTTCCAATAACGCGCAATGAAAAGGTCAGGGCCGTTATCTTGGATCGAGAGTCTAGCCGATCGCACTGAAAAAACACCAGAAGCTGCTAGCGACCACCTCAGCTGATCAGCTTCGATACCTATGGAAAGACCGTGCTGGCGAATGCTGTCAACAGATTCGATGCCAGACCAGTCACGGATTCTATCCCAATTCTAAACGTTGTTGGTGGGATTCCACAGGTCTTTGATCCTGCAGTTTCTCGGGGAGTCGATGATGTTCGGGATAAGGCAGTCACCTGTCCACCTTTCCAGGAATGGGTTGGACTCGCCTGTACCCAGATGAAGTCTGATCGTGGGTTCGGCCAGTTCCCGGCCCCGAAGAATACGACGCCAAGCCACGGAAGACCTGCTGTTAGCAGTGGCAGTCGCAGGATGGATGTGTCTGAAGTACCTGGCCTTCATAAACTTGGTCTACAGGTTATTGCCAGTGCGTAATTTCTACCACAGTTTATTGAAAAGGCTTTGACGATGTGATCGAGTTTGGTGAATCCAAGCCCGCCGTTAGCAGTTGGGGAAGCCATAGTGTCCCAACTGGCCCAGTGGTGTTTGTCTTGCCCCTTGTTGTGCCTCCAGAAGAAGTTGCAAAAGATCTGCTCAATCGACAAGATAACCTTCCTGGTCGGGAAGCAGGCCGCTAGGGTGTGGATGGGGACGGAGTTGAGCACATGATTGATGAGGATGATTTTCCCGCCTGGAGATAGGGTTGCATTATGCCATCCTTCGATCTTGTTCCTGATTTTGGTGATTAAGTTCTCGTAGATGCTGGCGTTAGATTTCCCATACGCCAAGGGGGCACCGAGATAGTGGAAAGGAGGATGAGCTACCGCAATGGAGGTGAGGTTGGTGAGTCTGGCCGCATTCTCGATATTGAAGCTGTGATGGGAGTAGATGGTACTCTTGGATAGGTTAATCTTCTGGCCGGAGCAACTGGAGTACCACGCCAGGGTATTGTGAACCACCTCCATGGAGCCAACGTCCCCGGAGGAGAAGATGAGAAGATCGTCGGCAAAAGCCAGGTGGGTGATGGTGGGGCATCCGCTAGCAGTGTGGAATTGCTGGAAGTTGGGGATGTTAACCATGTTGTTGAGGTTTCTGCTCAGGGCGTCGGCTGCAATGATGAAGATTGTGGATGATAGGGGATCGCCCTGTCTGATTCCTCTGCTAGATTTAAAAAATCCCTCAGATTGGCCGTTGATCACTGTGGAGAACCATGAGTTGCTGATGGATCTCCACACGATGTTGGTCCAATTCTCGGAAAATCCGAATGCTCTGAAGACCCAGATCATGAATTGCCAATCTAGTCTGTCGTAAGCTTTTTCCATATCAATTTTGATGGCGATGTTGCCCCCTCTAACCGGAAATTTCATGCAGGTGATAAGTTCCTGGGCCAGCATGATGTTGTCTTGGATGTTCCTACCGCGAACGAATCCGCTTTGCTCTTCCGAGATGATTTTGGGGAGGGTTTCGGTCATTCTGGAAGCGATGATCTTGGAGATGATTTTGTTGGTGAATGTACAAAGACTGATGGGTCGGAAGTCGCGGAAGGAGTTGGGGTTGTCTTTTTTTGGGATGAGGATGAGATTGGCACTGGAAATAGCTTTTGGATAAGGAGCTCCTTCGAAGAAGGCGATCGCCGCTGCGGTGATGTCCTGCTTGATAATATCCTAGCAAGTGCGGAAGAAAGTCCCCGAAAAGCCATCTGGGCCGGGGGCGCTGTGCGCGTTCAAAGCCCATACCGCGTCTTTCACTTCCTGTTCAGACAGAGGGCGCTCCAGCAGAGCATTGTCGGAGTCGCTAATGATGGTGGGGATTTGGTCGAGGAAAGAGTTGTCTTTGAAGATCGTCTCCTTGGAGAATAATTTGGTGTAGAAGTCTGCGGCCGCCACTTGGATCCCCTTGTGGTCCGATCTGATGATGCCTTGGTCGTCGGTGATATGATGAATCGAAAGTTTGTTTCTTTTGCCGTTGACGCAGGCGTGGAAATATTTGGAGTTTTTATCCCCGTCACTGTCCCATTTCAGTCTGGCTTTCTGCTTCCAGAAGTCGGTCTCAACTTTGAGCCTGAATTTGAGTATAGCCTTGGTAAGGTTCATGGCTCTCCTCGCCGCTGGGGATCGATCGGAGAGGAATAAAGCTTCAGCTCGGGTGACGTCGTCCTCAGCGACGCGTATCGCTTGGAATATGTCCCCGAATGCTTGTTTACTCCAAGTGGACAGAGCTTTCCTGGTGGCTTTGAGTTTGTTGCTGACCCGAGTGAGAGGATGGGGGGAGTCCTGGCTGTGCCACGCCTCTGCCACGATGCTCAAGAATTGCGGGTGATTGGTCCAAAAGTCGAGGAATTGGAAGTTCTTTTTAGATGGGAAGGTTCTGCTTTTGATTTCCACCAGGATAGGGGCGTGGTCAGATTCGGTGGAGTTGAGGTGGGTCAGGGTGGAGCTGATTCTCATGTCGTGGCCAACGCGCGTTGGTGAGGGCTCTGTCCAGCCGGGAATATTGACGGCGGTCGCCGTCCTGCATGTTGCACCAAGTGAATTCGCTGCCTTTGAATTGAAGAGGGGTAAGGTGAGCATTGAAAATGAAGTTGTTGAAGTCATGCATGGCTGACAAGGGCGTAGGCCGACCTCCAATCTTCTCGTCTCTGCAGGTGATGGCGTTGAAGTCCCCTATGCAAAGCCAGGGGGTATTGGTATTGAGGTGATAGGTGTCTAGCAGGTCGTTCCATAGGTGTTTCCGTTCAGCGATGACACAGCTACCGTGGACCGCCGAGATTATGGCCCGCTCAGGAAGGGTGGGGTGGAAGACCCGAGCAAGAGAGGGCTTGTTGGGTGTCCTGGATGATATCGAGATTGACCTCCTTCGATCCGAGAATCCAGATGTCGTTCCTGCTGGCAATAGCCGTTGGGAGGCCCAGAGCTAACTGAGTAGATTTGAGACGTTTGGCGGGGATTTTGGGTTCGATGATGATGAAGATGTCGATCTTGTGAATTTTCCGAAGACTGGTAATTCTCCGTAATATTGGTTTATTAGCCAGGCCGCGAACATTCCAAGATAGGATGTTCAGCATTAAGAGATTATTGGGATGTTTTTTTGTTCCGCCTTGCAGCGGATCTAGTTTGGATGGTGGCGGACTTGTCGGAGCCTGATTTGCTCCGTTGGGTGTCAACCGTGTTGACGTTCGATGATGAGGGCGGATTGTAGTTGTGGCACTCGAGCGAACCGGGTGGAGGTCCAATCAGATTGCCAGCTGAGTCGACTGCTGTATCCTCCGGGGGAATGGCGAGGGAGTCGTGCACGCTCTCGGTTAGCAGTTGCTGGAGGGGGGCACCTGCTGCTAGCACTTGTAGGCCTCTCCTCACTTGATCTGGTCCAAGGATGGCTAGGACTTCTTCGACTGGGATCGCACTGGGGGACTGAAGAGAATCTATGGAGTGGGGAGGAGCCGGGAGGGTGGCCCCCTGACCAGAGGGGAGCTGTCGGTGATCTGCGTTGCCAGCTTCGGTGGCGTCCTCCCCGTGCGAGAAGATGGGGTAGGAGGGTGGCAGGTCGGGGGTGTTGGAGCCGTCTCGGGAGAAGCCTGGCTCCGGGTCCACTGAATCGAGAATAGCGAATTGGTTGGAGGTTTCTATGTGTTGGGGAATGAAAGGGATCAGGGCCCTGCTCGGCGCTTCACTGGAGGTTGGCTCTCCGAAACTGGAATCGAATCGAATGTGGGAGTTTAGAAGGGGGAGAATAGGCGACTTGGGGGTGATCCCGACCTCCAGGTCGATGTCTTTCCTGGGTGGCTTCTTTTTAAGATCCGGATGCAGGCGGTGACAGTTCTTAGGAAGGTGGCCCCTTAGGTGGCAGTGGTTGCAGAATAATATGTGGTTGTCGTAGAGGATTTGTTGTGTGTGGGAATGATTGCCAAGCTCGATGTTGATGAAGTTGGAAGGTTCGGAAGTGAGGTCGAGTTCAACACAGATTTTGGCATAGTGGGCTTTGGTGAGGTTACTGGTCACGGGAGCCGATGCCACATACGTCCCGAAGGAGTTGGCGATACGCTTTAGCGTCGCTGGAACAAAACAGATTAGGAGGAGGTTGGGAAGGGTAACCCATGCTGCAACCGTTGCAGAATCTTCTTTGGAGTTGAATTCTGGTGACCATTTGATAATCTTCATCTGGTGGGAGTCAATCTTGCTTGTTCCCTTGGACCACACGGTCCTGTGATCGCGGTCTGAAGATAGGATGCAGGAGAATGTGTCTGGGGTCGAGGGGGGCCACTCGATATTCGTTCGCGAGATTCCATTTGGCGATAGCTTCCTGCACTCTGGGAAGTTTGGGGCAACCGGTGGAGAATTTAAGGATGAATGTGTGTGGAAAGGCCGTAGACAGCGACGACAGTTCCGAGTCGGAGAAGGGGATGACGGGGGTAGAGTTCTCTTGCGGGAATTCTATGTCTGGCAGATGGACGTCTGGGAGGATAGCGCCCTTCGAGGGAAGGAGGTCCGGACGAAGCATGGCGGCGTAGGAGGGTTGAGGCGGTCCGGAGGAAGCAAGACCCGAAGGGACGGAACGGGAGAGCGGGGGAGCGCTGAGGGGATTAGGGATCTCGGTACCGAGGGGGGGAAGAGGGGGCCGTTGAGGACCCCCCGGGCGGCGCGACAAGGGGGGGGGAAGCGGAGATCACGCCACCACCGGAGGGGGAGGGGGGGAACTGGGGTGGAAAGTCCGACACAAGGGGGGGTATGACTAGGATTCCGCCGGAGGAGGACGGAGACCGAGAGGGCTTGGAGCGGGAGAGGTCTCCGTGAACTCGGGGCGCGCCCCCCCCAAATGAAGGAGAACGGACCGATGTGCGCAAGGGGGGTGGAGGAGCGAAAGGTACCGGAGACGAGCCGATGAAGGCTGGCATGCCTGAGGAAGGGGGAGTGGCCTGGGAGGATGTGAGGACAGAAGGTAGGTGCGCCGATGGGCTAGGGGGAGGCCGCTCCAGAAGGGCCCCAGCAGGTGCACTGGTGGAATACGCTGGGGGACGGGGGCCCCACGCTGCAGAGGGGTAAACACGCAGATGCGCGGTGGGGGGAGCAGAGGCCCAAGTCTGCTGGGCGGAAGCCTACTCCAGCTGGGGCCCACTTGGGGCACAAAGGGCGCAGGATGGCACAAAGCATGAAGGCTCCAAGGCTGGCGCAGGAAGGGTGGCACATGCCCGAACTGGCTGGGGCCCACGAGGGTCACTGAGAGGCGCAAGGAGACGCTGGTCCCCAGAGGAGGAAAGATCTGGCGAAATGTGGGCCTGGGGCTGCGAGCCAATGAGGAAAGGAGGCAGCGCCTGGAGGGACCCGCGAGGAGACAAGGGGGAGAAGTGGCTGGGATAACGTGCATGAGCTGCTGCTATCCCAGAGGGGAATTGCGCAGTGGCTTGGGTAGGAGCCCACGCCAGCTGGGCACTGGATTGCGCAAGGGATGGCACAATGACTTGCGCAGGGGGGGTGCCAAGACTTGCGCAGGGGGGGCATAAGCCCATCCCAGTAGGGACCCACGCGGGTCGCTGAAACGCGCACGGGAGTGCACGTCCCCAATGGTGACAAAATCTGGCGCCTGGGAAAAGAAAGGAGACCGTGCCTGGTGGGACCCGCAAGGGACAGCTGCTTGTCCAAAGGGGACAGCCTCGGGTCTAGCGCCAAGGGTGGCATGCCCAAGCTGCTTACCAGCGAGGGGCCCAAGGCAGGAGCAGCTGGAGAGCTCGGTACCCGATGGAGGTACAGGAGAGTTCGAAAAAAATGGATGGGCGGGAAAAGAAGGCTCCATCGAGGACGGCCCGACGACGGAGGCTCCGTAAGCCGGGAAGTGGACCGGAGCGGACGGCGCTCCCTGAGAGGGGGACTCGCCTGGCGGAGAGGTGGCGAGGCCGCCCCAAGGCGACGGAGCCGGAGAGAGCTCTCCCGGCTCAGAGATGGGGGAGGACACCAGTGGCGGGGAGGAGACAGGGGGGGAGGAGGAGGGCGGGCTTGGAGGGCGGCGGGGAGGAGCTGGAGAAGGGCCAGTGCTTCGGGGGTCCACTGGAGGTCCATCGGAAGAGAGGAGCGGGGCGGAATGACAGAGACAGGCGAGGAGGGGGAGAGGAAGGAAGGGGAGGGGGGGTGGCCGGCCTAAGCCGGCCAAGGGGGGGAGCGAGCACACGGGGAGGGAAGGGAGGGGGAGCATGCTGAGATTTTGATATATATATATATATATATATATATATATATATATATATATATATATATATATACACACACTAAGATTTATACAAATAAACTTCTATTTTTATGTACAAATATATAAGTCTAATTTACATATTTATGTATACAATCATATATGCACAAGTGTTTGTGGTCTAGAAATCCCGAGTTCTGAAATTACATTATCTCAGAAGGTGTTATTACATATTCAAAACAAGGTATTAATTTATGGCAAATACATATATATCATATAACAATTATTTATAAAATTCCAAATATTCACCATTTAAATAAAATAAATAATAAAAAATATTTCAAAAATTTTCGGAAGAGGAGTTAAACTTTTCGACGACGAGGAGACTCGTGCTTGAGGCAACAGTCAGATGAAGGAGCCATTGAACGGGCTGCGCTTCTGGGTTGAAGCGAGGGAGTTGTGCTTCTAAGCTGAATAGACGTGGCTGCGCTTCTGAGTCTGAAGGAGCCAGTTTTATCGAAGTCATAAGAGCAATTAATGACTGCTCTTTTAACGGATGAGTCAGTCATCATCTTTTTTTAATTATCGTCGTCATTTGGGGAATTGAAGAAGTTTTTTGGCCTAGAATTCAGTCAAATGAACCTATTAAATGAGATTCATTGTGCTGAGTCCTAGGTTCACCCTATTAATTTGGGAGTCTTTGACTGACGGCCACATGGAATATGGGTTGGACCGCACGCAACCTATATAAAAGGATGCCTTTCTGAGGAGTTACGTCCACTATCACTTAGCATTCCTACCATCATGCTCGATCCGGACTTGGCTTCAAACGGTCATTGGCCTTGTACAAGTCGACTGTTGGTTGTGGATCTCTTCGTTCAAAGAAGCTATGTCCTTGTAGAAGAACTTCTACTGGAATTTGAGATGCACTTGAGCATTTGGCATGAAGAGTTCGAACCTGAAAAACATCTTGGAAGTCTTCGATATCCAAGCTTCCGGGTTTAGATTGATTGCCAGTCTGAAGAGACACAAGTTGTGCCCTGTTGTGCTCGATAGCGGCGGCAGTGGTGCGAGCAGGAGCTGCATTCTTGCTCGGGCCTATAACTGCTTCATTAGCCATATTAGAGTTCCTCTGCGTTTGGCTAGGAAGTGGTTTGCTCTGACGTGAAAGTGATTTTCTCTGACGAGCTGCGTGTCTGAGGGTCTGCACACTTTCTGAAGATTGCCCACTTGCAGACTTTAGGTGTTTTAGTCATTATATGTGATCATGAAGAATCTGTAATAGATCTTTGTAGACATGATTTTAATAAAGAACTTTTTATGCACTATCTTTTTCTGTTATGACTTTTTATTATTTTCTACGCTTTTGGATACCTGCGCTTTTGTGAAGTTTGTATGCAACGACTTCTTATCACCTGCACTTTGCCACAGCTGTGCTTTTTCATGCTTCTACATGGTTCTAGTAGTTGCTTCCTACTTTTTCTTGCATATTATTTACTGTCATAGTAGGCATGTTTATATGTATCTTGTTAGTTCCCTGAGGACCTGGTGATCTCTCCAGGTTATTGCTGAGTTTGCTCTATAGACTATATGGTGATTAACAATTACATATTTAGGATTTCAGGTATATATATATTAGCTGATATCTTTATTAAGATGCACCGGTATTATGTTTATTTACCGTTACTTTATTCTGCTGATATGGCCTAGTTTTGCGAGCTTTATTAATATCTATGAGCTTGTTCAGACGATTGTAATAGAGTCTGATCAACTTTATTATATATTGTTTATTCTTGTTTGTTTGTAGGATCCGGCGTCTTAATGCATTATCAACATTAGTGCGCTTGGTCTTATGTTTGATTTATCTTCAGTGGATTGAGATATAGAATTATCATAGTGATATATAGATATAACTACCTGACGTATACAGCTTATACGTACTAGAGTTGGACTGGAGTCATCTCGATATGTAGCTTGCATGTAAACATATTCCAAGTTCTATGTATTTTTGGACTGAGGCGTTACAATATGTGTATATAAGTAAGTGTGTGTGTGTTAGAGAGAGAAGAGTTTCAGTTGTAGAGGGTGTCCATAGAGTATAGATGAGTATGTATAAAGGGTTGTGATAGGGGTATGCATATGTATAATTAGGTGAAATAGATTGAATGGTTAGAAACTTAGGCATATGTGCATAGATATACGGGCGATAGTGTGTGTATCAGTAGAGGAAAGGAGGAAGAATCACATGTGGAGTGAAGGGGGTTGTGGCTAAACAACAAAATATTAGCCCTGTTGATAGCAGCAACAACAACATGAAGATGGATCAAACAGCAGTAGCACTTAATCCATGCACTGATGATTAGTAATCGAGTAAGCAACACCTGCTGCTTTGTGGTGGACTGCACACAATAGCATGTACCTGCTGTAGTGAGGCCAGCAATTGGAGAATGAAGCATAGTAGCAGGTTATGGGGAGTGGCCATCAAAACAACAGCTACAACAGTACGAGTTTATGCAGCAACAGGTTTTGGGAGGTTTAGCCTTGGCAGCAGTGAAGGGAAGCCTGTGCAGGAATATAAAGTAGTGTAGATAGTAGTAGGGGTCAAGGGGCTTTATTCACTTTAAGTAACAACAACATCTTGCTGTCTGTGCAAGGGAAATTAGAAGCATTAGCAAGCAACAGTATATGGCTGCTTTTAGGAACAACAAGTGAAGAGTGAGGAGGGGTTTGTATGGGATATATTAGAAGAAAATAGAGGTAGCAGTAATGTATGTTGAGTGTATGTTGTGTGTGTTCCTATGTACATAAGTGTGCATACTTGTGTGTGTGTGTGTGTGTGTGTGTGTGTGTGTGTGTGTGTGTGTGTGTTGCCTAGATAGGGATATATGTGTGGATCTAATTAGTCAAATATATAGATAGATGGATGTATAGATAGTAGTGTTAGGTAATGTGTTAAAGTTAACACATAGGCAATAGGTAATGAGATTACCTATGTGTTATGTGATATGGTGTACGGTATTGGGTATTGAGTAAGGTTAAGGTACCAATACTCTACTTTCCCTTCTACCATTTGTACCAATACTTAACTATACTGACACCTACCACAGAACTATTGCTACAAAAGTACTACACTACGAGTTAGCTCTAGGTTGATGCCTATAGCTCACAAGCCCAACCAGAAATCACTCACAGACCCACAAGCTACACTCCCAATAATCAACGCTGACACTCAAAGACACAAACATATCGACAAGCTATAAAACTCCTACACCATCCAAGGAACCTCAAATATAATAAAATTAAACTCTATAAGGAACTAGACTAGAGGAACTAAGGATATCTACATTCTGAGCTAATAAGATGATCGAAATAAATTCTGCTATAACCAAACTGGAATGATAGAGATTATATGTTATGAACCAATTCAAGATACAATCTGATAATCATATATGTCCATCCATAATCATGTTACCCAGAATCCTCGCCACGCTAGTAAGTATATCTGCGATAAACGATAGAGTCCATAATTGAGGTATATATTTCTATAATCATGTTATCTAGAATTCTCACCACGTCAACCGGTATGGCGCGAGAAACTCTATATTTCATAACTAATATAACTATATCCAAAGTCATGCCCTATGTCTTCGCCACGCCAGCTAGTATGACTATGATAAACTCTAGACTCCATAACCAAGGCAGACATTTACCTTTTATACTGTCCTCAGCAACTATATCATCAGCATATACCTTAACTTAGTCCACAAAATTCATCTGATATAAAATCAAAGTCAACAACGAACTCCAAGGATGAAATTCAACAACGATCACCAAGAATAAAATTCAACAACGAACAAGGAATAGTAGATGGAGACAAGTGGAAAAAGTCTCCGAGATAGAGTTTATAGTGAGATTCTCAGGGGTCGTCCCAGGAACCTCTCAAGGAATCCTAATTATGATTGAGTATCCTCTTATCCTAATATCCTATTTTCCATATCCTATCGCAGGCTCGCAGTAGTGCAACTAAGTCGTTGCACTACCACGACATCGCCCTATTTGCGAAGCCTGACCTGCATGGGCTACAACTAAAACGTGTCACGACCCGCACCCGATATAGGGACACGAGTGCGTGACGATCCCCAGCCTACGCTGTAGTATCGTCGGTAGAACGTTGTCTAAGTCTACTATACTAACTAGCAATATGTATTATAACCTGTCAAGATACCTCAACTCCAAACGGAGGACAAATGATAATATTCATACTCAATCACAATACTATAGGAAAGATAAATGGTATGATAAGATAAAAACATGATATGAGTATCTAGAGAAAGTCTAACATAAATATAGTACAAGTTCAAGAGAGTCTAAGAGTCAACTATCTCAAATATATGTCTCAAATAATAACATGCCAAGAGTCATAAAGCTGGAGACAAATCCATTACAAATCTAGTTTAACTAAGTCGCTAGTAAATCCTCCTTAGCTGGAGCTATACCCTCATGAATCAGTATCTCCTAGTCTACGCCTACTACATCCTGTGAGCCGTAGTAGGTAGGGAAACCGTCATATGAATCGCCTGAAAAATATATCCAGTCAGGATTGGAACAAAGTACACCTCTAATAATAGTTCCAGTAGATGATAAAGACTATGTAACCGTAAATAGAGAGAATATACAAGATAAAGTAATATGTACAATAATGTAACAAGGCATAAGTAAAGATGTAAATAAGTACAAGAGAAAGAGAACAGGATATATCATGTGCAAGAATCAAGAACAATACTATCTATGTGAGTGAGCACTAGTTTCAACATGTGATCGGATTAGGAACTTGATACAAGAGTTTATGGCCTGGTTAATCATATATGCGGTGTATGATTAACACTATTCAAGGAACTGTAGAAGCATGGAAAAGAACAGGAATGTCCATGCGGCTCAAAACAGAGGGAGTCTCATGCGGTTCAAAGAATCTTTCAGAGCTTCATGCGGCTCAAGAGTTCCCTAGAGTTTCATGCGGCTCAGAAGTCCCCAACATAACCATGCGGCTCGGGTAAAAGCCATGTGGCCTTATCCGGTTCGCCTCTACAGCTGGCCATTAAGCAGTAGCCTCATTTAATGCTCTGACGCAACAAGGCAGCTCTGACATAAAGGTAAATTGACAGCTATGACATAAAGCTGCAATGATGACTCTGACATAATGGCGTGCTCCTAGGGAAACAAAGAAAATCCCTATAGCTGGCACCATCCACCAAATTCCAAAGCTCTTCATGCGGATCGATTCAAGGTCTTCCACGTGGCTTCGACACGTGGCCATCCTCATACGGTTCAGTTGGAGGCCACCCTCATGCGGCTGCTACTTTCATGCGGCTCGGATCATGGGGGCCATCCTCATGCGGCTCAGATTCTGGGAGGCCACACCCATACGGCTTTGACATATGGCCATCCTTATACGGTTCAGTTGGAGGCCACCCCCTTGCGGCTACTACTCCCATGCGGTTCGGATCATGGGGAGCCACCCTCATGCGGCTCAGATTTCGGAGGCCATACCTATGCGGCTACCACCCTCATGCGGCTCGGATCATGGGGGCCACCATCATGTGGCTCAATTACCAGACCACACGCATGCGGCTCGCGGTTGGGACACGTGGCAGAAGATCAGTTAAGACTTAGTCCCCCGCGTTCCTACGGCTCGCAGCATAATGACGGTTAGACACGTGGCACCAAATCAACCAAGATTTATCCACTCGGATTTGTTGCTATCAACAAATCCCAACAACCAGATTTATTGCAATCATCATAATTACCCGGATCAATTTCTAACAAATGATACAGATTTGTTGCAATCAACATAAAAACAAGATCAAGTCAAATATTAACCAATCCTTAACCGCCCACTGTTTAAGGGGCAATCATTGCAAACCCTACTTATCACACCCTACTCCTATAAATAGCAAGGTGCCATTCCCTTGCAAACCCTGGACACATAGAGAGACAGAGGCACGCACAGAGAGAGCGGCGGCGCACAGAAGAATCTACCCACATATCCCGAGAGCATTTCTTCATCAGAACCAAGGCTACGTCCGATCGTCCAAGGAGTAAGGCAGAGTTGATAGCACTCTCCCGAGCCTCTACCGTCACCCTCCAGAATCAAAAATAAACAATTGTACTTAGATTGCTGTACCTAGGTTTTTATTCCTAGGCTTTCTTTGTACGAGCGAGTTTGTATTGTGAGTCTAAGTTTAGTCCTCCCATAAAACTATTCTGTACTTTTACAATCAATGGCAAACACGATGGCGACTCTGCTGGGGACTAACTTCTCTACGGCTGAGGAGTTGGTGACGCAATCGGACGCAACCAAACTTGGCTCCACTCAACAGATGCTGGTCGCCCGATTTGACTAGCAGGCGTTTGAAGAAATACTCCCCGACGGGAGCGCTGGTCCGGTCCAGCGACGAGCCCGCACGAAGAAGGCCCGCAGGGAGTGGAGGCCCAAATCATTCGCTCCTCCCCAAGCGCTCGAAGAAGTACTCTCTGTTGCCCAAGACGGTGGAGAAGTCTCGCAGGCGACCCCACTTCAGACCATAGAAGACTCTGTTGTCCCCAAGTCCGGCAGAAGAAAATACTAGGAAGGAGCCACAGAAGGGCGCCAGCCGCATGAAGACTCATGCGACCATAAAAGCCAGCCGCAGATCGAAGGCTCATGCGGTCAGAGCTGCCAGCCGCATGGAGGATGCTCATGCGGCCACTATGACTTCTAGCCACATAGAAGAGGCCCACGCGGCCACTACAGCTCCCAGCCACGTGCAAACTGCCAGCCGCTTGCAGACCGCTTATGCGGCCACAAATGCCAACCGCATGCAGGCAGGGTGTACGGCTAACAATCTCAGCCGCAGGCCATCTGCTTCATGCGGCTCGGGCTCAGTCTTTAACCGCCTTTCAGATGGTCCTGACCACAGATGCTCTCATGTGCCAGTCTCTGTGCACTCTTCCTACTATGCACTCTCAGGTGTTAGAAGGAAGAAGTCTCGGGCAGCGTGGGCTCGCTAAGTTCAGTCAGTTGTCCCAACTTCCGACCATCAGGGCATCCCGCTAACTATTACGCGAGCCCCTGAAGGAAAGTAGTACAGAACTATTCGTGTCCAGCCCCCGTCGGCCAATGGACAGAATAGTTATCAAGAATCTCCCAACAACGATCAGGGGCAAGTACTCTTACTACCTCCACATCAGGGAGCAGGCATGATGCCAATACACTCATGTGCTCAGGACTCCCGGGCCCCCAAAACGAGTGACTTACGCAACGTGATTCATCACAAACAAAAGAAAAGTGACGAAAACTTGGTGTGCAGAGAGTCCTTTCATGGACATCACTGCACACAAGTCATTATCAACTGCTGCTGCAGCAAGGCAGCCACACAAGAGGACCGGCGATCCGTCTTCCAATGACTGCAACACCCAAGCTCAGAAGACGAGGAGCTTCTCGTCGCCTCCTGCAATTCTGCTCAGAGGATCCCTGGCAGCAGGAGAGGGAAGAAAACAAATGTATCCAGCCCAAAAATCTCAACCAAGAAATTCTCTTCTAAGCGATTATCTACGACCGTTATGGGAGGAGTTTTCTAAGGTACTCGCTCAAAGACGAAATCTGCCACACATAGAGATTTGTCGTCCATATCTTTGGGAGGCACTGGAGCCGGGGGTAGCACTCCTCCAAACATCTACGACAATCCGGTGTTCAAAAAAGATAATCTAGGGGAAACGGTTTCCCCAACAGATGCAGCAAGTTCCGATGTCCCTGAGGATGTCCACAACTCTCAAGACGAGGCAAGCTCCGAAGCTGGGTGTACCACTCCTTCTGAATCCAAACCAGAGGAGAACATTCCTACATATCCTGACGACTTCTCTGTACAAGGGTATGACTCAGAGGGCATGTCCTCCACTGTTCCTTCCATCTCTCCTCATGTAAGGACGGTGTTCATGACGGACAACAACCAAGATGGTCCCAGTGATTGCCAACGCATCGACACTCTGGAGGCCATACTGCATACCTTGGTCAAATCTGTGGATGAGATCAAAGTGGCCCTTCCAACTCTGCAAGGAAGGACGTAAGGCCAAACAAACGTGGGACCCACGGTCAATACGGACTCGAACTCAGCTGCACCAAACCCGGGTGATAATCCTCCAGAAATATCGGCTCCCACCGCTGCAGACGAGGCCAGGGAGGCAAGAAGAGAGGTCCAGGAGCTACGGGCCATGTTCTACGTCCGAGAAAACAGCCAGGACCTCAGGATACGACAACTGTATCCTGCTACATTGAGAGATGTTCCCTTTCCACCAAGATATAAACCATTCAACATCAATCCATATGATGGAAAGACATCTGTAAGCAGGTACATCACCTACTTAGAAGTCACAACCGACCATCTACCTCATGACGATGCCATTCTTACGCAATTGTTCATCGAGGCATTGGAAGGGGTCGCCTTCGACTGGTACCGCAACTTGCCGTACAACTGCATCCATTCCTTCACTGGCTTCAAACGTACATTCTTGGAGAGGTTCTATGAAGTAGGATAAGATGTGACAATGTCCACCCTTATGGACGTTGTTCAGGGAGAAAAGAAGCTGACAAGGAACTATATCGAGTGGTTTTGCCAAACCGCGATGAAGTTGCCTTAAGGTAACCCTGATTCCTCTTTGATTGAAATTTGCCAAAAGAGGCTGCTTTCCACAATCAGCCTCTGGATGGGCAAAAGTCAGTTTCAGGACTGGAAGACGTTCATCATCAGTGCCACTAGTATAAAAGACAAGTTGAAGAAAGCTCGCCAATTGGGACTGTACATCTCGGAGGGAGAGGATTAGGGTAAACGCCCTAATGCCAACAACAACAACGGCGGAAATTCCTCCAACAACCGAGACAACAAGGGCAAATAGGCTATGGTGGCTGATACAGCCCAGAAGCCTGAACCAAAGCCGACAGAAAAGCAGTAGCCTCAGATGACCTACTCCTTCGAGGACGGCCATGTCAAGCCCATCTTGGACATGCTCATACAAGGGGGTCAAATTCATCTCCCTCCTCCAAGGCGTGAACCTCATCCTGCAGAAATAGAGAGCCCTAAGTACTGTCACTATCATCGCTACGAACACCATGCTAAACAAGACTGCTACCAACTGAAGCGATACATCCAGCATCTCATCGTTTCTAAAGCCCTGGCCACTAATTTTGAAGAGGTGACCGTGGCAGCCAATATGGTATCAGTAAAATTTGGCAGCTTTCCACTTACAAAGACTCAAAATAGAGTAGTACCCGTCCCCAGAGCAAAGATAGAGGTCGCTAACCTTCCACCTCCTCGAAACTAGGCTGCTGGTCTAGTGCCCCTTACCACATCACGGGGGGAGGTCATGTGGGTCCATCCGGACTTAGTACCTGAAGTGACTCAGTCCGCACTACCCTCCACCAGTAAAAAAAAAGAGTGGGATAGTCAAATCATACCGCACAATCTCGGTAGAGGTCAAAGAAGCTAAGGTTGTTGTTACCCGATCTGGCGCACAAACTCAACCTCTACTGGATAACTCGGCTGAAGATCATCAGCCGGCTACTGCTGATGCTCCAGGACCTTCTCAGCCTTCGACGACCGACAAGCCTAGGCCGAAGGAGACTCGCTTTGACAAGCCGCTCCGAAATGAGACGCCTTATGGGCTGGAGAGGCCCTACAACTTTGACATCTTGGCACAATTGGCCAACACACCGGCCAAATTGTCGCTATACGAGCTCCTAAGACTCTCGAAAGATGTTCGTGTCGTACTGAGCGAGGCACTCCAGAATGCCGATGCATATCTGGCTCAGTCGAATCTCACTGGGGAGAGTTCGCCTGCAGATCTCCAGGACAGCGCTTGCACAGGTTCAATGCCAAACATTGTCTTTACTCCGTAGGATATGCTTATCAAGACCAACCTGCACGATCGCCCTCTGTATTATACTGGGTACATTAGCGATATCAAGGTGGATCGGATGCATATTGATCCCGGTTCTTCCATAAGCATCATCCCGAAGAGCCTGCTACACCATCTGCACATCCTAATGCATCGCCTAACGCCGACAAGCACTGCTATCAGCGGTTTCAATTCAGGCAGAAGCTATCTGATCGAGAACATTCGCCTGAAGTGCCAAATCGACGATCTTCAGTCAGAAGTGACCTGTTATGACATAGATACGGACACTTCCTACAATATTCTCCTGGGGCATCCTTGGATACACGATTACATGATCGTGCCTTCCACACTACACCAGTACTTCAAGTACATCGACAAGCACGGCTTCGTGAGGACAGAATTTGTCGACATCGATTCCTTTAAAGGGGTCGAATCCTACTACTCCGACTCATGCTTGTACGAGAAGTCGAAAAAGCACCTTATCGAAGGAGATACTCAAGCTCAAACTGAGGCGACAATTGGATTGGAAGAACCTCCGACAATCCACCTTCAAGCCCGCAAACCTGGCAGGACTGTACCACTTACAGCCACTCTGCGTAAGGATACAATCAGCCTCTCTGCACAAGAGGAGCAGATGATAATCTGACTACCAAGGTTTGGCCAAGCACCAAGACCTACGACAGAGCCACTGACAATCAGGTTGCCTAGAGCTAGCCAGCAACAAATAGAGGAGCTCAATCCCTCTGTCAAGTCGATGACGATTCATCTTCCCAGAATGAATCGGCAGCCGAGCGCTAAGCCGGGGACTACTAGCCAGCCAACAACTCCCCGCCCAGCACCGAGCACCAAACTGGGGGTAGCTAGTACGCCAACGACTCTACGTTCTGCTCCACCCATGGAGCCCTTGATGATTAAGCTGCCCAAGTCATCCTCCCAGTCTTCATTGACACAAGGGGTGGTTGAAGAAGAGCCAGAGCTGGCCAAGTATGTGGCTGTTCACACTGATGTTCCATCCGCAGATGATGTAATCCCACTGGAAATGATACCTTACTTCATCAGTAAAGGGCTATCTTTAAACTACCTCGAGCTTAATAAGCTTTGTACAAAGTATGCTATGGAACACGGTATAGGCACCCACCTGCACACATAGGTGACAAATGTCTACACCGCAAACCAACTTACTCCAGTAGAAGACGCTTACCGCATAATCGAGGAAGAGGATCATCCAATCATCTTCGGCCGGAAGAATGATCCACATCCCTTCAGGATAGAAGAAGTTGAGCTCGAACCCGACACTGGGAGACTGTCCTTTTATCTGTATAGTTCCCAATCCAAGTACCTCATGCAAAAATAGGGGTATGATATGGAAACTACACCAGGCTTGAACTACGGCACTGGACGGCGGTTACCCTTACAACTGCCGGTCTCGGCCGGGAAACCACGAGATTACTACAACAAGACCAGATGTGGGCTAGGTTATGTTACACCTGCAACGACCCCTGAAAGCTCGGACGAGGAATGCGACTGGCATTCACACTCAACCGGATCACCAACTTCTGATTCGGATGTCAACATCGCGGACGTATTCAGTCAAGTCTTGTCCATCAATATGGCATTCGCCGACGCCTACGAAGAAGATGAAAACATTCCCGAACTTCTTGAGTTAGAGCCGTAGGCCCAACAACTAGATGCGCAATGGAAAAAGCAGTTCAAACAAAGAGAGCCCCCTACTAAAGATGAGGTCATACAAGTTAACCTGGGCAATGAGTCTTCCCTAAAACCAATCTTCGTTAGCAAAAGTCTGACAGACGAAGAGCGGGAATCGCTACTACAACTCGTCAGGGAATACGTCGACGTGTTCGCCTGGAGCTACGAAGACATGCCAGGACTAAACCCCGAGGTTGCACTTCACAAACTCAACATTCGTCCGGATGCAAAACCGATCAAGCGACAGCAACGACGGTTCCGTCCAGACATCATGAACTCCATCGAAGCTGAGGTCAACAAACTGATAGCCAGCAGCTTCATTCGCGAGGAACAACATCTAGACTGGGTTGCCAATATAGTACCAGTCCTCAAGAAGAATGGAAAGATTCGAATCTGTATCGACTTTCACAATCTGAATGAGGCGTGTCCTAAGGATGAGTTTTCCCTCCCTATCACAGACATCATGATTGACAACACCTGCGGCTTCGAGCATATGTCATTCATGGATGGTTTCTTGGGGTACAACCAAATCAAGATGTTTCCTGATGACGAAAAGCATATATCATTTCGAACACCAATTGGCACATACTGCTACACAGTCATGCCTTTCAGTTTAAAGAATGCTGGCGCCACCTACCAAAGAGCTATAAACGTCATCTTTAGAGACCACTTGTGCAAGACAGTGGAATGCTACGTCGACGACATCACCGTCAAGAGCCGCTCTAAGGGAGATCATCTGCATGATCTGAGGACGGTGTTCAACCTGATGCGAGCGCACAATTTGAAGATGAATCTCACAAAATCCTTCTTGGGCATATCCAGCAGAAAGTTCTTGGGTTTCATCATTACTTCCCAAGGTATCCACATAGACTCCGAAAAGACGAAGGCAATCATGAAGATGGGTCCTCCAAGAAATCTCCGTGAACTCAGAGGTCTTCAAGGGAGGCTAGCTTACATCAGGAGGTTTATCTCTAACCTCTCCGGACGATGTCAACCATTCACCCACTTCATGAAGAAGGGCGTTTCATTCGTATGAGATGAAGAATGTCAGCGCGCCTTCGACAGCATCAAAGAATATCTGTCGAACCCTCCGATCCTGGTGGCCCCGGTTACTGGAAAACTATTCCTGCTCTATGTACGAGCAATAGAGCATTCTCTCGGTGCTTTACTAGTGCAAAACAATGATATAGGCCATGAGCAAGCTATATATTACCTCAGCCGAATGATGATGGGACCGGAACATCGATACACTACCGTGGAGAAAGAATGCCTTGCTTTGGTGTTCGCCATTCAGAAGATGCGACACTACGTCACGGGACAAACTATCCATGTTATATCAAGAGTCAACCCCCTCAGGGTCCTCATGACTAAGTCGGGTGCACTCAGCTCTCGCCTCGCTACCTGGGCGATATTACTGTCTCCCTACCACATGATCTTCGTCCCACAGAAGGCTGTTAAAAGTCAAGCTCTGGCAGACTTTTTACCAGCTCATCCAGGTTTAGAGTCAACCAGAATAGACGAAGATATTCTCGATGAGGTCACCAATTCAAATGTGGCCTCCCATGATACCGTATGGCAAATGTTCTTCGACGGCGCTTCTAGAACTGGGTCCAAGGGCAACATCGTTGCTGGAGTCGGAGTGGTGCTAATTTATCCCTCCGAGCTAGTGATAATCAGGCTTATTCCCTCACGGAACCCTGCTCAAATAATGTGGCCGAGTACAATACTTTGGTCATTGGCCTTCGACTTGCGAAGGAGCTGGGGGTAGAGTATCTTGAAGCATACGGCGATTCGCAGCTAATCGTTAACCAGATCCGGGGCTCATACGAAGTTCGTCATGAAGACATGATCCCCTATCACCAAATAGCGATTGACATCATCTCGTCCTTGGAAGGGTTCTTCATAGAACACGTTCCCAGGCTCCAGAACATTGAAGCTGATGCCCTAGCAGGCCTTGCCGCTTCCTTAGCAGTTCCGAATCATGCTCAACACTTGGTTGACATAATAGGCCGTGAATTGGTCTGTTCTAAGGACAATGTTCAATGTGTTGAGAGTTAATCCGCTCTGACTATTGACAAAGCACCAGACTGGAGACAGCCATTCATTGACTTCGTAGTCTACGACATCCTGCCGGAGAATCCGAAATAAGCTACTTCCATCAGAAGGCGTTCCCTCAGATTCTTCTATGATACGGAGACAAAAATGCTGTATCGACGATCATACGATGGATTACTGCTTCGATGTCTGTCAAATACAGAAGCCAAAGAAGCTGTACGTGAAGCATATAACGACGTCTACGGGGCCCATCAGCCTGGCCCAAAATTGCAAGACCGCCTTCGTCGAATGGGCTATTACTGGCCCACGATGGTAGCAAATACGATAGACTATGCAAGAAAGTGCAAAGCCTATCAAATCCAGACAGATTTCATCCATCAATCATCCGAGTTTCTACATCCGACGATGGCATCCTGGCCATTCGAAGCATGGGAAATGGACATCATTGGTCCAATCACTCCGCCTTCGTCCCGAGGACATCGCTTCATACTCACAATCACAGATTACTTCTCTAAGTAGGCAGAGGCTATTCCGCTGGCAGAAGTGAAGACTTCAAACGTGATCAGCTTCCTCAAGCATCACGTCATCTATCGCTTTGGACTTCCCCAAAGGATCATCCACGATAATGGTCCGCAGTTCGTTAGCCACGCCTTCTATCGGTTTTGCGACAAACACCGAATCCAGAATATTGCTTCAACACCGTACAACCCGACGGCTAATGGTCTGGCTGAAGTGCTCAACAAAATAATCATCAAGCTTTTCAAGAAGTTCGTGTCATCAAACAAACGCGACTGGAATGAAAAGCTCGGCAAATGCTTATGGGCGTACCGTAATACAGTACGGATGGCCACCGGGAACACACCATTCTCTCTGGTATATGGGAGTGAGGCAGTCCTCCCACTGGAGACTCAAATCCCCTCGCTCCGTGTCGCCCTCACCTACCGACTGACAACAGATGATAATCACCATCGCTGGTTACAAGAGTTGGAGGCCCTAGATGAGAAGCGCCTGTAAGCTCAACAACGAATCGAGCTGTACCAAGCACGTATCTCGGGAGCCTTCAATAAGAAAGTTAAAATCAGAACATTCCAAGTGGGTGATCTCGTTCTGGCAGTTCGGAGGCCGATGGTTATAACTCATAAAACCGTCGGCAAATTCCAGCCAAAATGGGAAGGCCCATTTGTCATCGGGGCTGTATTCTCCAATGGTGCTTACCGCCTCGCAAAACAAAACAGAGACTTGCTCATGTTGCCCATCAACGACAAGTTCCTGAAGACGTATTATGTCTAAAATGACATCCTCCAAATCTCCCAGATTGTTGAGTTATGTACCCTTTGGTACTGCTGAACTCACACTCTGACTCCAAATCTTCCAGATTGTCGAGTTATGTACCCGCAGGTACTGCTGAACTCAAAGTCTGGTCACTCCAGATAAATCTTATCGCATCTTTTGGGTAGTAAGTCACGTATGATCATACCTCTAAACTTTCTTCCTAAAAAGAGCTCCTTTCTTATGATCCACTACCCGCACTTTTAGTGCATAAAAAGGGTAACAGATCCACAAATTCCCCAAAATAACCACGTCGATGTTACCTCTGAGTTTTTTTCCTTCCATCAAAAACAAACCACCCCTCATATAGAACTTCCACGTCCTCATTACCTCTGAGTTGTTCTATGTACCCTTCATGGAGCCCACTCCTGCTACGTCCTCATTACTTTTGAGTAGGAAGGCTCCATTGAAAAAACCCTCATATTTACCACGTCCTTATTACCTCTGAGTAACTATGTTGGTTTTTCTCTCGACTTATTATCCGTACCCAAGACCGGAGTACGCCAAAGATAATAGGCCCACAAATGTCCTCTGTTGACCACAAATGCTGTACTAAGTTTCCTAGTTCATGCGTCTCATTTCTCATCATGCCCCGGGAGCCCAGCTGCTCCATGGCATTCTTTCTCCCGATACCAGGAAATTCCATGGCCACCTTACTGTAGAATTGTTTTAAGTATCCCCATCAAACTTGTTATTCGTACCTAAAACCAAGGTATACCAAGGGTAACAAGTCCATAAACAGTCCCCCAGTGGGGAAAATACCACAACACCACAAACGCAATAAGCAATACAAATAAAGGGCAAAATAAAACATGCTCTTTTATTTGAAAGTCAAAAGTACTACATGTTCTGTGACCACGTCCCTCTCAAGAAAGGAAAAGAACATAAACAAAAGAAGGAAAAGGCCGACTATGGTTCGGCGATACATAATTCTATGAGACGGTCCCTCAGCAAGACAGACGACCGTTCAAACCGCTGATTGGCCCGGTGCTCGACCTCCTGAGTCAGCCGCTCCGCATCTTCCAGGTGCGCATGAGCCCTCCAGCCATCCCCAAGCTTATTCAGAGCACGCTCCAGGCAAGTAGAAGCTCGGGTGACCTTTTCGGCCTCCTGAACGATCAGCTCTTTATCCGCACAGAAAGCTTCGAGCTCAGATTCCAAGAAAGCCAGCTTCCTCTGAAGCTCGAGGATCTGCTCTATTGTATCAATTATTCCACGAGAGGCGGCCGCTTTCCGAGCTATGCAATCCTCGCTCCTACGTCTCAGTTGGTCATACTGGAGAGATAGGTCGCCAAGGTCCTTCATTATAACCAGCTTGGATGCATCTCGTGCAACCCTTACCTTCTCCAGGACAGTGGTGAGGAAGTCCCGCTCCTGATCTATTGCTGCAGACAGATCAGCTTGTTGCAGCACTTGAAACTGGGCCACGAGCTGATCAGCCTCTAACAATTTGGGCTCCAGAAGCGCAGCTATCCCTGCCCCACTAGGGAGGGTTTTTAGAATGTCAATTTGGCCACGGGCGCATTGTCGGGCCAAGGCAAAGGGGGTCCCCCGCTCCACAGCAGCTTCAATCCCTCTCTTGAAGTGGCGGTAGAAACTGTCAACCACATCCTGTGATGCCTCATCTAAAACATTCGTAAAGGACGGCGTCAAAGGAAGTGTAGCTGGCAGTATCGAAGGAGACGAGCCAGAACTTGCCACCCCTGCCACCAGGGAAACAAATTTCGAGTGAAAAGACGTGTGGATAGCAGCTAACTTCTCCTCTGCGGCCCAAAGAACCTGGATACTCGGTAAAGCAGAAAGGTCGACCCCCGAAGCCGAATGAGCAGAAGAGGACGCAGGGACCATTGCTCCCAGCCCCGGCTGTGCTGCCATCTGATCTCCCAAACTCGATCCAATGGAAGGCCTCTCAATATAAGTCAAAATAGGAGGGGGCACACTCCCTTCCACCAGATCCCCGTTGGTAGAGCCTTCCCTGATAATATCCGTCATTGGTAGTGAAGAGGCATGACCTGTATGTCCAGAGCAACCATCAACCAGCCTAACATAAAGAATGTGATGATAGAGCAAATGAGCCTCCTCACTAGTCAAGATTTGGCTTATCTTACCAGGGAAGGGTTGTGGAGGCTAAGGTTCACTCACAGCCGTCGTAGTCCCCTCACCAGCGACCTCCAAGCTGAATTCAGCTGGTTCTTCTGCCCCAGCCGCCCCGGAAAGAGATACGACTAGATCAGCGTCACCCTGCTGAAATTCAGCAGTCTCGGAGATGGGTTCAATGGAGCCCCCGTCGCCCTGGGTCGAGACCTCAGTAACGTGTGATCCCTCAGCTGCCGCCGAGAGAACCCCGACAGAAATAATCTCGGCACACATGTCACTAATTAAAGTGGTCAGGACCGGATTGACTTCAGAAACAGCGGTCGGTTCTCGAGAGTCCGACTCTTCTGACGCCTACAGAGAAGAGAAAAATGATTAGATTATAGTTCAGGAAAAGAAAGAGATAAAGAAGGAGATGGTCGCAATTCAATTTACCTCCGAAACGGCGTCATCACCTTCGCATCTCTCTTTAATGAGCAGCCCGCGGCGTCTTATCGCAGCCCGCTTCACGAAGAAGGTTATGCCACCAATAGACTCATGTCTGCCTTGCTTGCATGAAAGGCTGGGCACAACAGGCGGCTGATTTGCCATCACCTCATCTGGCACAACAGGCGGCTGATCCGCCCTAACCTATTCCACAAGAGGGAGAGAGTTATCGGCATCATGCTCGCCATCCTCTTCGTCCGTATTGGTGGACTCCGAGTCAGGCATAGGAACCGTGTTCGCCCTCTTCTTCCTCGTCTTAGACCCCTTGGGCTTCTCTGCCAAGCCAGTACCCACAATGAAGCTGGTACTCGGGTCAAAATTAATGGAAGGTTTGCTCGCCGTAATATGGTATAGGGCTGCCATATACAAAATCTCCCCTGGCGCTTCAGCCTCAGAAACCGAAAAGCTGGTTCGGGTATGAACCGCGTCATAATAATGACATGCCCTGATACCGTCAAGGACGCTACCTTCAATGCCCAGGCAAAAGCTGGGACTGTCAAAGAATAGCTGGCTATATCCGAACTGGCGGAAGAACCTACTAGGCAAGTAGGGCTTGTAACGCCCCAGTCCCAAAATACGTAGGACCGAGTACGTGAACATGCCAGCTGCACATATACGAAGAATACTCTAATATATGGAATCCTCAATATGCACATAAGCTGTAAATAAAATAATCACAGGCCAGAATAACATATCTAATCTCTTCACAGCTCAACACAGAAGATAATGAAGTCCAAATGACTAAAACACAGTATCAAAAGATAGCCGGGTGAACATGCTCACTCCAAACAGCTATGAAAAATAGTCTCACAAGATCGAAGTCCAACCTCCGCAAATAAAAAGAAAAGAGATGTAAAATAATATCCACTAATGTCTCATAAATAGAATAGACTAGAAATCAGTAGTGACTGCCTCGTCATCGATGTAAGATAGCTCCAATGCCGCTCCGTACTCCTGTGGAATATCGTCTAAAAATGGAGAGATAACCGGGTCCTCAGGGGACATAGCAAGATACAAGAAAACACCATGCCGTATAAACTGTGATAAGATAATAAGAGAAAAGGTATGCATACAATCGGGTTCCTGACCATTCTACTGTGAATATGCAGTTGAGATACAATCCTACGACACATGAGCCCTGGTTGTAAATGGGATCGAAATAGTTCCCATAAAGAGTACCAGGTGCCTACGTCCATAATGCTCGGGAAGCGTCAGAGGGCATCATGTGCATGGGCTACGTCCATAACGCTCTGGAAAACGTCAGAGGGCGTCTGGAGCCTGCGTCTCTGGAGGAGCGCACAGGTAATCATGGAAGTGTAAAGAAGCCCAAACGTCAGGTATTGTTCTCCCCACCCAATACCTAGTATCATCATCTCCATGACTGATATGAACCTCTAGTAACCGCCAAGTCTTCTAACATGCAATACTATTGGCAGTTACTCATATCCATCGCACGCTCCATACGTATCGGTGGCTAGCCGACTACGCAGAAACGTGTCCTACATGTGACTCACATCACGTAATTCAACAAGTGTCAAGGCTGTATGAGATATACCAATACCTCAACATCAATGGGTGGTCAATAAACTAAGTCAATGCAAGAGAATAAATAAAGCAAGAAAAACGACCGATAGAGTCGCTTGCACCCAAGTGTGACTTGGATGCACATTTTAAATATCACGAAACAAAATGCTAAAAATAACAACTAAAAATAAGAATATAATATTCACAGAGTAAGGTGGCAAGGTATCTTGCCTGCGGTACGAGAAGGGCAAATCCAAGAGTAGCAAGTGTCAACACAAAACTCACAAATTACAGATGACTCCAAACGCTGAAACAAACATCAAAAATGATCTCGGTGAAGAAAATATACCTAGAAAATGCATGTCCAAAAGTCAAATTCTGGAACAGGGGCAAAATCGTAATTTCGGGTCAAAACGATGTCCGCCGTTTGACTCGCTTTACACCGAAATGTGTGCCAAAGTCTACGGTCTCTAAAGTCATCAAACTACATGTCTACGGTTTCAGTTTGAGGATAAGAACTCAACGATATGTCCAGTTTTGGATTTCGATGAGCCGTGTACAAAATCACCCGTTTGAGTGGGTCGCGGGCCTGCCAAAAATGGGTTCCGATTCGACCTTCTCAGAATTGAACCAAACTTGGCATGCAGGACAAGAATTTCGATTTGGACCTGTTGGTGCAAGTTTCATCTCGATTCGACGACTGTACACGAAGTTATGGGCAAGTTTGCAAAACGTCGATACGGGGTATCTCGACGGATATGCGTTGATTTCGTCGCGCACACGCGACAAAACTGAGTTCCGTCAGTTCCCACACGCCCGCAACGTCCATACGCGCCTTTCGATGCGTATAGCGCGTGACCACGTCGCCCGGTTTGTCGGGGCGTACGTCTTATCGGACAAAATTTTCTGAAAATTTCTATTTCGAAAACAGTTTTTCACGCAAGTTTAACACTGATTTAATTCTTACACAGAAAATGAAATATAGATCTACAAGTTGCGTGTCAATCGTGGCTAGGTTGTCTTCACACGAGTTCAATTAGTTTTTGAAAAATCTCGACACACAGTTCAGAATCCGGCTTCTAAGTGGTGGTTTGAAACTGGATTCAGATTCTGTTTTCGACAGAGTTTTTTTCGACTTTGCATCGAGTTACCTGTCAAACCAGAGGGTTATAGCCGATTCCCTTTGAAGGGACTCAAAGAGGGTTACATTGCCTACACGTAGCATCTTTCGGATTGCAAAATGATCAAACGTGCGAAAAGTAATCAAGGCCAAAAAAGTACCTTGTTGTCGAGTTCCTGAACAAGGGTCGGTTGGGGGCGGCGCTCCGGCGATCCTAGCGGTGGCGCGGTGGTCGTCCGGCGACTGGGGTGTACGCGGGGAGGTCGGTGGCCTTGGGGTCGGGGGATATTAGATTTACGAGAGGGGTTAGGGTTTTAATCTTCGAGTAGTTGCTTATATATGCTCTCCGCCGCTACTCCTATTTCGAATAGGACCCAATACATGGGCTCGGTTGGGGGACTCAATAGCAGCTGATGCTGCTGAGTTAGGCGGAGGGGTATTAGGAATGGTGGGGTCGGGGTCCCACTCTAAGTTGCAGCTGTTGCTGCCGATTAAAATGGGGTTTTAGGGGGTCAGGCCTACCACCCCGCAGCTGCTGCTGCCAATGGTTGGGGGGTTCGGCCACCCCACTGCTTTTTTTTTTTTTAATAACTATAACTATATTTATATATCAATGCAAATATATATATCTTTTAAGCAAACAATAATTTCCAAAACTTACCAATAAATTCCTAGAAATCCTAAAATTTTTATATACCATATTTAATAGAAATATTAACAAGTACACATATAATATATACACACATGCATTTATATCTACTAATACGCTAGTATCACTAATTTCATAATTAATAAAATGCATAATCAAGATTAAAAATATTCAATTGAAATATGGGGGTTTATATCCTACCCAACTTAAAGAAAATTTCGTCCTCGAAATTAGGTTAAGGTCGGGGGATCAAATGCAATGCAAGGAAAATATAAATGCAAGACATACCTTCGTCTTCGAACAAATGCGGGTAGCGATTTCAGATGTCGTCCTCGCGCTCCCAAGTAGACTCCCCTGGCGAGTGATGCTTCCATGCCGCGCGAACCAATAGAATAGATTGATTCCATAACACCTTCACTCGGCGATCAAGGATACCTACTGGTTGCTCTTCGTACGACAAACTCGGTCCAACTGTGATCTCGGAGTGATCAAGCACATGATTGCTGTCTGCCACGTACCTCCTCAGCTGAGATACATGGAATACGTCATGCACTCCCTCTAGCGATGGTGGCAAGGCCAATCTATAGGCAACCTCTCCAACACGTTCCAAGACATCGAAAGGCCCGATGTACCTTGGACTCAACTTGCCACGTCCTCCGAATCGAATCGTGCCTCTAGTGGAGGATATCTTCAAGAACACATGGTCACCTTCTTTGAACTCTAAGGGTCAAAGACGATATCTTCCCACTGCTTCTGACGATCCTGTGCTGCTCGCAGGTGGTCCTGAATCTTCTTCACTGTCTCCACTGTGCTCAAGACCAACTCGGGACCCAATAGCTGTCGTTCTCCTTTGTCGCTCCAACAAACGGGAGACCGACACTTCCTACAATACAATGCTTCAAATAGAGCCATTTGAATACTCGCTTGATAGCTATTGTTGTAGAAAAACTCAACAAGATGAAGATGGTCCTCCCACGAACCGCCAAAATCAAGCATGCACGCTCTCAACATATCCTCTAGCGTCTGAATGGTACGCTCCGACTGGTCGTCTGTCTGCGGATGATACGATGTGCTAAACTTCAATCGGGTGCCCAAACTCTCTTGCATGCTTCTCCAAAAGTGTGAGGTAAATCTCGAGTCACGGTCCGACACAATATTAACAGGCACACCGTGTAATCTCACAATCTGCTCCATATACATCTCTGCCAATACCTATGTCGACTGGCCCACTCTAAAAGGTAAAAAATGGGCTGACTTCGTAAGTCTATCAACAATCACCCACACTGCATCACGTCCTCTAGGACTTCGAGGAAAACCCATGACGAAATCCATAGTAATGTGCTCCCACTTCCACTCGGGAATGGGTAGCGGCTGCAATAATCTGGCCGTCCTCTGGTGTTCCGCCTTAACTTGTTGGCATACTAAGCACTTGGCAACGAAATGAGCTATCTCTCGCTTCATTCTATGCCACCAATAATACTGTCGTAAGTCACGATACATCTTGGTCCCTCCGGTATGAATAGAGTAAGTCAAACTGTGAGCCTCGGCCATCAGCTCCTGCCGTAGATCTCCATTGGATACATAAATACGATCACCACATCGCAGTGTCCCATCTGTGTGGATCCTCAAACCTGTCTGCTCTCCTGCTTCAGTCCTCTCCTTCAGCCGTCGAAATCTAGCATCATTAGGCAATGCTGCCTTGATGCGCTCTACCAGTGATGATTGTACTTGAAGGTTGGCTAATATGCCGTCTGCTCCAGGTAATACTACCTCAATACCAAGCTGCTCCAAGTCTCTAATCAATTCCTTCTGTGTAGTCAAAAAGTGTGCCATGGGCTTACGGCTCAATGCGTCTGCCACGACATTAGCCTTGCCCGTATGATAATAAAGCTCGATCTCATAATCCTTCATCAACTCCAACCAACGACGCTGTCGCATATTCACCTCTTTTTGTGTGAATACGTACTTGAGGCTCTTATGATCAGTATAGATATCAACCTTCTCGCCGTACAAGTAGTGTCTCCATAGCTTCAAAGCAAAGATAACCGCGGCGAGCTCTAGATCGTGGGTCGGATAATTCTTCTCATGCACTCTCAACTGTCGTGATGCATATGATACTACCCGACCGTGCTGCATCAATACACATCCTAATCCCTTTCCAGATGCGTCGCTATAGATCACAAATCCTCCTGGGCCCGATAGCAGTGTCAAGTTCGGTGCTATGGTCAATCGCTTCTTCAACTCGTCAAAAGCGGCTTGACACTCGTCTGTCCATACAAACTCCTGATCCTTGCAAGTTAATCGAGTCATAGGCCCCGCTATTTGAGAGAAGTCTTCTACGAACCGTCGGTGGTAACCCGCAAGTCCGAGAAAACTTCTCACTTCAGAAGCTGTTGTGGGAGCGGGACATGATTTGACTGCTGTGATCTTCTCTGGGTCTACTGATATACCATCGCCCGTAACAATATGACCAAGGAATGATACCTCCTTGAGAAAGAAATCACACTTGCTAAGCTTCGCAAAGAGTCTCTCGTTCCTCAATGTTCCCAAAACTATCCGTAGATGCTGCTCATGCTCCTCTTGGCTCTTGGAGTAAATCAAAATATCGTCTATAAAGACTACTACAAATTTGTCAAAGTATTGGTGAAAGATCTTGTTCATTAAATTCATGAAAACTGCGGGAGCGTTGGTCAAACCGAAGGGCATGACCAAGAACTCGTAGTGTCCATACCTCGATCGAAAGTTCGTCTTTGCAATGTCTTCCTTTCGAACCTTCAATTGATGATAGCCTGATCGTAAGTCAATCTTGGAGAATACTTTTGCTCCACTCAGTTGATCGAATAGATCGTCTATACGTGGCAAGGGATACTTGTTCTTCACCGTCACTGCATTCAATGCTCTGTAGTCGATGCACATGCACACTGTCCCGTCTTTCTTAGGCATAAAAAGAACGGGTGCTCCCCATGGTGACGCACTGGCACGAATAAATACTTTCTCTAATAAGTCGTCAATCTGCGTCTTCATCTCTACCAACTCCTTGGGTGCCAGACGATATACTCGAGATGAAATAGGCTCGGCTCCGGGAATAAGCTTAATAGAAAACTCAATATCTCGGTCAAGTGGTAGTCTTGGCAACTCTTCGGGAAATACATCCTCGAACTCGGTGATAATAGGGTACTGAGGGGTGTCATGCATCATCATATGAGTTCCCGATGTGGGTGTATCACAACTATCTCCGTCTTCTTTGGTGAACTCAAACTCTGCCGCATTCGGTGGTCTAAAGATAATACTGCTCCTATGGCAGTCTATGAGAGCGAAATGCTGGCTCAACCAGTCCATACCAAGAACCACATCAAATGTCGGCATAGGAAATACAAGAAGTTGTGCCATCATCTCTCTGCCATTTATCACTACAGGACAAAGTCTACAAACACCACTAACAGGTACAACTCCTCCTCCAGTGAGGATTTTAATATTCTTAGCTAACAGTGTGATAGAAATGTTGTGTCTTGTGGCAAAACTAGTGGCTATAAATGAATGTGTGGCTCCAGTATCAAATAATATAATAGCAGGAAAAGATGCAACTAGAACCATACATGCTATAACCTCCGCCTCTGTCTCTATATCCTCAACAACAAGTGAGAATGCCTGCCCATAATTCTGTCCCGGGCCCTGAGCTCTGGCCTTGTTGTACTGTACGCCTTGGGGAGACAATGGTGGACGAGGTGCTTCTGCTACGGGTCGTGGTGCTGGGAGAGCTGGGGCTGTGGGTCTCGGGTTCTGCCGAGCTTGTACTATTGCATGTTGCTCCGGACAATCCTTGAGCATGTGCTGATTGGATCCACATCTCAAGCATAATCCGAGACGAGTCCTGCAGTCGCTCTGGAGATGTCCTTTTTTCTGCAGTAATGGCAAACGGGCTTCTGATAAGGTGAGGGCCTCAGCTGGAACTGTCCTGTGGCCCTCCTAATAGGTCCACTCTGAGTGGCTCGGGCTGGTGTAACTGCTGGGGTACGGCGTCTCAATGTCTGCTGCTGTTCCTTGCGAAGAATCTCCTGAGCACGAGCTTCTTCCAAGACAGCTGAATGGGAGACTCGAGACTGGGTAGTCGTATAAGACTTGAGCTCTGGTGCAAGCCCCTGGTGAAATCTCTTCGCCTTCTCTAACTATGTCGGAATCAATCCCGTACCAAATCGACTCAGGCAATTGAACTCCGAGCCATACTCATCAACTGTCATATTCTCTTGCTTCAGATGAAGGAACTGGTCGTAGAGACCATCTCGAACATGAATAGGGAAGAATCTCTCATAAAATGTATCATAGAACTACGTCCAGGTGATCCCAGTACCTAATCGTCTCTCTTCCGCCTTCCACCAGTGGTGAGCATTGTCTTCTAACAGTAGGTCCAGTGCTGTCATCCAATCTCGAGCTGGCAACTGGGATGCCTTCAGTAGCTTCTCGGTACTAATAAGCCACTGTGACACCTCTAATGGCTTCTCCGTCCCTCTAAAGGCCTTAAGGTTCATATCTGTAAAATTCTTGATAGAGCCTTCATAGGGATGCAGAGCCGGTGCTGGTACTGGTACTGGAGATAGTGGTGGAGGTCTAGCCATAGCTGCCATCATCGTCTGTCTCATCAGCTCAGTCTGCTGCCACTGAGCCTGCATCATGGTATACATAAACTGAGTAGTAGGGCTCCCATCAGTCGGTGGTGGTGGCATCTGAGGTTCCGACTGTGGGGGAAACTGCTGAGGGAATGGTGGTGGTGGAGGCAGTGGTACATTCCCTCTAGGTGGCATGGTAGTAGTCTGTCCAACCTGGCTGCATGGGGGTGCTGCGACCTCTGGGTACTCCGTCGTCGGTGTCATAGTAGGCTGCGACAGTCCTGACTGGTAGGGTGTTGCTGGAGTCAGGGGGGATTTTGTCCTTCCGGAGTAGTCTCCTCACCAGATGTGAGGGCCAAGGCAGAAGTGCGTCCGCTACATAGATTCATACTGTTAGCACGAGGAAGATAAGTTGATATTAGGAAGGATTAGATATGAAGTAAATCGAATAATCAAAGAAGTTTCGAAAAGATTGAAAGTCAAGGGATAGTAGTAGTTCTGGATGAGATATTCCTATTCCTATATGTAGGTTTGTTGGGCACAGTCATGTAATCCAACAATATTAAATCTGACCTGCATGGGCCACCACAAAAACATGTAATGCCCCAGTCCCAAAATACGTAGGACCGAGTACGTGAACATGCCAGCTGCACATATACGAAGAATACTCCAATATATGGAATCCTCAATATGTACATAAGCTGTAAATAAAATAATCACAGGCCAGAATAACATATCTAATCTCATCACAGCTCAACACAGAAGATAATAAAATCCAAATAGCTAAAACAGAGTATCAAAAGATAGCCGGGTGAACATGCTCACTCCAAACAGCTATGAAAAATAGTCTCACAAGATCGGAGTCCAACCTCCGCAAATAGAAAGAAAAGAGATGTAAAATAATATCCACTAATGTCTCATAAATAGAATAGACTAGAAATCAGTAGTGACTGCCTCGTCATCGATGTAAGATAGCTCCAATGCCGCTCCGTACTCCTGTGGAATATCGTCTAAACCTGGAGTGATAATCAGGTCCTCAGGAGACATAGCAAGATACAAGAAAACACCATGCCGTATAAACTGTGATAAGATAATAAGAGAAAAGGTATGCATGCAATCGGGTTCCTGACCATTCTACTGTGAATATGCAGTTGAGATACAATCCTACGACGCATGAGCCCTGGCTGTAAATGGGATCGGCATAGTTCCCATAAAGGGTACCAGGGGCCTACGTCCATAACGCTCGAAAAGCATCAGAGGGCACCATGTGCAAGGGCTACGTCCATAACGCTCTGGGAAACGTCAGAGGGCGCCTGAAGCATGCGTCTCCGGAGGAGCGCACAGGTAATCATGGAAGTGTAAAGAAGCCCATACATTAGGTATTGTTCTCCCCACCCAATGCCTAGTATCATTATCTCTATGACTGATATGAACCTCTAGTAACCGCCAAGTCTTCTAACATGCAATACTATTGGCAGTTACTCCTATCCGTCGCACGCTCCATACGTATCGGTGGCCAGCCGACTACGCGGAAACGTGTCCTACATGTGACTCACATCACATGATACAACAAGTGTCAAGGCCGTATGAGATATACCAATACCTCAACATCAATGGGTGGTCAATAAACTAAGTCAATGCAAAAGAATAAATAAAGCAAGGAAAACGACCGATAGAGTCGCTTGCACCCAAGTGTGACTTGGATGCACATTTTAAATATCACGAAACAAAATGCTAAAAATAACAACTGAAAATAAGAATATAATATTCACAGAGTAAGGTGGCAAGGTATCTTGTCTGTGGTGCGAGAAGGGCAAATCCAAGAGTAGCAAGTGTCAGCACAAAACTCATAAATCACAAATGACTCCAAATGCTGAAATAAACATCAAAAATGATCTCAGTGAAGAAGATATATCTAGGAAATGCCTGTCCAAAAGTCAAATTCTGGAACAGGGGCAAAATTGTAATTTCGGATCAAAACAATGTCCACCGTTGGACTCGCTTTGCATCGAAACGCGTGCCAAAGTCTACGGTCTCTAAAGTCGTCAAACTACTTGTCTACGATTTCAGTTTGAGGAGAGGAACTCAACGGTATGTCCAGTTTTGGATTCTGATGAGCTGTGTACAAAATTGCCCGTTTGAGTGGGTCGCGGGCCCGCCAAAAATGGGTTCCGATTCGACCTTCTCAGAATCGAACCAAACATGGCATGCTGGACCAAAATTTCGATTCGGACCTGTTGGCGCAAGTTTCGTCTCGATTTGATGACTGTACAAAAAGTTATGGGCAAGTTTGCAAAACGTCGATACGGGGTATCTCGACGGATACGCGTTGATTTCGTCGCGCACACGCGACGAAACTGAGTTCCGTCAGTTCCCACACGTCCGCAACGTCCATATGCGCCTTTCGATGCGTATAGCGCACGACTACGTCACCCGGTTTGTCGGGGCGTACGTCGTATCGGACAAAATTTTTTGAAAATTTCTATTTCAAAAACAGTTTTTCACACAAGTTTAACACTGATTTAATTCTCACACAGAAAACGAAATATAGATCTACAAGTTGCGTGTCAATCGTGGCTAGGTTGTCTTCACACGAGTTCAATTAGTTTTTGAAAAATCTCGACACACAGTTCAGAATCCGGCTTCTAAGTGGTGGTTTGAAACTGGATTCAGATTCTGTTTTCGACAGAGTTTTACTCGACTTTGCATCGAGTTACCTGTCAAACCAGAGGGTTATAGCTGATTCCCTTTGAAGGGACTCAAAGAGGGTTACATTTCCTACACGTAGCATCTCTCAGATCGCAAAACGATCAAACGTGCGAAAAGTAATCAAGGCCGAAAAAGTACCTTGTTGTCGAGTTCCTGAACAAGGGTCGGTTAGGGGCGGCGCTCCGGCGATCCTGGCGGTGGCGCGGTGGTCGTCCGGCGACTGGGGTGTGCGCGGGGAGGTCGGCGGCCTTGGGGTCGGGGGATATTGGATTTACGAGAGGGGTTAGGGTTTTAATCTTCGAGTAGTTGCTTATATATGCTCTCCGCCGCTACTCCTATTTCGAATAGGACCCAATACATGGGCTCGGTTGGGGGATTCAATAGCAGCTGATACTGCTGAGTTAGGCGGGGGGGTATAAGGAATGGTGGTGTCGGGGTCCCACTCTAAGTTGCAGCTGTTACTGCCGATTGAAATAGGGTTTTAGGGGGTCGGGCCCACCCCCCGCAGCTGCTGCTGCCAATGGTTGGGGGGTTCGACCACCCTACTGCTTTTTTTTTAATAACTATATATATATATATATATATATATATATATATATATATATATATATCAATGCAAATATATATATCTTTTAAGCAAACAATAATTTCCAAAACTTACCAATAAATTCCTAGAAATCCTAAAATTTTTATATACCATATTTAATAGAAATATTAACAAGTACACATATAATATATACACACATGCATTTATATCTACTAATACGCTAGTATCACTAATTTCATAATTAATAAAATGCATAATCAAGATTAAAAATATTCAATTGAAATATGGAGGTTTACAGGGCTCTAGGTAGACATTGTTGCGGTTGCGGTATACTAGGTGCGCTGGACGGATATTACGCTACCGAAGGAGCATCTTCTCAGGTAAGAGATGAGGAAGTCCGGTACCATCAATATGTACGCCCCTCACTTCTTCATCGGTAAAACGAGGAACAGACACAAAAAAGTCGTATCCGTCCACTCTCGCCAGTGCCCTCCGACAAGCTGGTATAGTGCTGCACTCCCAGGACTGATGGTGATATTGGAAAATGAAAGCATCCTCAGCCGTAACGTCGTCTTCTGCTCCAGGCCTCATCAAAGACCGACAGTGCATCAATAGCCACCCCATCAGATAATGGTAGGGCAGCTCTATGCGCTCAAAATCCATCGTCGTGTCTCGGGCGATAACCTTGGACGAGAAGGCACGAAGGCCATGGTGTATGCTACACCCCATGGCTGGAAGAAGGGCCAGTCTAGCCCCAAAGACCAGCTTTACGGCAGGAAGGATAAAGTGGCATCTGATCCTCTCAATGGAACCTGCCCCTCCTGAGACCACGCAGTTTTATAGCCACACCATCAGAAATCCTGCCAGGAGTGCCTTCTCTGCTGAGTACCATGATAAAAATAACTAAAGGAGTCAGTTTGACTCCCAAATGTGTCGCCCGTTGACCTCGATCTCTTGGCAGTCGACCCTAATTTTTGTACCTCCTCCTGGGTTTGAGGATCTCGGAAAGAAACCCGACCTGAGGTGCCTAGTGTAAAAAGGTATGAGACCCAGGACGTGGTTTGAGGAATGCTTCCTTCCGAGCTACCATCCTTCTTGATGGACGCCTGGTGACAGGTACTGTGGTGACATAACAATTCTCGGTATACAGCAACAAAGCCCGAGAACTGCCGATCCAAATCCTCGAACTCTTCGTTCGTAGGGGTGTACACTTCAAAGACTTCGTCCCCCCAGCACAGCTTGGAAATGACGTACATCTCGTGGAGAGCGAGTCCCAGCTTCCCTCCAGGCGTGAAGAAGGTTCCTGTCCGCCGGTTGTACATCTCCAGGAGAGCCATGAACAATGGCTTATTTACGGTTAGACCATGGCAGGTGCCCCGAATGGCGTGGTAGAGACAGATCTCACGCAGGGGAGTCTCATACTTCCTCAGAATCCATGTGGTCAAGTTGGCCCACGCAGAGATGGGGTTTATCCAGTTCAGCAGCGCCAACCAGCCGACGGGATAGGACCCCTTCCGAGCAAGCTGGTTCAAGAAGGTGTCAGCTTGAGAGAACGTGAAATTGGGACCCGATACGTTTATGAAGGTACCCGGAGCCAGTCCCATCACGTACCGACTGACCGGTTTCCTTCCCGAATACGCTAACCCTAAATTCTTGTTGTAATGGATGTTACCCACAATCATCCTGCTTAGAGTCAAGGAGTCCACCATCTTTCTGTCCCTTGGTAACATGTTGAACCATGACAGAGGAAAATGACGCTCCATAGGAGGGATATGGATCGCCACCCCGTCAAGAGTAAAGTCCCAACTCTCGAATATATCCAGCACTCGGGGGTTCTTCACAGTCAAGGCATCCCCAAAGAGGAACGCCGGCTTCAGGTATTTTTCCTCCAATTGCCTCGAGTTCATCATGGCACAGAGAAAGTAGAAGGGCTGGTTCCTGATAGCATTCAGCCTCTCCAAAGGCTCATCAGTGGGAAGCTGATTCTCCACATATTGGACTAAGTGGTCGAATCGCACACCTACAACAGATTGGGACGAACCCACCAGGGGTTCTTCCGCTGGATTGACTGGCAAATTCATTGAAAAATGACAAAAAAACAAAGTTAGAAGATGGTCGGGTGAAACCAACTTAGTGTTTCTAAGCTTATGCGGCTCGGTTCAGCGCGGCCTCATGCAACCCAATTCAGGTGAGCTTATGCGACTCGGCCTAGTGCAGCCTCATGCAACCCAGTTCAGATGATCTTATGCGGCTCGGTTTAGCGCAGCTTCATACGGCACTGTTTCGATGGAGCTTATGTGGTTCTACTTAGTGGGGCCTTATACGGCCCAGTTCAGATGAGCTTATGCGGTTCTGCTTAGCGGAGCCTTATGCGGGCCAGTCCAGATGAGCTTATGTGGCACGGTTTAGCGGGTCCTTATGCGGTACAGTTCAAAGGGGGGCTTATGCGGTCCTGATTGATGGGGCTTCATACGGCTCAGTTCAGAGGGACTTATGTGGTTCGTTCTACGGGTCCTTATGCGGGTTAGTTTGCAAAGTATTTATGCGGCCGCTAGACGACTCTCATGCGGCTCGGACATGGGGTATACTCCCATGCAGCTCGAACATGGGACGTACATACTGCACATATAATTTGAACGGTTCAATGAAGACGAAGAAGGCCCGTACATAAAATATGCGACATAGCTATAATGGTTAGGTTCTGAGTTCAAGCAATTTCCTTACCAGCAATGGCGGGGTGAACGTCGGGACGAACTTTAGGTGCCGCAGTTGACGTAGAAGCCACTTCCTTACCCTTCGTCGTAGCAGTGGAAGTCCTAGGGGCCATCGATGATCGAAGAAGAAGAAGAAGAAGAAGAAGAAGAAGAAGAAGAAGAAGAAGAAGACAGCTAGGGCAAGAAAAGCTTGAATTGAAGAAGAAAGTAAAGAGTTTCTCCCTAAAAATTACCCTTATTTATAGGCGAACAAAGGGGGGGCACGTGGATCGATGAAACGCTTCGGATTATGTGCAGCAAACAAAACTGACTCTTGGGATTTTTATCTCCTCTCATGCAGAAGATTCATCAAGGCAAAATTCCAAGTATTTAATAAACAGACTCTTGGGATTTTCCTCCAAAAGACGGCTCTAAATCAAAAATGAATCAAGAGCAATTAATGACGCCTATGTGGCAGAAAGGACAGTATACGGCCAGGCAGTCCATGCGGCCAGGCAGTCCATGCAGCCAGGAAGGCCATGCAGCTGGAAAGTCCATGCGGCCAGAACATCCTATACGGCCAGAAGAGCTTATGTGGACATAGCCATGCTTCTTATTCAAAGTATTTCAATTTTACAAATTGAAAACTTTGAAGGGGTCTTGTAGAAGCATGGAAAAGAATAGGAATGTCCATGCAGCTCAAAACAGAGGGAGTCTCATGCGGTTCAAAGAATCTCTCAGAGCTTCATGCGGCTCAAGAGTCCCCTAGAGTTACATGCGGCTCAGAAGTCCCCAACATAACCATGCAGCTCGGGTAAAAGCCACGTGGCCTTATGCGGTTCGCCTCTACAGCGGGCCATTAAGCAGCGGCCTTATTTAATGCTCTGACGCAACAAGGCAGCTCTGACATAAAGGTGAATTGACAGCTCTGACATAAAACTGCAATGATGACTCTGACATAATGGCGTGCTCCTAGGGAAACAAAGAAAATCCCTATAGCTGGCACGATCTACCAAATTCCAAAGCTCTTCATGCGGATTGCTTCAAGGTCTTCCATGCGGCTTCGACACGTGGCCATCCTTATGCGGTTCAGTTGGAGGCCACCCCCATGCGGCTGCTACTCTCATGCGGCTCGGATCATGGGGGCCATCCTCATGCGTCTCAGATTCTGGGAGGCCACACCCATGCGACTTTGACATATGGCCATCCTTATGCGGTTCAGTTGGAGGCCACCCCCATGCGGCTACTACTCCTATGCGGTTCGGATCATGGGGAGCCACCCTCATGCGACTCAGATTTCGGAGGCCACACCTATGCGGCTGCCACCCTCATACGGCTTGGATCATGGGGGCCACCATCATGTGGCTCAATTACCAGACCACGCACATGCGGCTCTGTCAGGACACCCTGTCCATACGGCTCGCGATTGGGACACGTGGCAGAAGATCAGTTAAGACTTAGTCCCTTGCGTTCCTACGGCTCGCAGCATAATTACGGTTAGACACGTGGCACCAAATCAACCAAGATTTATCCACTCAGATTTGTTGCTATCAACAAATCCTAACAACCAAATTTATTGCAATCATCATAATTACCCGAATTAATTTCCAACAAATGATGCAGATTTGTTGTAATCAACATAAAAACAAGATCAAGGCAAATCTTAACCAATCATTAACCGCTTACTGTTTAAGGGGCAATCATTGTAAACCCTACTTATCACACCCCACTCCTATAAATAGCAAGGTGCCATTCCCTTGCAAACCATGGACACACAGAGAGACAGAGGCACGTACAGAAAGAGCGGCGGTGCACAAAAAAATCTCCCCACATATCCCGAGTGCATTTCTTCATCAGTGCCAAGGCTACGTCCGATCGTCCAAGGAGTAAGACAGAGTTGATAGCACTCTTCCGAGCCTCTACCGTCACCCCCAGAATCAAAAATAAATAATTGTACTTAGATTGCTGTACCTAGGTTTTCATTCCTAGACTTTTTTTGTACGAGCGAGTTTGTATTGTGAGTCTAAGTTCAGTCCTCCCATAAAACTGTTATGTACTTTTACAATCAATGGCAAACAGGAACAAAACTTGATATAAGGAGGGTATGATCACATATCTATGCTAATACTCCCTGCCCTCGACTAATATAGTGGATTCAACCATGGTACGTCACGATACGGGATTCTCTGAGAAGGTCGCGAGCCTTCGCAGAAATCGATGTCCATATAATGCACAAGAACAACATCAAGGCTTATACAAGGTACACCAAGATATACAATGAATAACATCTCATGACAGAATCCAGAAAAACCAATCTGTGTAACCAATGTGTCAAACAATCAAGGATATCTTCAATAAATACAAGAAATATAGAAGAAATCATAAACAAAAAATTACCAGAGAATGTACTCGCCTGAGATCCAGTATCAAATGTCAACAGTATCTGATACAGTGCCTGGAAGACATAAATATGGCATATCAATGTTAATTAGTGTTTTAGAGTCATAAACATGCTATACTAGCTCAATACAAGGTCTCTAAGTCATTTCTAGGTCAAACTAGGTTAACTGGGTCAATACCATGCTAAACTAGGTCACACCTAGGTTTTTAGGTCCATACCTTGCCATACCAAGGTATTCTTGTCTATACTAGGCCATACCCTATGTATCTACCATTATTATATATGTATAGGCTATAAGATACAATACCTTAGTCAAATTTCCCAAGTATCTATATATCTTACCTTTACTAATGTCTACACATAGGTATCCCATATAACCTATACCCATATGCCTATACACTAGGCATTACCTACATTCACATAGGTAAAAACCATTACGTAGACTCTTATTCCTTACCTATATACATAATCCTAATGTTACACGTGAACACTTATTATACACACACATGCTATACCCACTACTGTTACAAGCCTAGTACTGTTCTAAACCCCTGCTACTACTTTTGTTTCGTACATTGCTACTGCTATAGCTGCTACTATTAGAATCCTACTATCTAAACATAGCAGTGAACAAAGTACACTGCTGCTACCACTGATCACCCTACTGCTGCTACCTGCTATACCCAATTGCTGCTACATCCATGCTTTATAATCTCCTCTACTGCAGCCTTGCACCTGTTGCAATCACCTAATACTACTGTTGTTGCTCTTCCTTCCCTATCACCTACTGCTACGGTTTGCTTAATTTTTCCTCTTCAAAACAGTCACAACAGAACCCCCTATTCTTTCTATATTTACCCCATATGCTGCCTCACTTCTGCACAACAGTACATGCCAAGCTTGCTGCCCCCATTTCTTCTACTGTTGTACCAATGCACAATATTGCATTACTGCTACTAAATCTCTTCTTTCTTCCATATTGTAAACTAATATGAACCCCCTATATGCTGCTACCAAAGGCAATAGCTATTACTATTGTTGTTACTCTATAATGCTTATATTCCTCCCTATTTGGTACTGCTACTGCTACTTCTTTCATAATTTCTGCTCAACCCACTCTTCCAAAACTGAACACATACATACCAACACATGTGTGTCCCCTTATACACACACCCCCTACATACACATACTAACTAAGACACTGTAAGCCCCCTGGATTTTTAGAGTTTTTTTTTTGTTTAATATAGTTATTAATATATATATTCTCCCACTTTTTTTCATGATCATAAGATGTGCACTTCCGTAACTTTGATTTTTGGAGCACAAGAAATTCCAAACTCTAGAAAATTTCTTCATGAGTTTTGACCTAAACAAGTTTATCTTTGATTTGGTATATCATGTCCTACTCAAATATGTCTTCTTGTACTCTAATTGTTTCACACAACTTTGGTGTCAATTTAGGCCAAGAAGTTATCTACCGTGAGACTTGTCGTAACTTCCAACTTATTTTTCGGACTCGACATGGATCCAATCTAATCGATCCAATATATGGTTTTGACTTATTTTTATCCTACTACACACATGCCAAGGGTGTGCCACGTAATTTAGTTCATATGCACTACTTATTTTCAAATGGCACATAAGACCCTTTTTAGCCATTTCGGTGCTTAATTGACCTAGAAATAATTCTGGGGCTCAACCCAAACCAACCTAGCCTAGTGGAGACCACCCTAGGTTGCCAACCTATGATCTAGACTTTTTATTTTGAATTTATTTGAATTATGCATAGCCATGTGCACAAATTCATGCACCTTTGATCAAAGTCAAACATCCTTTACTATATTAGGAAACCACTTGCACCCCTTTCCATAATTGTAATTAGGAGGGTCAAACCTTATTCAAACCTACTCAAATTAATCCCTAACCTTCCCCATATATTAACCAACTAAACCCTAACATCTACCCCCTTCTTGTGGCCGCCAACACCCCTCTCCTCTACTTCAACCCGAGAGCATAAGGGGCAGCCACAAACCCTAGCCACCCTACATGGCCGCCACCCTCACACCCCCTTTCTCTGTCTTTTCGCATGCAACCGCAACATATTTTAGGCTTTCTTTTCCCCCTCTTTCACCCTAGCAACTCAAGGATCCCCTACGGGCACTTCGACAAGGAGTAAAGGCTAGTAACTTGGCAAAACTTCAACCAAAGAGGTGCTGAATTCACACAGCAGGTATACCCATCTTGCGAATGCATTTTCTCCACTCTAGACAATAACACTTCATGGGACAAAAAATGCTAGATTCCCCCATGTGTCATCTATATTCATATAAAAGTTCATGTCCAAATTCTTTCTAGATTTTTTGGGACACGCATTTTACCAAAATGTGTCCAGAATTGACACTGTTCATTACAGGACCGTTTGAACTGTATAACTTCACTTTTACCATTGATATAATATATGAAAATGAACGTATTTCAATTATCTAACTCCTTTAATTATTTTTTTATAATTTTGCTTTTTAATGCTTAAATCATTCGATCTTTAAAGGACAAAATTCTGTTGTAAAACGAACTATCGATATTACCATCTTGTGAGTCCCAAATAATTTTGTATGCATCCAATGCTCTATATTATCGATCCTCGACACATAATCATGAATTTGATAATTTAAAGAATTTTTTCCATTTATTTTAGAATATTAAAGTTAGTTTATTTATGGTTAAACAATTTCTAATATCGTTGATTTATCAATGGGGATATTAGTTGGATCATGAATTAATTTCTAAACTAGTTTTTACGTAATAATAAGTATATAATATATATATCCAAAATTATAAAGATTTATTTAAAAAATAATACTAAATATTTAATATTTATACTTTGTATAATTTTATTAATCCTAGAAGGAGTATTTCGACTAGTACGTATTATGACTAGTTGTGACTAGTATATAGATAGTTAAACCTCGATTACCGCCAGACCATAAGAGCTTTTCGCGTGCCATTTTTTTTATTCGAAGCGTATTGAGGTATATATTCTGATTATCTAATTTATTTTTATAATTCTAAACCTTAATTTTTGTAAAATTTATAGAGTGTCGAATGTCTGAACCTTGACACGTTTTGGTGTTTTCGAGATTCCGGGAGAACTGGAAATCGAAATCATGAACCATTTGAAGTTTCGAAAACCTAACACAGAGCTCTACGACATATATTTTTTCCAAAAATTAATTAGTTCTTCCAGTATTTTATTTAATTCGTAGAACTTAATTTTGTAAATAAATCATCGATTTGGTCATGGATAGCCATAACGGCGATATCTTTTGACCAAAGCATGATTTTGTGGCATGGTCGATTCCAGTACACTCGTGGCACTAAAATATACTAGGGTACACACGCAAATCATCAAGTTTATGTCATATTGTAAAACCCCTTTTTTTAATAATTATATTCTATTATATTAATATAAAATTTTGGAATTTTCATATTTTCTAATAATTAGTTATTAATGTTATTAATTTATATACCTAAATTCTAATAATAGTACTTAATACAAAAAATGGTTAACTTATATTTGCACAAGTAATTTTTAAAATAAATGAAAGATTTTTTTTAAAATTTTATACAAGCTTATATTGATTTTTGGACTTCCTATATGTATGAAGGAATTTATGAATTTAAAATATATAGATGACATATACCTATGTATATAGATATTCATGTATTTTAATTAAATATATATACATATATATGCATGTAAAGTACTTTGAGTATAATATATACATTATAAAAGTAGTTATTGTGTTAAATATTTTAGGATTTCTCCTTATGCTGATTGTTATATATCAAACATAGGTTTATATATGAATACTCATATATAGTTAAAAAAACAAATGAATTGGAAGTGCTAAAGTAGCACCATCACCCCGACCCCTGTGTTCGCGTACAGACTAAACCCAAAGGATTCGAAATTAGAATTCGAATCCCCAAAATTCTTGAGCAAATTTATTCCAATTTTTGGGTACCTAATCCCTGTATGATTCTTTGCTATCCGAACTAAATTGAAATTGAAATAACGACCTGATCCAACGAGCAAAATTGTACACGGCCCACCGAAATCCAACTGTGGACATACGGTTGGGTATGTATCCTCAAACCAGACCCATAGACATGTAGTTTGACGACTTTAGAGACCATAGACATTGGCGTGCATTTCGGTACAAAACGGGTCTAACGGCGGACATCGTTTTGACCCAAAATTATGATTTTGCCCCTATTCCATAATTGGACTTTTGGATAGGCATTTTCTAGATATATCTTTTACACCGGGAATATTCTTGATGTTTGTTTCAGCATCTGGAGCCGTTCGTGGATTTTGAGTTTTATTGCTGACGTGATTGATTGCTTGGAGTTGCTATTCCCGTACTGCTAGGCAAGATACCTTGCCACCTTACTCTGTGATTTACTTATTCTTATTTTTAGTTATTTATATTCAGCATTTCTTATTCATTGTTAGTATTATATCACTGTGCGTCCAAGTCACACTTGGGTGTAAACGACTCCATCGATGGTTTTACTGCTTTTGGTTTTATTCTCATGTATTGACTTAGCCTAGTAACCACCCAGTTATGATGACGTACTGGTATACCTCATATGGCCTTGACACATGATCATCATGAGTTGTGAGTCACATATAGGACACGTACTCGCCTAGTCGGCTGGCCACCGATACGTATGAGGCATGCGATGGTTAAGAGTAACTGCCAATAGAATTGCATGCTAGTGGACTTGACAATTACTAGAGGTTCCTATGGGACATGGATCTGACCCAACTAGGCATTGGGTGGGGAGGACAGTTCCTTAACGTATGGACCACGTATGCACTTTTCTATTCCTGATCCTGCTGGCCTCTGACATTTGATAAATGTTATGCTTTGAGGTCCCTGGTATCCTGGTGGGACCATACCTGAGTTTTTTGCTGCCAGAGAGCCCATGTGTTGAAGGTTTGTTCTTAACTGCATTATCACTGTAGAACTGGTAGGCACCCTATTGCATACATTTCTTTCTTTTCTATTATATATCACAGTTTATATGGCATGGTATTTTCTTGTATCTTATTACGTCCCTCTAAGGACCTAGTTATCTCTCCAGGGTTAGACGATTTCCTGCAGGAGTATGGAGCGGCACTGGATCCTTCATATATTGATGACGAGGCATCTCCTGCTGAGTTCTAGCCTATTTATTTATTGAGACATTTAGTGAACATCTTTTATATCTCTTTTCTTTCTATTTTGCGGAGGTTGAACTCCGAGCATTTGAGACTATTTTTCATAGTTGTTTGGAGTGGGTATGTCCACCCGGCTATCTCGTTGCTATATTATTTATTTGGATTCTTATATCTTCTATGTTGAACTGTGATGAGATTAGATTATTATATTCTGGCTTGTGGTTATTTATTATATATATAGCTTATGTATGTATACGAGGATTCCATATATTGGAGTATTCTTCGTATATGTGCAGCTGGCATGTCTACGTACTTGGTCCTAAGTATTTTGGGACTGGACGTTACACATTTGACTACTTAGTCATCGCTGCGCATCGATTTGCGTGCCACGGGTTCTGAATTGGAAACCGTAATTTTCCCGGGCTAAAAATTAGTATTTAATTTTAATTCCAGAATTATATTAGAATAAATTAGGTTTTTAGATAATTTATTTTAGAATTAAATAGGATTAGTTATGTTAAACCATTAGCCACTTTTTAGGGTTTTAGAATGGGATTTTCATAATCTAACCTATGATCATTTATTTGTCGGGATAGATCGGACGACGTCGTGAGTCGCGACTTTATCCTTTTCCGAGCAAGGCAAGTATCACTATGACCTATGTTGCCTTTATTTTATGTTGCATGTTATTCTTTTCCTTAAATTGATAGTCTTATCTTCTATACCATTGGTGCACGAGAGTTATACTTGTTATAATAACCTACCAGAATCTGCTCGAAAGTGGCATCGCGACCGCTCTTGGTATATGACTTGATCTCCTTGATCAAACCCCTACGGAACCTCCTCGCCTTCCCGACCTCGGTAAGATCCTTGATGAATCTGCTCAAACGGCTGAACTCTCCAGCGTACTCCTCAACGGTCTGGTTCCCCTGAACCAAACTCTCGAACTGCGCCTCCAAAGCACGGAGTGCGGTATCGGAAAATAATTTCTCCTTGAATAGTTTCTTGAACGCTGCCCAAGTCTGACCGGTTGTACCAACCCTCGGGTCCGTTTGGTACCAGGTACGGGCCAAGTCCTGCATCTGACTGGCGGCTGCCTCGATCAGTAATCCTGCTGGTATCTGTGCCAATCGGAATATCTCCTCAATGTGCTCTATCCAATCGTCAGCGTATATGATGCCCTCTGTACCCTTGAAGTCTCGGGGTCCCATCTTCTTAAAAGATTAGATGTCTGGAGTCCTCGGCTGATACGCCTGCATCTGGCCTCCCTGTGGCTGAGCAACCACCAGCTCCACTGTCGTCCTAACCAACTGGTGAGTATCTTGTATGCTCTATCGGATATCAGCAGACTGGCTCTGCTGTATCTGCTGCTGAGACTCCAAGAATCTTTAGAAGAGGGTAAATATCTGAGCCACATCTACTGTCCCTGAAGGTAACTACTGCTGATACGTATCCGGAATGACGGGGGAAGACCTCCGGACAGGTGGAGGTGCACTTCCAAAAGCTACAGACGCTCCTATATGAGCAGAAATAGGGAATATTGTGGTCCCAGCGTCCACAATCGGGTGAGGGGTGGTAGGCCTCTCACCAGCGTTTGCTGAGCCAGAGCGATGCGATCGTGTCTCGATCACCATCCTGGAGACAGATCAAACAAGGAATCAATACTGAAATAGAATCGATAATTCAAGGGAGGACAGTTATTCAGGGAAGCAATCTTCAACAGAAATTTAGATGGCAGGAATCCAGTTAAGAGTTTTTTTCCTAATATGATTGAGTACCTCAAAAATAGTCCTAATCCTACTGCAGGCTGTAGTGGTACTCTAGTTCGAATACCACTACATAAATTCGACCTGCATGGGCCACCACTAAAAATGTGTTACGACCCGTACCCACCGTGAGGGTACAAGTACGTAACAGCGCCCAGCCTACGCCGCAGTATCGGCGGTAGAACGCTGTTCTAGGTCATGAACTATACTAACTAACATGAAATACTCTCCATAAGGAGGCCAACACAGAGGTACAACTCAATCACAATCTAGAGATAGAATATGGTATGATAAAATAGATAAGAAAATCCTCAACTGAGGTACAACAGAAAAGAAATAACAAGTCTCAACATCTCTATAATATACAACTCTGAAACAAGGACAACAGCTAATCATGAAAAAAAACAGTCTAAGCTATCTACACTAAGCAAGGGTATCATCCTCAGCAGCTGCCTGAACCTCCCCAGGGGTCCAGGTCGCGAGTGTCATCTAGGCAAGCTCCAAGGTAAGGGGTGCAGGGTTTCTCATCATTCTCTGTAAAATTTTCAACAGGTCCAGTCAGGACGGGAGCGAGCACAATACATCTCACGCAGATCATAACAGGTTAGAAAAATATAGACATGCAAGAGAGTACGATACATGAAACTGAAAGAAGGTACATGATGTAAACAGAAAGAGAACTGTAATAGAAATATCTACTATAAGTAGAGAGCAACTAGTGACTAGTGATTTAGAGTACAAAGTCGACATGTGAACGGCTGGATTTGTACATGACTATACTAAAGAGGTGCACATGGCTATACTACTTAGAATCTATTTATACTCCCCCATACCCCAATCAATACACAAGGATCCAAACAAGTTATGTTACGTACATGGTTTTCACATAAAACGCATAAATGGGTGCACATGAAGTATACATGAGAGCTCATACATGAGTGTACATGAAGTTCACATGGGGGGCCCATAAATGGGTGCACATGAAATTCACATGAAGCCTCATAAATGAGTGCGCATGCAATATAGGTTATACATGAGATACATTGGAAACATGACCGATTCATGATAGCACATGAGAGTACACAAGCGAGCATGAACGAGCATGAAGCACATGATAACATGAATAATCATGAGAGCGAGGAATACACGATGTACATGAAACACATGACACAATGTATCCGATGCTCCCGAGGGGGATAACATCTCAATGTAGGGATCCATATAGTACCAATCCGTGATAATATCGTGACAGCATCAAATAAGGTAAACTAGAGCAGGAATATAATTCTAAGCAAGTGATGAAATGATCAGAGAATGTACTCGCCTGGTATCTGAATGTCTGAAGTAAATGTACTGTCCGAGATGAGGTACCTGACTCCTAGTTAGAGCAACACAAGTCAAGATGTATACAGGGGATGATAAATGTAATCTACGATGCGTCTGTATGTTGTCTAGGTCAAACTAGACTAAAGTCAACTCTCGGTCAACTCTAGTCAACTAGACTGGTCAAACTAGGTCAACTGGGTCAAGACTGACCCAAACAAGTTTAATAAGTCTCACTAGGCCTAACCAAGCCTAGTCTAGCAATCACACACCAATCACAAGTCATACTAGACTATCAACACACAATCATTGGTGTATTCATACCATACACATAGGCCTTATGCCCTATAGTCTCCATCACACATATTTCATATATTATATATATCTATCTATATACACATACATGTATATATCAATAGGAAATCTCTATTTATCACATTAACACATTTAGCCACATGTAATATATATATATATATATATATATATATATATAGAGAGAGAGAGAGAGAGAGAGAGAAAGGAGCATGTGTATGTGTTCATGGGTATGTGTGTGTCATGAAAGTGCACAAGAGCATGTGTGTGTGTGTGAGTGTCACATAGAGTTGTATCAAGGGAGTGTGTGTTATCATGGAATAAGTGTTAAGCAATGTGTGAGTGAGAGTGTTAATGAGTGAGGGTGTGAGGGTTATATAGTGTAGTGTGCAATGTGTGTGGATTGATATTAGGACTGAAATGTAGGATGGTCATGGGGCATACCAAGGCTGTTATGGTGGTGGTTTGTGGGGACTTACCAAGCTGAATTTGGACAGCCATCAGTATGGGTTTGTGGACTGGTTTAGGGTGGTGAATGGGCTAAAATGTGGGGCTGCCATGTAGGCTAATATTGGACTGAATATGGACAGCCATATAGGCTTGTGTGGACTGAATTTCAGGGGTTTAGGACAGCCACAAATAGGTGTTAGGGACAGCCATATAGGCTTGTGTGTGTGTTGATCACTGGTGACAGGAATGTATTCTTGTGTGTGTGTAGCAGTTATCAGTTAGATTAGGTGTGGGTGTGTGTATGTGCAGATTAATGAAAACTAGAATAAAGTGCAAAGGTGTCATTGTGAACTGAAATCAGTGAGTCAATTATATAATGTGTCAAACTCAGGAAATGGGAAGTGTCAATGTGTGTTCACAGGAAAAAGGATTAGTGATGTGTGTGTGTGTGTATCATATTGCATACATTCATATTTACAATGCATTTGATAGTGCATTCATTGTCCACATATGCATAACATGCTCACAGTTCAGTTAGGAACCTACATGCTTCATTATCTCAGTTCTCTTGATCATGTAACCAAGTTAATCTCTCTACTATATTTCAGTTTATAACATTATCCCCAAACATTCATAATACCTAGTTATCTCAGGCATCATACATTCATATTTACATTTAGTATATATCATGTCTATCATCATCCATATCGTGTATCAGGAAAAGGAATCAATGTAGCTATAACCAACCAATTTCAAAATCCATGATCCCACACAAATCATAACTAATCTGAATGTAAACTAGTATGCATGTCTACAATTTAATATGGCAGTTTAACACCACCTATCAGTTGAAAACAGGATATCAAAATCGGGATTTGAGGAACAATGCTCACTGTGTCAATTTACAGTTCAAAACAACAGCCCCAAGTGATTTAACTAATGATTAACACCCAATATGAGAACCCTAACATGAGACTAAAACCAAGATACATGAAAATGAATTGAACATTACAAAAGAAAACATTTAGAATCAGTAAAAATCAAACTCGAATCTCAGAATTTCCTAACAGGGAGTTAAGTATCAGAATTGAGGAAAAACCTAAATCGAAACCGAATTTCAAGCAACAAGTCGAAACCAAGGGTTGGTAAACATCAAGCACATATGTGATAGTGTCATGGGTGCCCCCGTGTCCAAGGGACTGGACACATTCGTGTCTAAACACAACACAACACAGACACAAGAACTGTGCAATCGACAGCGTCGTGCACGCGTGCACGTGTCTGTAGAACACGATACACGACATGACACAACACGTGGGTGTGCACACGTGTATGCCTAGACTAGGGGGACATGTACATGTGTATGTATCGTGTCCACGTGAGTCGTGTCAAGAGAAAAAGAGTCGTATCAGACGCAAATTTTCGCATGTGTGCACAGTGCACGAATCAGTGCAGGCCATATATCGTGTCCGATACGATACAAGAGGCCACGAAACTTGGGGAGGGGTATGTCAGACATGGCCCCCTCGTCCACACCAAGTTTCAGGTGTCGAGGTGGTGTGTCCAGCGAGTTATGGCCCCCGAGTAGCAGGGGACTGCTACTCGCGTGCGGTGCACGTGAAACTAGTGTGTTCACGTATCCAATACGACGCGCACGACACCACAACTACCTCAGTCAACTGGAAACCAATAAACAATATCAAACCTAAATTTTCTATTCAAATAGAAACAGAAAACAAGGATGAAATGCCCACTGTGGCATTTCATCAAACACATAGGTGTATCCACTGATACGTATCCGATACGGACACGTATTGGACACAAAAACTAACAATGCCTATACCAACAGAGAGAGGACACCTAGGGCTTCCTATCCATGCAAAGGAAACGAAATTTGGTGGAAGGAATAGGGATTTACCTATATGTTCAATTTGCATAAAATAGCTTCAAAAAGGGGGGTTTCTTCTTGATGGACAAGTGCTCCAAATTGGTCCAAACCTGAGATTTCTCTCCATGGACATGAAATAGAGCTGGATTAGGAACTAATGCAAAAGACTATAGTGGAAAAGGAATTAAAATGAATAATCTATGGATTGGGGAAGAATGGACAAACCTCTTTCTTCAAAACTTGGAGAAATTAATAAAAGAGGCAAGAACAAATGGAAGAGGCATTAAATAGGGTGTGAAACCCTAAGTTGGCTGCCATGGGTGGGCTTGTTGGGGTTTGGGCTTAAGTCATGGGCCTATGGTTCAATTCACAAGTCATTAAATCACAAGTCATTGCATTAAACCATAAGTCATGACTTAATTTCACTAAACCTAATCCCCTCATTCTAAAACCAATCTCTAATGACTAAAATGGGTTAACTAAAGTCAGGCTAGGGTTACCATAGCTAGGATTAGGTTCTAGGCTAGCCTACAAGTCTCAAACTAGTCAAGGCCCGAACTAGGAATTCACCAATTTTATAAATCATCAAAAAATTCAATAAGTCAAAATGACCAAATACCTTCAACTAAAATGATAAATAAAATACCCTAATCACATAGCTAGGCTCTAGGGTAGACAGTCTCTACGGTTTCACTAGCTGCACACCAAATCACAAGTCATGATTTAAATAGTTTTAAAAATAATTAAAAATCAATAAAAATCATATAAAATTTTAAATACCATAATTAAATAAATTAAAATACAAAATTTCAAAATTACCCTTATTTTAGAAACTGGGTGTTACATCAATGTTCAATGTTTAAAGTTAAAGTTAATGTTAAAGCGATAATATTACTTGTGAGAGAGTCGGGAGGGGGATACAACTAGTATGCATGTGGTCTACACAATGTACAATTTTTCTCTAATGTCAATGTTGATAGCAGTCGCTGCACCTCACGTACGGACTGCCGGATGTCCTAATCCGTCCACATGCAGAACACTTGTATTCTAAAACACACAATACACGTGATTTATTTCGTATTGACATTTTGCCCAGAGGTTTGTCTTATATTCATCGTCCCGTTGTATTGTCTTCCTGTCTTAATTATACCTTCAATTGTTCCATGCCATAATTGTACTCTTAAACTTTTTTCCAATGTATAGAGGTCTCTTTTGTATCATGTTATATTCATCCTTTCTTTATTGCTATTCTGCGTGCTTGTATATTATATTGTGTAGTGTAGTGTTATGTTGATCTTGCTCCAATCCTGACTGGATAATTGTTTTTCAGCTTTAGACGACGTGGTTTGTCCCGAGGTTTATGGTGTGTATCTTGGTGACACTGACATTACCAATATGCCGGTTACTTCTACTGATACGGAGTAGCATATTTCTTTCTTATGCTTTTTCGTGTTATTCTTAGCTAGTGAGATTAGCGAACATTAGCTTTAGTGGTTTTATATTTATTTTAGCGGGTTTATTCCCGAGACTAGCTGAGTTGTAGTGGATCTTTCTTTAAATTATTTATTGAGACTTGAGTTTAATCTTTTGTTACAACTTAGTTGTGGATGATAAATGTGAATTGTTTACTTGTATGGATAATGCTTATCATAGACAACCTACTACCGCCGACATTGCGACGTAGGCTAGGCTTGGACACGTCTCATATCTGAAAAGCGGGTACGGATCGAGACTTCCTCGTGTTAAAGTTATTTTTTAATGACTTCTATGACTTGGACACGACTCATGACACAATACTTGGAGTGAGAGTTACATTGGTATTAGCATGCACCCTATACTTGGACGGTACAAACAGTTCGTGTGTCGGTTCATATAAAGTTAGTGTGACTCTAGTTAGTGACTTACATTGAGAAATGTATTATTTGATTCATGGATATGACTAGTGCAAGACATGGGTGGGGAAGACTATTAGTAGGCGTATGGGAAGCCACATATTAGTCTTAATGGTTGTCCGGGTATGGGTTCATAGTTTCCCAGTGTTAGGACACGATAGGGAGGTATGTGTCACGACCCGCACCCGAAAATCGGGCATGAGTCGTAGGTATGTCCAGCCTACGCCGCAGCATCGGCAGTAGAACATTATCTAACAACTAATAATATCTCATTCACACAAGATGTATGATAATCTCATAATAAAAGATATTTCGATATAGGAGCAATATGGAAATCTAAAACTCAATCACATCAAAAACTAAGGTAGAGAGTTCAAGAAATAAATAAGAAACATAATCCAGAGTCAAACACAATGCTAGCAAATCTAGAGGAAAATACCAAGTCACCAAATATAGTTATATAGCCCAAGTAAGAATTCCGAAGACAAATCCAGACCTAAATGATAGAAGCTAAAACCTAAACTAGGCTAAGCATCCTTTGTCTGCAATGCAGCCTCAACAATAGCTGATCTCCCAACTTAGTCTCTGGAGCAGTGTCCTCAATCTACTCATAATAAGTAGGGCAACAAGCCTCTAACTCATCGCCAAAAAATATGGTTATCCCAGTCAGGATTGGAGCAAGTACATAACAGTGAATAATAGTTCACAACATAATAAAGACCATATAGCAAGAGTTAGGATATGTGAAATATAGTAAATAGGTAAACAGGTAAAGTTAAGTAGTAGTTTAGGCAAAACATTAAAATATGGGGAAAACAAATGATAATGATGTAAACAGAGTGATCAATGTCAAAAACCTAACTTCTAGGTGTTATTTGTAATACCAGTTCGACACATGAATGGCTCAGGTAATACGACAAATCACACATGATAATGGGCGATTGCTATCCACACGATACGACAAATCACACGTGACAAGTGTGATTGCTATCCACATAATAAGACACGAAGAACGGATAGGGTGTTCACACGTCTACTGAGATATTTTCTCGCCTGATACTTAGCATTCATGGATTTAATTCACGTAAATAAGATGCACGAATAACGGTAAATCACGATAAGACACGAATCACGAATAATAGTAAAGTAAATCCATAGAATACTAAACACGTGTAACGAGAGTGTCACAACACGATAGGAATATCTAAATCAAGATATAGAGATAATATTATGAGTGGAAATAAAATTAGTGCATGTACTTGCCTGTACTCCAAGCTGAAGGCTAAACTGAACCGGTGTCCAAATTGATGCCCAGTAAACCTATATTAGTTCAATTAAAAAAAAATTAATATTTAAAGTTTAATTGTACTACTCTCATATTTCTATGTTATAAGTGTTTTCTAGGTTTAGGTTGCCTTACATGTTGCCTTGCTACTAGGGTATCTACCCCAAGGGTATTGACAACTATCATATCTATAACCAATTGCCCTTACTTATGCCCAAACTAATGCCCTATGCATACTCTATGCATTACATATGTTTACCCTTATAGCCATCTATACATATTATATGCATTAACATATATAGTCCAACCTTTACCTATATCAAATCTTTTTCCTTATGCATACTTGAGGCCTAACTCTTATGCTTATACACTTCCATATCCATATAAGACCAAATGTATTTTCTTATCTTTATTTTTAATCCTTCCTCACCTTATGATCTACCTAATACCTATAACTTACCTATATATCCTACACTAGTACACATATACACTAAGGCCATGTTTATAACCTTCTAACTTCATATATATACGATCTAAAAACCCCCTACTGCCTACTATCTAAACTAAAGCACAAGCCTACATTCTTAATCTTGCTGCTAGGTAAATTGTCTGAACCTGAGCACACTATGATAGATGGTTAGGCACATTCCCTCTTTTCTACCTGTTGCTAAAAGTAGTATGGCCGACCACTGCACAGGCATGACACTTACCTGCAGTGCACAACCCACTGGTTCAGTCACATGGCCAACTCCTTAACTGTTAGCTTACTCACTCTAATTCTTACCTAGGCATTTTCACATACACCTATGATCCAAATACCTATCACTGCCCCTCACTGATACATACACACAAGGGAATGCCAACCTTAACAATTGCACACAGGCAATGGCCATATTCTATGACCATGTATCAGTCTACAGGCCCCTCATACAGGTACATTCACAAACACCTGTTACCAAACACTTAACCCTGACACAGATTGTACACTGATGCTCAATGTATCAGTCCATTCTATACACAGGACTCCCTAAACACAGGAATATCCCCCAAATACTGATACCAAACACTCCCATAACTGATACTTGCTACTGACATAAGCACATTTGGACATAAGCTCCCTACACACCCATTACTTGTTTCAGTCTGTATGACACAGACTCAAACAATGCATATTATAGTGGTATTTGCCCTGCCCACACACACTGATACTGGCTTTCATAATCCCTAAACCTGTGCACTCTGTTACACTCATATAAGGTTCCCCATCACACAGGTATTTACCTGTTGTTTTCTTACTTCACACACGCACACAAATGTACATAGCTATAAAGAGAATCCTATAGTCTACTGCTACAGTCATAGATACATGCACATACTGAAATTCCTCATATCCTGTACACTGATACACTCTTCCTAATATCTGTGCACTGATACACTCTTCCTAATATCTATGTACTGATACACAGATGCCTGTACAGGCCACACTCTCGTTCATACATCACTACCTTCTGCAAACTGACACAAATAAGCACTGTCCTATAAACTAATTCCAGGTCTGCACTCGACACACACGTCATATGCTATTAGTGCATGACACACTAGACTGTACATAGGCTGATCTGATTACCCATGTTTTATTTGATACTCTTATTGATATATCTCAGTCCTCTGAACAATACCCTATATATAAAGTGCATATATGAAACAATTATCCCCACACACTACATTCCTATATATGTATTCACATTCCTATTCTAATATATCTATACATATGTACACATACATGCCATATGCTTTATCATCATGACACTACAATATGAAAATGTAGGCACAAAACCTATGGAGCACATAATGTATTGATACATGTGAAATAGTTATGATATAAAAAGCCCTATTACATGTGAATGTACTTCATCGTCCCCAAACCCCTACTACAATATGACAATGGCCAATATTATGGCATTATGCTCATTTAGAGTCATATTGCAAGTAGAGATTTGTCCATTTGGCCAAACGTATCCCTCAATGTAATGACACAACCTTCGATACCATAGTTAGGACACATGGACCAAGTTCTACACCAAAACATGATACATAATTCTTTTGAGAACTTGTATCAAACACTTGGTGGTCAATCTCGTAACAACCCAAATGACACCATTCTAACCCATAGAACTGTTAGGAATGAGTCCTCTAACACCTAGTTCACCACCTATAGGGTTGGATCTAGCCATTAGAAGGATCTTCTACATAAATACATGACATTTGACTATAGAAAAGAGAGATTAGAATTTATACCTATGTAGAATGGAGACTATACAAAGACCCACAAATTTGGAGAAAAATGAGGAAGAAGTAGCTCCCAAATCCTTGCTACAGCCTCCACAAGTCTCCTTGAGCTCCCCAAGTACTTAGCACAACAAGAAAAGAAAGAGGAGAAAATTTGAGAGAGTGTGGAATGAAGAAAAGATGAAACCCTAGGTTTTGTGGTGGCTGCCATTTAGGGCTAGTAGGGGGTTTAAATAGGGTCTAGCCATGCCCTAAACTCTTCATGGCAATTAATATTAGAAAGGTCTTTAAGGGTACTAAGTGGTTTGGCTCTAATTAGTGCTTGTATCATAAATAACCATGACTAGGGCCAACTTAAATAAAAATTTCTAATTTATGAGTTTGGTGTAAATAACATGCTAATGGCCCACAAATAGAAAATTTTTAATTTGGTCAAAAATAATCCTAGCCCGAAAAAGTGGTAGTGACAAATCTACCCTCCTTAGAAAAATTGTGTCCTCGAAATTTAATAATAACATAACCACAAAAAGAAATAAGAACAAAGTTTACCGTATGGCATGAAAAGATATGGATATCGTTCGCGCATCTCGTCCTCTCTCTCCTAAATGAACTCCCGAGAGAGTGATGTCTCCATGCAATGCGAACCGTGGGAATCATCTGGTTACATAGTATCTTCTCCATGTGATCCAGTATCTCCATGGGCTGTTCTGGATAACTGAACACGGCCCAACTTTGATCTCCGAGTGGTATAATACATGGCTAGGATCTGCCACATATCATCTCAGCTATGATACGTGAAACATTGTGCACTCCCTCTAGGCAAGGCAGTAAGTCCAGTCGATAAGCTACAACACCGACCCTCTCGAGGATGCCGAAAGGTTCGACAAATCTCGGACTAAGCTTCCCTCCTCGGCCAAAACAGATAGTGCCACGTGTCGAAAAAATCCTCAAGAACACTAAATCTCTAACCTAGCACGAACAAGATTCAAACAAACAATAAGACAAAAAAATCTAAACTAAACATCACACACAAACAAAAACACATATTAGCTCAAATTCTAACGGCCTGTAATCGATGTTGGCCTGGTGCTTATACCTGTCCTGAGCCATGCGAAGCCTCTCCCTGACCTGCTTTACCTTCTCCGCCGCATCTACGATGATCTCTTGCCCGAATAAGGCTATCTCACCCACGTCATCCTAAGATAACGGGGTGAGACACCTCCGCTCATATAACACCTCAAAAGAAGACATATCGATGTTGGCCTGATAGTTGTTATTGTATAAAAACTCAAACAGGTGAAGATGATCCTCCCATGAGCTGCCTAAATCTAATGCACAAACCTGGAGCATATCCTCCAATGTCTGAATGGTCCTCTCGGACTGTCCATCCGTTTAAGGATGATAGGCGGTACAGAACTTGAGCAGAGTGCCCAAGCTAACCTGCAGACTCTTCCAGAAATAGTAAGTGAATCTGTTGTCCTAATCAGAAACTATGCTCACAGGAACTCCGTGCAATCGGACGATCTGTCATACATAAAACTCTGCGAGCTTCTCAGTAGATAAACCCACCTTGAATGGAATAAAGTGCGTTGGTTTGGTCAACCTATCTACGATGACCCAAATCATATCCTTTCCTCTGGGAGTACACGGAAGACCAGAAACAAAATCCATAGTGATATGCTCCAACTTCCATTCTAGGATAGGCAAAGGCTGAAGCAAACTACCGGGTCTCTTCCCTTCGGCCTTGACCTATTGGCACACTAAGCACCTGGAATAGAACTGTGCCACATCGCGCTTCATCCCCTAACGCCATACATGATTCCTGAGATTGTTATACATCTTGGTAGCCCCAAGATATATAGACTAATATGAACGATGTGCCTTTTGCATAATCTCCTCTCGCAGATCTCCGCTCGATACGCAAACCCTAGACCCATGCCACAAAGAACCATCCTCAGCAATGGAGAAGTCCTCAAGCAACTCGTCCTGTACCTGAGCCCTGATGCTCCTCAGGCCCGCATCCTGATACTGTGCATCTCTGACTCGATCCATCAAATCGGACTGAATCTATAGGCCCATCATCTGTATCTCTAGTCCCGGAATCACGATCAATGCCCAAGCTATCTAAGTCCATCAACAAGTGTCGATCCATCATCAGATACATCGCCACTGGATAACGGCTCAGTATATCTGCAACCACATTAGCCTTTCCCGGATGGTACTGCAAAGCAATATCGAAGTCCTTCATCAACTCCAACCATCTGCTCTGCCACATGTTCAACTCCTTCTAGGTGAAAATATACTTTAAACTCTTGGGATCAGTAAAAAAAATTTACTCTCTCCTCATAGAGATAATGCTTCCACAGCTTCAAAGCAAAAATTACTGCCGCCAACTCCAGATCGTGAGTGGGATCATTCTTCTTGTGTGGCCATAAATGTCTGGAAGTATACGCAATAACCTTCTCGTGCTGCTCTAACACACATCCTAGCCCCTTCCATGAAGCATCGCTGTAAATAGCAAATCCTCCAGTACCGGATGGCAGCGTCAAAACTAGAGCCGTGGTTAGCCTCTCCTTCAATTCATCAAAGGCAACTTGGCACTCCTTTGACCAAACAAACTATACATCCTTCCTGGTCAGTCTCGTCATCGGCTCTACGATCCAGGAGAAATCCTTTATGAACTTCCTATAATACCCGGCCTATCCAAGGAAACTTCTGATCTCTACAACTGAGGTAGGTGTAGACCAAGACTCCACTGCAGCTATCTTTCTCAGATCCACGGATATATCGTCTTCCGTCACAACATGGCCAAGAAACTCAATCATGTCTAAGAAGAACTTACATTTGGAGAGTTTTTCGAACAGTCTCTCCTTCTTGAGAGTCTCGAGCATGATCCTCAAATGCTCCTCATGATCTTTCGAGATCTTCGAGTAGATCAAGATGTCATCTATGAACACCAGTACGAACTGATCAAGGTATTTATGGAACACCTTGTTCATCAAGTTTATGAAGAATGTCGGGCTGTTATTCAACCCAAACGGTATCACTAAGAACTCATACTGGCCATACTTGATCCGAAAAACAGTTTTTGGGATATCCTCCTTCTTGACTTTCACCAGATGATAGCCATATTTCAAGTCTATCTTCAAGAACACCCTGGCGCCGCTCAACTGATCAAACAAATCATCGATCCATGATCGGGGGTATTTGTTCTTGATTGTGACATTGTTCAGAGCCCTGTAATCAATGCATATACGCATTGACCAATCCTTTTTCGGCACAAATAGCACCAGAGCACCCCAAGGCGATGAGCTCGATCTGATGAAGCCCTTCTCAAGCAACCCATCAATCTGCTTCTTCAGCTCTACTGCTTCATGATTATTGATCATATACACATTCTGTATTACTGGCTCAGCACCGGGTACAAGGACAATAGAGAACTCCACATCTCTATCTGGTGGCAATTTTGACAAGTACTCGAGAAAATATCGAAGAACTCTGCAATGATGGGATAAGGTAGCTCTTTCTGCTCTACCAAAGCCCCACAAATAGCTCTACTACTCTACTCCACGGCTCCTCTAGCGAACTCGAATTCAGGCTCTCCAGGTGAACTAAACAAATACACCCACGATGACAATCTATACTGGCGTACTGTGCACTCAACCAATTCATTTTGAGAAATACATCAAAGCTCGAAAGTGGCATTACGAGTAAGCTGATGCACAAATCTCTGTCTCCCAAGGTAATTCGACGTTCGACACAGATATCCTTGACTAGGATAATTTCTCTGCCAGTCAAGTCTTACAACTACTATCCAATGGCACAGAAATAATGTTATGCTTAAACACAAAAGCCACATATATAAAGCTATGACTAGCACCAGAATCAAACAAAGCAATAGTTGGAAATAAATCGATAAGTACTGAACCTGCGATCCCATCCAAAGTAGGTGTCTCGGTCTTCTCGACCGTCATAGCAAAAGCCTTGTCCCTTTGCTGATGCTGGGCAAAGCACTGCTGCTGAGTAGGTAATGGACCCCTATGCTGTTGTGCTAAAACAGGCATCGCCGGTGCTTTAGGGGCATGAGCCATCCCTTGAGCTGGATGATTAAGTGCCGAAGGACACTCCCTCAGCTGGTGCACAGAAGAACCACAGAATAAGCAGTCACCAAGCCTCTTCCTACATACATCCCATAAGTACCCGATCTTTCTACAGTAGGTACAAGTAGGAGCTGGTCGTGCCTGCCTCTGAGGCTGATAAGGGACTACTGCTTAGGCTGGTGGAAGAAAAGCCTTCGGCTGGAACTGGGGATGCTTTGCCGCTGCCTGACCGTTATAATCCATGATAGAACCCTGATCCCTCTTGCGTCTGAAACCCAAGGCCTCCTCTGCCACCTGAGCCAATACTAACAGATCATCAAAGGTCGCATCCGGGCTCGTGGTGACATACACCTGAATATCCTTGGCCCAGCACTTACAGAACCTGTGAAATCGATCCTCAGGATCCCTCATTATGTACTCAGCAAAGTGGCTCAGTCTGCCAAACTCGGCAGCGTACTCATCGACCGATAATCCTTCTTATACTAGGTTCTGGAACTGGTCCTCCAGAACCCCTCAAGCCACAGCGGAGTAAAACTTCTTCTTGAACAGCTCTTTGAACCTATCCCAAGTCAGACCGGGTGCTGGCAACTGGGCTCAGTCCAAAACCAAGTGAGTGCAAGGTCAAAAAGCTGCATACCCACCGCCTCAATCTTTAGGTTGTCTAGAATCTGAACGACCTATAAGATCCTTCCATATCTTCCAGCCACTCATCTGCGTAAAGGATACCCTCTGTACCATTGAACTCCCGGGTACACATCTTCTTCAAGTCAGAAATGGTACCCAGCTTCTGCTACTGTGGAGCGGGCTGCTGCATAGTAACCCTCTCCAAGGTCTCTAGTGCTACCTGGTGAGCATCCTCTATGCCCTTCTTTATCAGCTCAGTCTGAGCTCGATGTGCCTCTGCCTACACCCTCTGAGCCTCTACCTAAATCCTTTGAGCATCTACCAGGCCCTGGATAAGAGCAAACTGTTGTGCCCCATCAGTGGGCATGCCTCCAGGAAAAAAAAAATGGTTGTGGAGGTAGTAGAGGCTTTGAGATAGCTGGAACACCCCCTGAACCGAAACTGCCCCTGGGCTGGAGCAACAGGTACAGCCTCCCTAACTGGAGGTGGTAGAGGCACAGCATCAGTCGCTCCTTGAGGAGCCGATCGAGAAGTTACCGACCTCTCAGAAGCAGCACATGGTGTTGCTGTACCCAAAACATGAGCCCTAGTCACTGGTGCCATCCTGGAAACAGATTGAAACAAAGAGAAATCAATATGGCACAAGATAAGATATCAAAGATATTGAGATAGTATTCATTCAAGAATAGAGTTAAAGGTAGCATATTTGATACATAGTAGAAATCCTAACTGTGATTGATTACTTCATAAATCTTCTAGTAATTCTTGTCCTATTGTAGGCTCATAATAGCACCTCTAAATTAAGGCACCACCACAATATTTGCACAAATTGTGAAGCTGGACCTGCATGGGCCACCATAAAAATGTGTCACAACTCGAACTAAGAAATTGGGCAAGAGTCGTGGATACGTCCATCCTACGTCGCAGCATCGGTAGTAGAACACTGTCTAACAACTAATAATACCTCATTCATATAAGATGTATGATAATCTTACAATAATAAGATATTCCGAGATAGGAGCAATAGAAAGATAAAACTCAATCACATCAAAAACTAAGGTAGAGTGTTCAAGAAATAAATATGAAACATAATCCAGAGTCAAACACAATGTTAGCAAATCCAGAGGAAAATACCAAGTCACCAAATATAGTTATATAGCCCAAGTAAGAATTTCGGAGACAAATCTGGACCCAAATGATATAAGCTAAAAGCTAAACTAAGCTAAGCATCTTCTGTTTGCAATATAGCCACTACAATATCCTGATCTTCCAACTCTGTCTCTGGAGCAGTGTTCTCAGTCCGCTCATAATAAGTGGGACAACATGCCTCTAACTTATCGCCTAAAAATGTGGTTATCCCAGTCAAGATTGGAACAAGTGTATAACAGTGAATAACAGTTCATAACATGATAAAAGCCATATAGCAAGAGTTAGGATATGTGAAATATAGTTTATAGGTGAACAGGTAAAGTTAAGTAGCAGTTTAGAAAGAACAATAAAATATGGGGAAAACAGATGATAATGATGTAAACATAGTGATCAATGTCAAAAACCTAACTTCTAGGTGTTATTTGAAATACCACTTCCACATGTGAATGGCTCGGATAATACGACAAATCGAACATGATAATGGGCGATTGCTATCTACACGATATGACCAATCATACGTGATAAGTGTGATTTCTATCAACACGATAAGACACGGAGAACTGATAGGGTATTCACACGTCTACTGAGGTATTTCTCCGCCAGGCACTTAACATTCATGGATTTAATTCATGTAAATAAGATACACGAATCACGATAAATCACGATAAGACACGAATCACAAGTAATAGTAAAGTAAATCCATAGAACACTAAACACGTGTAACGAGAGTGTCACAATACGATAGGAATATGTAAATCAAGATATAGTGATAATATTATGAGGGAAAATAAAATCAGTGCATATACTTGCCTATACTCCAAGCTGAAGGCTAAACTGAACCGGTGTCCAAATCGATGACCAGTAAACCTATATTAGTTCAATTAAAAAAAATTAATATTTAAGGTTTAACTGTACTACTCTCATATTTCTAGGTTATAAGGGTTTTCTAGGTTTTGGTTGCCTTACATGTTGCCTTTCTACTAGGGTATCTACCTTAAGGGTATTGACAACTATCCTATCTATAATCAATTGCCCTTACTTATGCCCAAACTCATGCCCTATGCCTACTCTATGCATTACATATGTTTACCTTTATAGCCATCTATACATATTATATGCTTTAACATATATAGTCCTACCCTTAACTATATCCAATATTTCCCATTGTGCATACTTGAGGCCTAACTCTTATGCTTATACACTTACATATCGAAATAGGACCATATGTATTTTCTTATCTTTAAGTTAAATCCTTCCTCACCCTATGATCTACCTAATACCTATAACTTACCTTTTTATCTTACACAGGTACGCATATATACTAAGGTCGTGTTTATAACCTTCTATCTTCATATATACACAGTCTAAACCCCCTCCTACTGTCTACTATCTAAACTAAAGCACAACCCTACATTCTTAATCCTGCCGCTAGGCAAATTGCTTGAACCTGAGCATGCTATGATAGATGGTTAAGCACATACCCTCTTTCCTACCTGCTACCAAAAGCTGTATGGCCGACTACTGCATAGGCATGGCACTAACCTACAGTGCACAGCCCACTGGTTCAGTCCCATGGCCAACTCCTTAATTGCTACCTCACTCTAATTCTTACCTAGGCATTTTCATATATACCTATGATCCAAATACTTATCACTGTACCTCGCTAATACATACACATAAGGGAATGCCACCCTTAATAATTGCACACATGCAATGGCCATATTCTATGCCCATGTATCAGTCCACTGGCCCCTCACATAGGTATATTCATAAACACCTGTTACAAAATACTTAACCCTGACACAGATTGTTTACTGATACTCAATGTATCAGTCCATTCTATACACAAGACTCATTCAACAAAGGAATAGCCCCCAACCACGGATACTAAACACTCCGATAACTGATACTTGCTAATGACACAAGCACAATTGGACAGAGGCTTCCCACACATCCATTACTTGTTTCAGTCTGTATGACACAGACTCAAACAATGGACATTATACTGATATTTGTGCTGCCTACACACTGACATTGGCTTTCATAAGCCCTAAACCTGTGCACTCTGTACTCATATAAGGTTCCTCCATCTCACAGGTATTTACCTGATGTTAGCTGTCACGACCCGTACCCTAGAGTAAGGGCACGAGACGTGGGTACGTCCAGCCTACGCCGCAGTGTCGGCGGTAGAACGCTGTCCTAGGTCACAACATCTAACAATATAAAGCTAAACAGTTTATACTCCCTGAATGGGGGTGACATAGTAGAAAGTAAACTCAATCACAACTAAGGCAGATGATAAGATAGCAGATAGATAGATAGATAAAGATGCTGAAAAGAAAGGAAATCCCAAGTACAATAGAGAGTCTAAGTGTCTAAGATAAATACATAATCCCAGATCCTAAGTTTCTATATGTACACTCATCCAGAGAGTAAAGTAAATGAAAAACATCCTAATCTAAGGGTGTGTCATCCACAGCTAGTAGGACCTGCTGCTGGTCCAGGTCCAGGCACTCATCTAGGGTAGCACCGTAATAGGTATCCACACTAGCCTCCTCCTCGTCCTCTGTAATATTTTTAACAGGTCCAGTCAGGGCAGGAGCGAGCACAATACATCTCAACAGTTCATACCTGGTTAGAAATTATAATCATACAGTAAAGTAAGATACAGGAACTGAAAGAAGATACAGGATGTAAACAGAGAAAGCTGTAATGGAAATATATATATACTGTAAATAGAGAACTATCAGTGGCTAGTGAGTCAAAGTACAATATAAACATGTGAATGGCATAGAAGATTCTGGTGAGACACTACGGAGGTGATCAGGTGAGATACTACTTGGATATTATTCACATGTCTACTTCTACTCCCCCATACCCCCAATCAATACACAAGGATCCAGCCAGGTTATGTTATGATTCCATGCAAAGGCCCACAAGGGGTGATACATGGATGCCCATAAATGGGTGATTCAAGGAAGACTCTGTGATCATGAGAGTACATGTCACAAGTGATCAATGAATCGTGAAGCATAGTGATACACTATGTAAGTGAAATGTACAGAACATGTGGTATACGATGCTCCCTGAGGGGATAGCATCTCAAGAAGGGATCCATATAGTATTAATCCGTGTGACCAACGTGACAGTATCAAGTAAAGTAATTTAAAGCAGGAAAATAATTCTAAACAGGATATGAAATGATCAGAGAATGTACTCGCCTGGTATCTGAGTGTCCAACTGAAATGTATTATCCGAGGAGTGGTGTCTGGCTCCTATTTAGAATAGCACAAGTCACAACAAGTCCAGAATGGTAAAATGAAGCACTACAATGCATTCTACATGAATCTAGGCCAAAGTCAACTCTTAGTCAACTCTAGTCAACCCTAGAAGTCAAACTAGGTCAACTATGGTCAAACTAGGTCTAACAAGTCTATGCTAGTCTAGCAAGTCTATTCTAGGTCTAACAAAGCTATACAAGCCCAATCTAGGCTCACTAGTCAAGCAGACACACATATAGCCATAGGCTATATCATGCCTATAGGCCAACCCATAACACATGCACAAGTTAAAATCTATATCTAAAATAATACACTCTTGATATATTTATGTAATCTAAAACATAACACACATATATATATAATACATATATTTAGTACACACACAAGTTACATATATATGATACTTGTATATACTTAATATAACATATTCATCAATTGCATGTATCTATACTAGATACCTATATATATTACACAAACTTATATTATATATATAGATACACATATTATATATTGTATACATACATTATACATCCAAATCCCTTAGACACATACATCTATATATAAAAGAGAGGGATAGAAAATAGAGAGTGTGTGAAGAGTAAAAGTGTGTGTGTGTGTATACAAGAATGTGAGTGAGCTGTGAGTGAGAGAGGGGGACTGTTCCTGTGTGACAGGAACCTAGGGTGTGTGTGTGTGTGATGGTGTGTGAATGTGAGAGAAGAACTTAGGTTAGTGAAGAGTGTTCAGTCAGGGAATCAAGAGGGAACCCCATTTCAGTTTTATATCAAATAACCTATCACATTTCAGCAAAATATAACATGTAAATATGAACTTACATATCTCAGGTTTAACCATAACAAACTCAGGAATCAGCTCTTGACAGTGTATACACAGGTTGCATATCACTGGTTTGTGAAAACAGTCCAACACCATATCACCCCCATTTTCGAAATCAATACACCATCATTTCAACCCAAATCTTACACACAGATAGATGACTAATAGGAGAACCATGTCAGGAACTTAAACATGCAAATAACTACATTTAAATTAATCAAAAAGAGTGTCAAAAACCATATTCAAAACTGGAAAAACAGGGAATGGGAACTTGTATCAGGCTTTTCAAAAAACAGTCCAATAATATCATTCCAGTTTCGAATCAAAACTCAACCACACCTCTCCAAAATTTTGCATACAGTTAGAACAGAAGTAGGAGAATAGTATTAGGGATCTAATCATATAATTAACAGCATTTAAATTAATCAAAATTAATGCTAAAACTCAAAAATGAAAAACTGGAAAACTGAATATATGGCATGTATCGGGTTTTAGGGGAAATGGAAATTGGTGATTAAAATCAAACTAAATTAAGCTATCAATGGTTGGTAATTAATATATAGGGTGTGCACGTGTCATAGGATGTGCCTCGTATCCACCACGACACGTTACGACGTGTCCAACACAACTAAACTCAAAACAGTGCACACACACAGACACAACAGAACACAGTGTCGTGCACGTGTTCACCTCACTCGTGGACACGATACGACACAAACTAGCACTCGTGGTCGTGTCCACACCTAGGTTAGGTCTAGGTGCACGTGTCCAAAAGCCTGCAATGTGTCTACGGTGTCGCGTGTCCGATATATTAAGCCGTATCAGTGGCTTAAATCAACTGTGCGCAGAACAGTGCAATATCGATGCACGACCGATATCTCCCTAACCCCAACACGAGACCCAATAAAACTTTGGGGGCATGATGTCAGTGTATGCCCCCTCGTGTCCACCAAGTTTCGTGTCAAACAAACCTGTGTCGTGTCCTACAGGAGCCCCGAGTAGCAGGAGATGCGCCCAGGCCGCGCGCGCATGTCCAAACACGTGTGCACAAGTGTCAAAACGACTCAACACGACACTGGAACAAACTCAGAGCACTAGAAACGTGTAAGCCACAACAAAACAATCTTTCCTATTCAAAAACATCCACAAAAATGAATCGAAATGCCCATTGGGGCATTTCGTCGAACACTTACACCCATCACTGATACGTGTCCGATACGGACACGTACAGGACACAAAATCCACAAATCCTATTCCTATAGGACCAGGACACTTAGGGCTAGGTATTCATGCAATTAAAACCTAATTTTAATGGATGGATTGGAAAATACCTATATGTGTTCTTCAACACAAAAGCTCCTTGAATGAGGATTCCCAAAAGCTACCAAACTCCTTCAAATGGATAGGAAACTGAGATAAACAAATTCCAACAGCAAGAAAACATCAATTATAACCTATTGCAATTTGTTTGGATTAAAAGGAGTTAAAATGGATTTTCTAGGGATTTATGAAGTTGGGAAAATACCTCTTTCTAAACTTGTTCTTTCCTAAAGAGGCTAGCCCTAAATGGAGGAGAATACTTATAGGGGGGATTCCCAACGTGGGTTATGTGGCCGGCCAAGACTTGTTAGGGTTAGGGTTAGGGTTAGGCATTTGGCTAATGTGCTTTGGGCTTCTATGGCTAAGTTATTAATCATGGTTCAACCATAAGTCATGGCTTATGACTTAATATTCTAACCTGAGTCAAATAACCAAACCATAGGTCAACTCTAGTCTAACTAGGGTTGCATGACCTAACTAAGTCCAAACTCAACTAGGGTTAGCTCCTAGGTTAGTCTACCATAGTCATTGCTAGTCAAAGTCAACGTAGTCAACCCTCATTCAAACAATTCCAAAATAAATTCTAAAAATTCCCATAAATTCAAATAAATTATAATAAATTCAAATAACCCCAAAAATGACAAAAATACCCTCAAACTAGAAATGTGGTAGTGACAATAGCTTACCACACATACGCAGACAAATGCACATAAATATAGGGAGAATCCTATAGTCTACTATTATAACCGCAGATACGTGCACGTACTAGAATACCACATATTTTGGATACTGATATAATATTCCTAATGTCTGTGCATTGATATACAGATACCTGTACAGGCCACACTCCCGTTCACACATCACTACCTTCAGCAAACTGACACAAATAATCATTGTCCTATAGACTGATTCCAGGTCTGCACTCGACACACACGCCATATGCTATTAGTGCATAATATACTGGATTGTAAATAGACTGATCTGATCACCCATGTTTGATGCTCCTATTGATATATCTCAGTTCACTGAACAATACCCTATATATAAAGCACATATATGAAACAGTTATCCCCACACACTACATTCCTATATATGTATTCACATCCCCCTTCTAATGTATCCATATATAAGTACACATACATGCCACATGCTTAATCATCATGACACCCCAATATGAAAATGTAGGCACAAAACGTATGGAGCCCATAATGCATTGATACATGTGTCATAGTTATGATACAAAAAGCCCCATGACATGTGAATGCACTTCACCATCTCCAAACCCCTACTCCAATATGATAATGGCCAATGTCATGGCATTGGGCTCATTTAGAAATACATTGCAAGTAGAGATTTGTCCATTTGGCCAAGCATATCCCTCCATGTCATGACACAACCTTCGATACCATAGTTAGGACACATGGACCATGTTCTACACCAAAACATGATACAAAATTCCTTTGAGGACTTGTATCAAACACTTGGTGGTCACAATCTCATAACTACCCAAATAACATCATTCTAACCCATAGAACTATTAGGAATGAGTCCTCTAACACCTATTTCACCACCTATAGGGTTGGATCTAGCCATTAGAACGGTCTCCTACAAGTATACATGAAATTTGACTATAGAAAAGGAAGATTAGAATGTTATACCTATGTAGAATGGAGCCTATACAAAGATCCACAAATTTGGAGAAGAATGAGGAAGAAGTAGCTCCCAAATCTTTGCTAGAGCCTCCACCAAGTCTCCTTGAGCTCCCCAAGTCCTTAGCACACCAAGGGAGGAAAGAGGGAAAAAATTGAGAGTGGAATGAAGAAAAGATGAAAACCCTAGGTTTTGTGGTGGCTGCCATTTAGGGCTTGTGGAAGGGTTTAAATAGTGTCTAGCCAAGGCTAAACTCTTCATGACAATTAGTATTAGGAAGGTCTTTAAGGAAACTTAGTGGTTTGGCTCTAATTAGTGTTTGTATCATAAATAACCATGACTAGGGCCAACTTAAGTAGGAATTTCTAATTTATGAGTTTGTGTTAAATAACATGCTAGTGGCCCACAAATAGAATTTTTTTAATTTGGTCAAAAATAACCCTAACCCGAAAAAGTGGTAGTACGGTATGCTAGTATATACATAAGCCTCTAGCGGATGCTATGCTTTATTCCTTCACTTACTCATACGTACCAAAGTCGTCTTCACGTGCATTACACTTAGTGGATAGTTTACCTTGTCAGTTATATTCATGTTCATATATATTATTTTTACTATTTATATTGTGGCTAGTTATTGTATCTTGTTACGTCCCTCTGAGGACCTGGTGATCTCTCCAGGTGTTAGTTGTACTTCCGGAATGAAGTTATCATGATATTATATTCTGTAGGACTCAGGTACTGTTAGTAGTATTTCTTGTTATCATTTTTGTGTCCTTTGTACTATTTATTTCTGTATTTGCGGTCATAGCCTAGTTTTACTGGGCCTTTATTTTTCTTCGGGTCCATTCCAAACATATATGCTAATGGGCTGCAGACTATGACATATATCGTTTGTTCTTTATTTTGTTCATTATTGTAGATTGATACATAGTTGAGACATAGATTAGTTAGCATATGTTAGTTCATTTTATAATGTACTACAATTAGGATAAGTCCATTAAATTGGGATACTTATTCTAGTCGTACAGCTGGCATGCTCATGTATTGGGTTTTCAAGTATTTTGGAACTAGGGCGTGATATATTTTTGTGGTGGCCCATACAGGTTGAGTTAATCGTTTCGATTACGTTACTGTATCGAACGAGCCTGCAATAGGATAGTGTATTGGAATCTCAATCCACAACTTCTATTGAATTCTCTTTGATATATATTATCGCCCTTGAACCTCGTGTTTGTAATCGGACATACCTCTCTTGAACTTCTTGTATCAAATTCTCGTCTTTTTTCGTTTCAAAAACCGAACATTTGTGCTTGATGAACTATTTTTTTATATTGTGTTATAGAATTAAGAGGGATAGAATATTATACGGAGAGATTGTTCACAAATGAGTAGGGTAGAGATAGAAACCTATACTAGATAGACCGAATAGGTAGGTGTAGCATTCTTCTACGATAGAAATTTCTACTTAGAGGACACATGTAGGCACAAAACGTATGGAGCCCATAATACATTGATACATGTGTCATAGTTATGATACAAAAAGCCCCATGACATGTGAATGCACTTCACCATCTCCAAACCCCTACTCCAATGTGATAATGGCCAATGTCATGGCATTGGGCTCATTTAGAAATACATTGCAAGTAGAGATTTGTCCATTTGGCCAAGCGTATCCCTCCATGTCATGACACAACCTTCGATACCATAGTTAGGACACATGGACCAAGTTCTACACCAAAACATGATACAAAATTCCTTTGAGGACTTGTATCAAACACTTGGTGGTCACAATCTCGTAACTACCCAAATAACATCATTCTAACCCATAGAACTATTAGGAATGAGTCCTCTAACACCTATTTCACCACCTATAGGGTTGGATCTAGCCATTAGAATGGTCTCCTACATGTATACATGAAATTTGACTATAGAAAAGGGAGATTAGAATGTTATACCTATGTAGAATGGAGCCTATACAAAGATCCACAAATTTGGAAAAGAATGAGGAAGAAGTAGCTCCCAAATCTTTGCTAGAGCCTCCACCAAGTCTCCTTGAGCTCCCCAAGTCCTTAGCACACCAAGGAAGAAAAGAGGAAAAAATTTGAGAGTGGAATCAAGAAAAGATGAAAACCCTAGGTTTTGTGGTGGCTACCATTTAGGGCTTGTGGAAGGGTTTAAATACTAGCCAAGCCTAAACTCTTCATGACAATTAGTATTAGGAAGGTCTTTAAGGAAACTTAGTGGTTTGGCTCTAATTAGTGTTTGTATCATAAATAACCATGAGTAGGGCCAACTTAAGTAGGAATTTCTAATTTATGAGTTTGTGTTAAATAACATGCTAGTGGCCCACAAATAGAATTTTTTTAATTTGGTCAAAAATAACCCTAACCCGAAAAAGTGGTAGTACGGTATGCTAGTATATACATAAGCCTCTAGCGGATGCTATGCTTTATTCCTTCACTTACTCATACGTACCAAAGTCGTCTTCACGTGCATTACACTTAGTGGATAGTTTACCTTGTCAGTTATATTCATGTTCATATATATTATTTTTACTATTCATATTGTGGCTAGTTGTTGTATCTTGTTACGTTCCTCTGAGGACCTGGTGATCTCTCCAGGTGTTAGTTGGACTTCCGGAATGAAGTTATCATGATATTATATTCTGTAGGACTCAGGTACTGTTGGTAGTATTTATTCTACGATAGAAATTTCTACTTAGAGGACATAGGAACCCATGCTTGATAAGAGTAGGTAAATAGCTAAGGTGGGTAGAATATAGATATTCCCCTAAGATGGAAGATAGAATAAAGTACATTATAGGATTTGCCCCTAACGAGAGACCCTAAGATTACTGGACTAATCAATGCTACCCTTTGCCTAAGATATAACCTTGAATAGAAGTACTAAAGGGATTTTTATCGAGCGCTAATATCATGATAGGTGACCTAGAAGTATTATATAGAGTATGGAGGTTTGAGTTAGGCTTGACAACTATCTCTACATATAGGAAGACTAGCCTTGAAACGATCTATTAAACACTATAACTAAAAGATTGACCAATAGGTGTGTGTATCTGTTCAACTCAGCCTCGACCGTTGTGTAGCATATAGGTACAAAATTTTAGGTGTACTTATAAGAATTGTATTGCCTATTGACAGTCAGAAGGAGTAGAGTATTATTTTACTATAAGAATTGTATAGCCTATTGACAGTCAGAAGGAGTGTTGAGTTTATTCCTTCTATTTTGTTGAAGACTAAGAATTGTAGGTACCCTTTGCCTAAGAATTGTATTGCCTATTGACAGTCAGAAGGAGTAGAGTATTATTCCTTCTATTTTGTTGAAGACTTGTCCTATATAGAAATAGTGTTGAGTTTGTAATAATTTATCCTTATAAGAGTTGCTAACCAATAGCACCATGACGGTACTTAGGACTCCTTAGAAAGCCTTGATTTTATTCCACAATACCTAAGCTTTGTATTCCATATAGGAAGTTGTACCGTTCTTGACATCGACTTTTGTTGTTGTCATCACATAAGTTAAGATGTACCTCGAATTAAGGGTACCTTATTTCCTGGTAGGTTGTCTGAACTTAGAATCCTAATAGTAGTAGTGTCCTTTAGAAATCATGATTGATTAATTTCAGTTATATCATATTTCATGTTTTGATTTTGAGGATAGCATGTAAGACCAATCAGACGGCCAAAAGTAAATCTTCAGCAGAAGGTCGCCTTGTACCAGACAAATGAGCTCTCGACTTGTCACTTTTGCAGCAAAAGGGATATATTCAGAAGGATTTCAAGAAAAAGTTAGGATGATGCCTTGGATTATTTGTTATTATTAATATTATGTAATGTTATATTTTTTGTATGTTTAATTTGAGGACAAAATTTCCTAAGGTGGGTAGGTTGTAAGGCCCCTAGATTTTAGTGTTATTTTTTGTTTTTTATTTTGTTTAATATAGGTATTAATATATATATTCTTCCACTTTTATTCATGATCATAAAATGTACTCTTCTGTAGCTTTGATTTTTGGAGCACAAAAAGTGTCAACTCTAGAAACTTTCTTCATGAGTTTTGACCTAGACAAGTTAATCTTCGATTTGGATATCATGTCCCACTAAAATATGTCTTCTTATATTCTAATTGCTTCACACAACTCCGGGGTCAATTTAGGCCAAAAGTTATCTACCGTGAGACTTGTCGTAACTTCCAACTTGTTTTCGGACTCGAAATGGATCCAATCTAATCCACCCAATATATGATTTTGACTTATTTTTAGCCTACAACACACATGCCACGGGTATGCCATATAATTTAGTACCTATGCCCTACTTATTTTCAAATGGCACATAAGACCATTTTTAGCCATTTTGGTGCTTAATCGACCTAGAAATAATTCCAGGGCTCAACCCTAACCAACCTAGCCTAGTGGGGACCACACTAGGTTGCCAACCTATAATCTAGACTTTTTAATTTGGATTTATTTGAATTATGCACAACCATGTGCACAAATTTATGTACCTTTGACCAAAGTCAAACATCCTTTACTATATTAGGAAATGACTTGCACCCCTTTCCATAATTACAATTTGGAGGGTCAAACCTTATTCAAACCTCCTCAAATTAAACCCTAACCTTTCCCATATATTAACCAACTAAACCCTAACATCTACCACCTCTCCTAGCCGCCAATACCCCTCCCCTCTACTCCAACCCGAGAGCATAAGGGGCAGCCACAAACCCTAGCCAGCCTATATGGCTGCCACCTTCACACCCATTTCTCTACCATTTCGCACGCAATCACAGCATATTTTAGGCCTTCTATTCCCCTTATTTCACCCTAGCAACTCAAGTAACCCCCTTGGGCACTTCGGCAAGGAGCACAAGCCAATAACTTTATGAAACTTCAACCGAAGAGGTGCTTAATTCACACAGCAGGTAAGCCCATCTTGCGAATGCATTTTCTCCACTTCTAGACATCAATACTTTATGGGACAAAAAATGCTAGATTCCCCTATGTGTCTACTACCTTCATATAAAATTTCATGGCGAAATTCTTTTCAAAATTTTCGGGGAACATGTTTTACCAAAGTGTGTCCAGAATTGACACTGTTCATTGCGGGACAATTTTGAACTATATAACTTCACTTTTACCATTCAAGCATTAAAACAACAAAATTATGAAAAACTCATTGAACGAGAATTGTAGGTAATTGAAATACGGTTGTTTTCATATATGATTGAATTATTCGATCTTTGAAGGGCAAAATTCTGCCTAAACGAACTATTGACAATACCATCTTGTGAGTCCCAAATAATTTTGTATGCATCCAATGCTCCATATTATCGATCCTCGACTCATAATCATGAATATTGATACTTTAAATAATGTTAACATTTATTCCACAATGTTAAAGTTAGTTTATTTATGGTTAAATAATTTCTAATATCGTTAATTTATCAATGGGGATATTAGTTTGAACATGAATTGATTTCTAAATGAGTTTTTACGTAATAATAAGTATAATATTATATATATATTATATATATATATATATATATATATATATATATATATATATATATATATATATATATATATATATATATATATATATATATATTTTCCTATATATACCATATATATATATATATATATATATATAAAAATATATATATATATATATATATATGTATATAAAATATATATATATATATATATATATATATATATATATATATATATCGATGATAGTAATCATGTTAGTGTGGTTATTAATGTTAGTTATTATTATTATTTATAGGAGTTCGTGAGACTGTAACTATGGAGGTTGAAGGCGGACCGGTACTTTATTCCTTTGCGACAATTCCATGCAAAATACTGGGCCACTCTGATCATCATTTTCTGTTATACATGGACGTGTTGTTGTGTGTTAGGATTATATGTGTTAGGAGAGCATCCGAGTATGACGGGTGTAATCAATGATACCATCGATGACTGATAGTGGGTGTGTGTGACCTAGCATGCTAGTAGACTTCCTCGTGTTGAAGTTGTTTTTCAATGACTTCTATGACTTGGACACGACTCATGACACGACACTTGGAGTAAGAGTTATATTGGTATTGGCACGCACCCTGTACTTGGTCGGTACAAGTAATTCATGTGTCGGTTCATATAGAGTTAGTGCATGTGAGTCTAGTTAGTGACTTGCATTGAGATATGTATTATTCGAGTCATGAAAATGACTAGTACAAGACATAGGTGGGAAAGACTATTTGTAGGCGTATGAGAAGCCACATATTAGCCTCAGTGGTTGCCCGGGTATGGGTTCATAGTTTTCCAGTTATAGGTGTATTGCAAGAATATATAACCGACAAAAGTCACTAACCACGCATCAGAACATGGTCGGGAGGTATGCTAGTATATACATAAGTCTCTAGCGGATGTTATGCTTTTTTCCTTCACCTACACATATATAACAAAGTCATCTTCAAGTACATTACACTTAGATTGATAGTTTACTTTGTTAGTTATATTCATGTTCGTGTATAATATTTTTACTGTTCATATTGTGGCTAGTTGTTGTATCTTGTTACGTCCCTCTAAGGACCAGGTGATCTCTCCAGGTGTTAGTTTGACTTCTGGAATGAAGTTATCGTGATGTGTTCTGCAGGATTCAGGTACTATTGGTAGTATTTCTTATTATAATTTTTGCGTCATTTGTAATAGTTATTTCCGTCTTTATTGTCATAGCCTAGTTTTACTTGACCTCTATTATTCTTCGGGTCCATTCTAAACATATATGCTAATGGGCTGCAGACCGTGACATATATCGTTTGTTCTTGATTTTGTTCATTATTGTGGATTGAGACATAGTTAAGACATAGATTAGTTAGTATATGTTAGTTCACTTTACAACATACTACGATTAGGATAAGTCCATTAAATTGGGATACTTATTCTAGTCGTACAGCTTACATGCTCATGCCTTGGGTTTCCAAATATTTTTGGAATTGATGGGGCGTAACAAACACACTCCTCTATGTTCACAAGTAAAGAGATACACACATGTATCCATGCCTACATATATACACGCACATGTGAAAATATGTATATATATATATATATATATATATATATATATATATATATATATATATATATATATAGCCAGTGGATAACCGGTAAGACCGTTGGCACTTGGGGGTGAGGGCGCGGGTTCGAGCCCCCACTCCCACGGGGGCGGCTGGGTGGCGTTGTCTATGGCCTACGGACCAAGGCTAGCTGGGTGGCATATATATATATATAAAATAAATATATATATATATAGAGAGAGAGAGAGAGACACACACACACACACACATAGATATACACACATACTCATCAACACAATCTATCATCTATGCATAGATACACACAAAAGTCTAATAAGAGCACATACACATGTGTCCACAAGACACACACACACAAATGCACAAACACAAACACTTGGCATGCATCACCCCCGAATCATACTATTCTACGATACGCTTGTGGTACGGCTAAGATACCTATACCAAACCTTATCTGAATCCTATGAAAACACATGGGCAAGTCCAAAATATACATATAAACATAATTAGTGTAATTCTAAGCTAGTGTTAAGTGTCATGTGTAATTGGACATGTGCACCACAATTGTCAACGAGAAAACCCCCAAATTGACTTTGTGTCCTACCATGTCATGATACGGCTTACACTTATCCAATTGTGGACACAAATCTAGACACACACAACCAAATCTAATCTAAATAGATCTAATAGGCCAAATAACAAACACTTGGTGCACCTTCTCGGAATTCTACCCAAAATGGCACAAAACCAAATATAACTTTTAAATGGAGAATTATTAGGGTCTTAAACTTCTTTCTATAGGTAGTCCTAGTCCATGGGTGAATTCCTAAGGGTCAAATAACACAAATAGATTCCAAATAAAGTGGAAAATAAAATATATACCTATTGGGAGATGGATTCCCAATAAAAAGCTAAATGGACACGATTCGGACACGTATCTCCTAGTAAATGGACTCCTCTTCTTGTGATCCTAGTCTCCAAGCTCCTAGGCTTCTTCTAGTGAAAGGAATGAGAGGGATTGATGAGAAATTTAGTGGGATTTGAGAGGGATTGGTGGAGGAATGGCTCAAATTGGGGAAGAACACCAAAATGGGAAGAATGGGAATAATAAAATAAAATAAGAGCATGACTCTCTCTCTATACATGGTCAGCCATATAGAGCTGAGGTTTGTTAATCCACAATGTCTAATATGCCCTCTAATTGTTGTCATGTGGGCTAATTAATACATGAAAGGCTCTGAACCTATTTCGGTAAATAGTCTAATCCCTATTTTAATTAATTGGTCATGACTAATGGGTATAATTGTGCCTAGTACAATGAGTTGGTCCATGAATCATGTCATACTAATTATTGGGATCCGATCTAGTGTCTAGTATAATTGGTTCACTAACACAAGTCTAACAAATAGGCTAGCCACTAACCATAATAACTAAAACAATATAAACAAATAATTAGGCACAATATTATATATAATATGAATTGACAAAAATACCCCTCTTTCGGATTTAGGTAGTTACAATCCTACCCCCCTTAGAAAAATTTCGTGCTCAAAATTTAACACCTCGCCCCTCTCTCTTGGCCAGTCATAACCTATACATCAAGGTCTTCTCTATGATCAACCCTATAAATCATGATCCAAGAAGGTCCTACCTAAAATCATACAAGATACAATTTTATAAAAATAACATGCATGGTTATAGTGTTACTCATCATGGTATTTCAATCTCAAACAAGATTTCCTACGAACTACACCATACTGTAGCACAAGGCAACTATAAGGTACTAAAGAACACTCAAGCAAGGATGAAAGGACAGAACAAAAATAAACTAGACACCAATCCATCACCTACAACATCGGCCTTCTCGACCGTCATCACAAATGCCATACCCTACTAGGGTGACTCCCTATACTGGTATAGGGCAATTTGTGGTGCCACAGGTGGCCTAGCTAGACTCCTTACCTACCTCTGATATTTAATCCAGTTATTCTCTTACACCAATCTAACTAAAATTCCTGATACCAATGGTTATCCTTAACTCACTGGTGCGTACCACTAAGGATGCTATGCTAAGACTTCTAAGTTAATATTTGTAGGATACCTTCCTGAATTTCTAACACTATCTATCACATGGCACTAGCTCCTATGCTTGACACTCGCGGGATACACTCTTACTAAGGTACTTCAAGGATCTGGCTTATATTTATTACACCAAACACTAGGTTACTCATATCTTGAATGCTTTTGGTACTAGAGGTTTACTTCTCCTATCTTGTATCCTAATACAAATCAATATGCTGGCACTTAACAATCACCGTAGGAAATGATTTGGCGTATAGGCAAGCAGCAAGCGAGATCGATTTTTATGATTTTACTACTTGGCTGGCATACCGTCGGTATACTGGTGTGTACCGATGGTATACTGCCCGGGAGATATTTTCTTTCAGATATTTTCGTAAATAGTATTTAGATGTTTTTGTGAATAGTAATAATATATTCTATTATCCATTAGTTTCTTGATTTTCTTCTGAATGGTCAAGATTGATTCAGATCGAGTCATGGATTGTGATAGGACGACCACGATTAATTTACCTTCTCTATATATGCGAGTTCATTTCTTTTCGAAAAAAATTTATAATCTCTTTCCACTCTTTTTTTCTTATTATTTTCTCTCTATTTTTCTCGTGAGCTAGGAGCTTGGTCTCGAAGCCTCAGAGTGTAGTTTTTGAATCTCTCTTGATGATGGAGATGTCATGTCTCAATCCCAAAATACGTAGGACTAGGTATGTAACATTATAGCCGTAGAATAAAATATATGTAAGCTGTAAATGTAGCATAATCATGGCTAACTAATCTCATCCACAAAATAAAAGAATAAATATATTATAGAATCAATTATGAAATATCAATATACAAATGCTGGATAGAGATAAATCCACTACCAATATAAAACTAGAAAGAAGGAAATAGCAAAGTAGGAAGACAAGCAGGAAGCGTGATCTAAGAGCATGTCATCTTCGATAGGAATGAGAAGGTCACGATCCTGGCGGGAACTCTTGTGGAAAGTCAAGAAAACACACGCACCTGGAGAGATCACTATGTCCTCAGAGGGACGTAATGATATACATAAAACATGCATATCTAACAGTAATAATATGCATAAAGAATAACCAGAAAAGAAATAAAAATGACTAAGCAATACTATACATGCATATAAGAACAACTACACATAAATGAACTGCTGGAAAGGAAACATGTAACAAATGTCAAGTTCCTAGGTAAACACTTGGCAAGAAGTCAAACAAATAATCAAACGTAGCCCCTGCATGGACTCTCAAGTTTGAACAACAACCAATCTCGCCCCTGCGTGGACACTCAGCTTAGCTCAAGCAATCAACCCTCACCCCTGCATAGACTCTCAGTTTGAGAATAAACGAAAATAGGAATACAATTCAGTTATGATGCACTCGTCCTTCCCACCCCATGATTCGGTATGACAGTTATAAGATACAGGTTCCATCAACATGTATGAACTAACACAATGACAAGTTACCAACTAGACACATCATAGAAGAACACATGTAAATGGACAACAAGAAGAAACAACTACTAATAATCATGTTATGTAAGAGAAGAATTTAAGCATGTAAAGATACTGTAAAGAAGACAAAGTATACTTGCAAGGTGGTGTTGCCTGGTGTGGTAAGATGATCATGGTGGTACAAAATTGACTTTGGTGTTACAACTTCGTAAGATGGCCTCCGTTGATAGCACAGACTGTTCCATCGAGTCCAGAACAGTCAACTTAGCAGGGGTCAACATAAGGAAGTCCAACTTTGCAAGAGAATAGGAAAAATGACTAGACGTTGTCAAGAGTTGATAATCGATGGGATTTTGTGGAGAAAATACTTATACTATTTCAAAAAATCTTATAATATTTGAAACTATTTTATTACTCCAAAATATTTTAGATAATTACATATTTGAAGAATCAAAAATCGTTTTTGGCTAAAAACCTAAGTTTTGTCAAAGTAAGATTTTTAGGTAAAAATCTATATTTCATTAGTTGAAAATATTATACCATTTAAAATACTAGGAAATCATTTTCGGGCAAAACTATAATTTTGTCAAGGAACAATTTATAGGTAAAAATTATATTTTAAAATAGATAGAAATAATATAGTAATATATTTAAGGTTTTAAAACCAAAATTTTGGAAATGATGTAGGCCGAAGCCCAATACAATATTTTTGCTAAAAAAATATAATTTTTGAAAATTAATAATATATAATTCTTGAAATAAATAATAAAATATTAATACTAGTGAATGCATAATAATACTTTATACATATATATAGACAAATTTGTACCAAGGCCCATATAATTTATTAAGCCCAAAATATTTAATTAAACTTCCTAAAACAAAAGCCCATTAATATTAGAGCAATATGCATATACATACTAATATACTTACATGTTAATATTTTTATAAAATAATAATAATAATATTAATAAAATCAATAATTGTTACTGTTAGGGTTATATACTAAAAGCATCACTTTTGTATTAACTATATTTCCTTAAATTTTGAATGAGAATCATATGGGCAAATGTTTTCATATTATATTTGTTGCAAGTGTTAATGCAAGTGTCTGATATTCTATATTATAGATAATATGGTGTGTGGAGTCACACAGAAGATCATATTATCAGTTCCCTATGGAATATATAAATAGTTCACAACCTAGATGGACTTGGATAATCCATTGGAAATGTTGTAGTATAATCTGGTATTAGTCTATCTTGACTATATGTTTACACTATTACACTTTGTGTGTATAAATAGGACCACTTGAGGTTGTTCTCTTTGTACTGACTACATAAGAGAACAAATACCTTTGTTATTATGGATGTTTGTGCTCTTAATCCGAATATAATAACAGACATGTATATGTAGTGTGCATTACATTGACTCACAAAAGAGTGAGATTCATTATGGGTCAACAACCTCTATGAATCGGGTAATAATATTATATGTATGATGGGTTGTTGATTATAAAAAGAATCCATGTCCCGATACGTCAGGTTGATGATGTCCCCTTAAGAAGCTCATAAGGATTGTCATGTAAACCCTACAGGTGGATTATATCCGATATGACAAATAAGTAGAGTGGTACTACTTAAGGATAAAAGATGTCGATCAATATAGTTGTCAGTAACTGAATTGATCGATTGACTTTCGATATCTTAACATGGGGAGCCAAACGAGCATATAATGAAAGGAGCCCATAATCATAATTTGGGATTAGAAAGGTAGTGCAACAATAGCTCTCAAGTGGACCGAGCTATTGTTAGTGGGCCTAGGTTGTGTGTTCGAGCTGAACACGGGATACACAGATCCGTTAGGAGACCTAACCCTATTTTTTCCTCATGGTCCCTGTCGTAGCCTTATATATATCTCCTATTCTCTGGCCGTCAAAATCTTATTAGAAGTAAGAAGCTTTCTCTAAATTCGTGATTCACATAAGGATAGAAAGGGAGGGATGCCAAGGAGAAGAAATGGTTGGGAGATCGTCGCCCATACGACGTCCAACCCGAGGAAGGAATATGTGCAGAAGATCTTAGGGTCGTGACTGCTCGAGATTACTAGAAAATGTTGCCTTTTTCCTGCCGCAAGTATAATTTGTGAACCCTAGTTTCTACCTATGAAGGGTTAGAACACGTTTATATATGTTTAACTTTATATCGATCAATATGCACACCAAACTAGGGTCATGGGAATCCCTAGTTCCATCAGTTACAACTGTGCTAATGTCCTTCCTTTATAAAAGATAAACAAAAAATAAATAGCAGAAGGTGAGAGAGAGGGTATGAACGAAGAAGAGAGGGATAGAAGAACAGAGAAGAGAGTGAAGTAGGAGGGAGAGTAGAGAGGAAGAGAAAGTCCAAGGAGAGATGGGGGAGATGGCTCAATGGGGGTTCGCCAACAAGTAGGGGGGTCGAGGTGGCGGCATCGCGGCCGAAGAAAAGGTGGCAGTGTGGCACCGTTCCTATCGTCATCAACGCTCTGCGGAGGAAAGTCGCTAGCGGTAGGCATTGTCGGAACAAAATTGCTGAAGCAGTCCACCACTTGGGATCGTATTTGGCAGCGAACGAGTTCAGATGACAGTAATATCGCCTCTAGCAAGAAGGCCACTGGTGCTGGAAGCTCCGACCGACGATTAGGGAACCAAAGGCGACATCGCTGGGAGGTGGCTTTGTAAGGAGGTGGGGGATGTCGCTAGGATCTAGGGTTCTATCGGCTGACGGCCTTGGAGGCTGGTCGTGTCTGCCGTAGCGGAATACGGATGTTCCAGGCGACGCATAAGGTTTTGGATGGATGGGTTCAACCAGTAGATGGCCGAAAAAGTAGTGGTATTGGGTTGCTAGGCGCGACATCTATGCCGAGCACTGGGCTTGCCATTGGTTCGAAGAGGAGGATCTGCTCGTCGTGACAGTGGAGGCAAAAACGGCGATTGGTCACCGACGAGGATAGGCAGTCGGAGGGAGAAGAGAGTCCAAGAAGGTCATAGGGTTAGTGTTAGGGTTAGGGTTTAGTTTGGGGATTTGTGTCGTATCGGGGAGTGTCCGACACGGTTGGGATGAGTGGTTGGAGAAATCGTGTCCAGGATTGTCGGACACGATGGGATATAATATAATTTTAATCATACAATAGTGGAAAGACACTTGGGGTCGGACCCGAGGCCAGGACATAGATACGGTGCACACACAATGGTGGTGGAGAGAATTTATGGAGAAAACAATGGGAAGGCTCCCCTATAAATAGGGTGGAGGAATCCTAATTAGATAGAGATTAGGAACGATTTAAACCCTATTAGATCTCACATTTAATTTAAATCTATTTAAATCAAATTCAATAAAGTCCAATCTCAATCTAAATCACCAAACATATTTAAACATTAAAAATAATTTAAAATACCTTTTTATAAATTAAAATAATTCCAATTAATTTAAAATACTTAAAAATAATTCCAAATAACTTCTTGTAAAACCATATTCTTACAAAATATACATAAATTTATTTTCATGTACATCGCACGCAAATAGAACAAATTATTTACATAAATATTACTTTCAGAATTAGTACCTATACTTGTATATCAAATAAAAAGCATTTCTATAATAATAAAAATAATAATAAGTTTGGCAAATTCGGGACGACAAATTTTATATAAACAAATAAAAATATTTACCTTATATAGTATCGAAATAAAATATTTTTTTCTATTTTTATGATAAATCTAATAATAAACTTTTGTATAAAAATAATTAAATTCTTCGTATATACATATTCGTACTCGACGTATAAATAATAAAAAATCTATAGTGAATTTTTTTTGGGGGTTTACATTGAAGAATTTGGCTTGGAGCTATATTAGGCATGTCTTACCGAACTACTGGACATATATTATTTTTCTGCTATTTTTGGTTTCCTGTGGTATTGTCTAGTATTGCCTAGTACTTGCTTTACTAATATGTTTCTCTTTATCATCATTTTGACCATCTCGAAATTTGGTTTGAACTAGGTTTTTATTTCCTGCTAGGTCTTGTTATTTACTCAATAGGAAAACTTCGTATCGGGAATGATACCAGAATGCTTGCCATGAGACTTAGTATATATGTTGTACACGACCTTCCTCTAGTAATATTTTTATGGTTATACTTGAATTCTACAACTTTCCGACAAGATTTGGTTTTCGGAACTTATTTCAAGTCCTTAGTGTTATTTCTTAGACGCAAACGGCATACCGTCGGTATACCAGTGTATACCGACAACATACCGGTTTGTGGTCCTTTTCAAGTTAAAAACTTGATGTTTAATTAACAGTATACCGTCGGTGTACTGGTCTGTGCCGCTAGTTTACTGATCATGTGCATTAAATTTTCCAGCAAGTTTTGTGTTCCCATTGTCCGGTATACCGCCGGTATACTGGAGTATACCGACTGATTTTTTTTCCAATTTTCTAATTTCTTCCTATTATTGCTTTCCTGTATATGCTAAGCCATGTTTCTTGCTATGTACCACCCTATCTGTCTAAATTTTTCGTACATGTCTACCTTACCTGATAGTGGCCCATCGTGGAGCAATCTTGATTTTTTGTCTTGTCTAGCTTGATATAGTGGCCCGTCATGGCACACTATTAATTCTTGTCCTGTCTAGCTTGTTATAGTGACTCGTCGTAGCACACTCATGTCTTGATACTTGTATTCCTATTATGTCTTGTTGTAGTGCACTCTCTCTTATATTGTCCAGCCTTGTATGTCTCATGTCTAGGATGGATTCTGCGGAATGCCACACCCGTAATCCTGAATCAATTCTAGCTTGATTATCTAGATGCATTAGGAGGAAAGATTTTCCTGGTTGCTTACAAGCCCTTTATTCCGGCCTATACAATGGACTTTTTGCTCTATGTTGTGAGGAGCACATTTCTAGCACACCGTCGAGTGGGGCAATCCAATATATTGTACTTCTATTAGCTCGTCATCTAGTGGGGTTACCTCTTTAGGATATATGTCTCTTATGGTAGTGTACTACTATATATATCTTTGCATCCGCGACATGGATGAGTTGTGTAGTCTATAGGATGGGCAGCCGAATTGGATTTCTCAAATTATAAGTTAGTAATTGTCACGACCCGCTCCCGAATAATCGGACACGAGTCGGACACGCCCAGCCTTCATTGTTAGACACAATGAAGTAAGCTGTACCAAGCTAGAAAAAACTAACCAGATAAACATAAAAGTATAGAATCACAGCATCTATATAATGTGTCCCAACCAGAGTAAGATACAATATCTGAATTATTACATTTCAACTAATAAAAGAGTCTGCTAGTCTCAATACATGGAAAGTAAATGGAAAGTACTAATGAAGCTCTAGGCTTCTGCAGCCTCTAGGTCAGAAGCAGCTCCAGCTGGCTCAGTAGGGAAAGCAGTATCCTGCCCATAGTAGGTGTCACACAAAGCCTCCATCTCACCTGCAACATATCCTATTCAGGAGCGGAGCAAGTACAATTCTAGGTAATGAACAAGACATCATGATATGAAAGTACAAGGGAACATGGAAAATACAGGAAAATACAGGTGAATAAGTACATGAAAGAACATGAATATAAGAACATGAAAGTACATGATATGTAAACACCTGAAGAACCTGATATCATAGAATCACAGGAAATAAGTACAAGGTAATCTCCTGAACATGTGTGTACTACATTTGAAATATAACTAAATATGTGACCGGCTAGGGTAAGCACCTGAAAGCACATGAATGGTGACTTAGGACCCGCGTGCACGATGCGGGATCTAAGCTAAAACACACCTGAGTTGTTACTTGGGATTGGTCACATAGATAGCATATTTCCCCTCTCCAAATACAAGTAATAAGCACAAGAGAACAAGAGCACCAGAAAGAACATGACGTGTTGCAATTGTGTCACTCAAGGAAGCACATGATATATAATGAAAAGTACAAAACCGTAGAGTGTACTTGCCTGGCTCCAGGAAAGTACAAGTAGGCAATAGAGTCAGATATCCTCCTGTAATAGATGATGATGTGTACAAGTTGGTTAATACACAACTAAATCTAATTGGCTTTTTTATCAAGAGATTCTATTCACAAATAATTCCTAATCTGAACCTTAGTTCTATGGTTCCCTATAGAGTACTAATATTATTTACTAAAATCTAGACTAACAAGAACTTAATAATAAGCTGAAAACATAATTCTATAAGTCAATGTTCAAAAAAAAAAGCTAACATTGATAGAGCTCTTAAATTAAATCAAGACCTTGGAAACTCAATGCTTAGTTCACAAGATTAAGCTATCCTATCTAGTAAGGAAAACAACCTAGTTATACTGCAATCATCATGGTTAACTTGAACTTATTCTAGATTTCTGGAAGTCATTTGAATTCCTGGGTTTACACAGGAATATACTCCTGAATTTAACATAGGACTGTATTCCTGGTTTTACACAGGATACATCCTAGGAACACACAGGAATTATATTCCTGGAACACACAGGAATTTCCTTCCTGGAAACACACAGGAATTGAAATCACTTGTTCTCAGTTTCCTGAGAACAAGTTCTGAGAAAAACTTCATGGTCTCAGTTTCCTGAGACACACATTCCTGAAAGTCTCAGATTACTTGAACAATCTGGACTGAAATGTCCAGAGTAACATTGAAACTTCAATGTCTCATATTACTGAGACATCTGTTCCAGGTTCCTGCACTCTCAACTCCCCAGGTTTTCCTATTTCCTGTTCACTAAGTGTTCAAGTGTATCCCATTGAAATTAATCACTACAATCTAACATCCTATACTACTAGGTATTTGGTTTACTTCAACCTTCAATGAACTAACAGGCATGATTGCAATTTCCTAAATTCATTAACTGAGAATAAGCAATTGTAACCATAACATGAATGATACAATTTACACAAGAGTCTAACAAGACTTCCCAGTCACAACAGAGAATACAAATTCCTGAGACCTGACCATTTGTTCAGTATCATAACTGACATCAACTTGGCATACTCTCAGAAATTTAAATCTCCATTTATTTAGCCTACCATTCCCTAGATCTTCTAGTAACTGATATAAGTATCAAATGCAAAAAGCTTATCAATCTCAGGATTTCACAACATCTAATTCCTGATACTTCCTAACAGCTAATGGCAACTTATATTGGATGCTTAAATAAAATCGAATGGCAGATTTCCCTTCTCTAGTAAATGTTCTTACATGATATATTTCGAATCAGTCCCCAACAATCTCAATCATCTATAGGGAAAAAGTCCAAGACTAAATTAGAAGGAATTTGACAGTTGTGATGAACCAGTTCATACTACCATCAAAATTGGTAGTGACTGCCTCCCAAGTAACAGATAGAAATCTCAGGTTTTTACCTTACCACCTGCTGCATGGGTTAAATCAATTTTCCCTAATGAAATCAATAATGCATATACAATCCCAGGGTAGCTAAACCAATTTTAATTAGGAACATTTCAGTGTAACAACTAACCAATCCTCCATATCATCAAGATACATGAAATCTCAGGTTTAATACACTGAACCAAAGTAGTGCACAGGAATTCCAGGTTCATCACTGAACCAAGGACTCATGTGAATCTCTGCTTCAGTATTTAAACACTGATACACATGTTCCATGCCTTCTATTAAACAGTCCTCAAGTTTACTGCTCTATAGAGTGGTTTCACTATAACATCATTCAACTTAAGAAATATTTGGAACAAAAATCCAAAGATACACAGATAAACCATTTGAAACTTAGTTATGAATCTAGACCCAGTTCCAGTTTGAAGAACTCAGATCAACAGGGTTAACTCTAAAATATCTGTTCAGTGACTAAACTGAGATGAATCTCAGGTTCAATCTCCTACAACAGACACCTATTTGTAGTCAAACCAACATTCCCTCAACTGGAAATTAGTTCATACATATCTAAAGAAATGGACTGCAATCAAGTGGTTGCACTAACAGTCAACCATAGCAATCCCTATTGTTTGAAGAAAAATTAGTTCCTAGCCTACCAGCCTTCCTATCCCAGTCCCGACTGGACTTGATTTGATTCAAGTTAAAATCAAAATATCGAGGCCAACATCATTTAAGCCTTTATTGAGATATCAGTCCCTCTTCCATATTAACCAACCATAGAGAAAATATAACAAGTAAAATTCATGAAAGGAGTTTGGCTTGTACCTGCAATAACTCGATCGAAAAGGACTGACCAATTTAGATCAACACCAAGAGTTCCCTTCTCGATCTACTACCACTCCTGGCTGAATCAAAATACATAGGCTAAATAAATACTAGGCTACACCTTCACTACTTGTTCTCTCAAGCATTTAAACATTAACTCTAGATGGAGAAATGAGAAACTCTATAAGGAATCTCTGATCTACAATTAATCGAACAGAATTTGGACTTACCTAGATCGATGTTGAAATAAGAATTTCCAACTCCTGATCAAGATCAGCTCGATGGTCCTGAATTCTTCAGATCTGGGGGTTTTGAGATGAAGAACACATCACAAATCGAACGCAGTGTTCTTCACCAAAATGAGAATTCTCAAGAGAAGGATTCAAACTTACCAATCCTAGGAAAAGGAAATGGTTGAAACGAGAAAGAGGGGAGTTCTCGTCGATCTCCAGTCTTCAGCTACCAGCAAATCCTTCAAGAACTTGTTGACATTGCCATGGCTGCTCTGTTGTCGATCCCAAGAGAAGAATGAGAAGAAAAGAAATTTGGGAGCTGCTACAATTTGTTAGGAAAGGGTGAAGATGGTCCTGAATATATAGGTGGTTGATTTAGAGTGGCGTGGGAATTAAGCTACTCGAGCAGAATCTTCCAATCTTCCCTGGCAAATCGGTTAAGGCACATGGCCTGCCATGGCCGTTAGAAAATCGAATTTGAAAGAAGTTGCATTTGCTAAGAAGGCTTAGTTAGCAAAGGAGAAGTAATTCCTTTCTTCCGGATTTTGATGACACTGGTTGGATTAAATGGACACTGGTTGGGCTGGCAGTGATGGGCCCAACCAGTTGATGGGTTAAAATGAAATTAAGCCTAAGGTAAAAGTTTAAATATTTACTAAAATGTGAAAAAGACTACATTCATACTTAATTTATAATAAAATTTCCAATTTTATTAAATTAGCCTAAAAAAATTCAATATTTGGAAAAACGGAGTTACAAATCTCCCCACCTTGAAAAAATTTTGCCCTCGAAATTAGAATGTAGATACAGATAATAAAATTAAATCAAAATAGTAAGTCTAATAAGTTGTGTATTGAATTCAATTTATTTGAAATACAAAATACACTCAAGTGAACAAACTAGGATATCGCTCACGCATCTTGTCCTCACGCTCCCATGTGGACTCTTCCGGAGAGTGGTGTCTCCACATAACGTGGACAAGAGGAATGGTCTGGTTCCGCAGTCGCTTCTCTCTCCGGTCCAAGATCTCTACTGGCTGCTCCTCATAGGTCAAACTCAGGCCCACCTTTAGCTCTGAATGATCTACTACATGGCTCGGGTCTGGAATGTAGCGTCGAAGCTGAGATACGTGGAAGATGTCATGCACTCCCTCCAAGCTAGCTGGAAGCGCCAGTCGATATGCCACCTCGCCAATCCGGGCCGTCACGTCGAAGGGTCCGATGAATCTCGGACTGAGCTTCCCGCCTCGGCCAAAATGAATGGTGCCTCTGGTCGACGAGACTCTTCAGGAACTTTCTGCTTCTAGCTGCGAACTCCGGTGACCATCTGCTGTTGTCCGCCTAGTGCTTCTGTCGATCCATGACGCTCTGAGCCTTGAGTCCAAGTACACATAAGAAGTTTGGGATACCACGCTTTGACAAGGATCGAGGATCAAATAGTCACGAAGTGGAAGGAATTTCAATTACAACTTAGAGGAGCAACATCATGAAGACACAAATGTTAAGTACGATCAAAATCGATAGTTTAACATAGGTGGCTAGCACAATATAGGAAAATTATGGTCAGACAGACATGATTTAAGATCAAAATTTAGACAAGACACAAACGATGTATGGAATCAAAATCTGGCAATGTATAATTTGAGGAAATCAATGATCTAACGATACAATACTAGAAGGTAATTAGCAAGGGTTGATTTGAGGAACGTACGAAATACTCAGGAGATACAGTATCAAATCATGGTGAACATGCAAGGATTTGTGATTCTCGAAAACCAATAATCATATGAAAAGGGATTATAGTCTCCAGAATATCCAAGAACATGTTGGTATCTGAAATTACTTTGCTTAGAATCCCTACCCCGCCAGTATGTATCTGACTGCAGTGGACTTTCGGCTCCGTGACTTAATAACAATATGTCTCCAAATACTCTATCAACCTTATCCATTTTCCAACAATCATTGACGAAACAACCCAAGAGATCAAGATATGAAGAATATGACAAGTCTCGTCAATACTCGAAAACCTATGGGTGTCTGAAATCACTTCAACTTAGAGTTCCTGCCTCGCCAGTGCGCTACTGGCTGCAGTGAACCCTCAGTCTCCATAATCCAGCTAATGGCTGCAGCGCGCAACTGTCATGCCATAGTAGGTCATCGAATAGCCTCTCGACTTTATCCTTAGGAATTTCAAAAGAGTTTCAAGGAATTCAAAATGAGTTTCAATAGTCCAAGTTACGGAAATGATGAAGTTACTTGACTGTTAGAATACAAGAGTTTATTAGGTACTAAAAAATGACAAAGGATCCAATCAATGAGTACAAAAGGGCAGCCAGGGAGATTTAAAATTTCAGACAGGACGAAGTTTCAAATTATGACGGAATATCAACTGATCTCTGGAATGGTAACAAGATTCCATATATGGGACGTTATCCTGAAAGGATAACAGAGTCTCGAAGGACGAACTGAAGCAAGGTATCAGATAGGAGACAAGGTCGAAACGAAGGAGTGGACAAACAACTCTCGAATAAAATCAGAGTCATGAATGAAAAACAAGTCTCATATAGAGAATGAGTCATAATCTTGAATAGTAAATGAATCTTCAAGAACCTTCAAAGGAATCTTCAACAATGTCCTGAATAGGACGAGACTCAACCAAAACTTCGAATGAGGAACAGGATTCTGAAATGAAATCTCGAGAAACGATTAATTATCAATTAACACGAAGTTTGATAAAGAAACAAAATTTGTAAATAGGAGCCATCACTAGGAAACAAGGTCAGGAATGATGAATATGAAAACGGTATCGAATAATGAATTTCAAACAATTATCGATTTGTGGATCTGAAACAAGTTTACCAAAATAGGAAATAATATCTCAATGTAAGTTCCGACATCAATCAAGATTCTAAAATAGAAAACAAGAGGTTCCAAGAAATGGTCTAGATGCTAAAAGAAATTTAAGAAAAACTAGGTTGCTAATCAAGATACATGGTTTTCCCAACCATGCAAAAAAAAAATCTTCAGTCTTTAGTCTGTCTTCAGTATTCCTCCGGAACGGAAATCACTCTAACCTTCTTCAATTGTCTTGGCGTAGGTTGATCCCTGCGGTAGTACTCCATGTGGTTGCTGAATCTAGAGAGGCTGGCCCCTTGCTGTAGTCCTGGTGCTCTTCGTGTTCGCCCTTGGGCAGTGTGATCAATGGTCTTTGGCAATCCCTGACTGGGTGGGCAGACGATCCGTAGAACAAGCATAGACTCCATCTTTTGCGGCACTCTTCATAGTGGCATCCTGAGAGGTGGCAGAAATTGTAAATGATCGTCGGCTGGATCTGAATCTAGATCTCCCGTTGGGGCTGAAGTGCAGGGCTCTGGCAGGAATATATGACTGCTGGCGTGCTGGCTGCTGAGATCTGCTCCTCATGATGCGACTGGTAGTGTGACCGAAGAAATGCCGACTGAGTGTTACGATGCTTTGCGGGTCCAAGCTAGTTATTGTCTTCGTCATAAGTCTTCATGTCTCTCATGTGCTTCAGCTTTTCGTCTCATTCCATTGTCTGTGTTATATTCTGGATCTTTTGGCTAGTGGCTTCAGTCTTCAGAGGAGTCAGATCCTTCAAAACTTGGGTGATCTTCAGTGGTAACTCCAGGTTCTCGATCTGCTCCTTGATGCAAGATATGTACTCGGTGTTGGAGAAGTCCAAAGATCTGGAAGTCTGGAAAGCATAAGTCTTTGCTGGCTCGAAAAGTGCATTCACATGTCTGGCTTGAAAAATGACGGCTTGCTCTCTCTGGGTATCAAAGAACTCTTCAATCATCTTCGTCAACCACGTACTACCCATGGGGATAGTAGGGACGACCTGCGGGGTGGAAGCTTGGAGACCTCAAATATAGGTGGATCAACCGTTCCGGTGTCGCGTGCTTGAATTATCTGAAAAACAGAAAACTGTTAAAATAACCTAGACCTACATACAACAAGTGTTTATAGAATATTAAAATACCTGATACACCTGATATACCTAATATACCCTTATTTCCCGATTTTTCTATGCTGTGATCAAGTTTCCCTAGTGTAATCAAGTCCTCCAATAGTACGCTAAGACCTAGGTACCATTAGGATAGACCTGCATGGGCCACCACTAAACATGTCACGACCCGCTCTCGAATAATCGGACACGAGTCGGACACGCCCAGCCTTCATTGTTAGACACAATGAAGTAAGCTGTACCAAGCTAGGGAAAACTAACCAGATAAACATGAAAGTATAGAATCACAGCATCTATATAATGTGTCCCAACCAGAGTAAGATACAATATCTGAATTATTACATTTCAACTAATAAAAGAGTCTGCTAGTCTCAATACATGGAAAGTAAATGGAAAGTACTAATGAAGCTCTAGGCTTCTGCAGCCTCTAGCTCAGAAGCAGCTCCAGCTGGCTCAGTAGGGAAAGCAGTATCCTGCCCATAGTAGTTGTCACACAAAGCCTCCATCTCACCTGCAACATATCCTATTCAGGAGCGGAGCAAGTACAATTCTAGGTAATGAACAAGACATCATGATATGAAAGTACAAGGGAACATGGAAAGTACAAGAAAATACAGGTGAATAAGTACATGAAAGAAACAGTGTAAAGTACATGAAAGAACATGAATGTAAGAACATGAAAGTACATGATATGTAAACACCTGAAGAACCTGATATCATGGAATCACAGGAAATAAGTACAAGGTAATCTCCTGAACATGTGTGTACTACATTTGAAATATAACTAAATATGTGACCGGCTAGGGTAAGCACCTGAAAGCACATGAATGGTGACTTAGGACCCGCGTGCACGATGCGGGGTCTAAGCTAAAACACACCTGAGTTGTTACTTGGGATTGGTCACATAGATAGCATATTTCCCCTCCCCAGATACAAGTAATAAGCACAAGAGAACAAGAGCACCAGAAAGAACATGACGTGTTGCAATTGTGTCACTCAAGGAAGCACAGGATATATAATGAAAAGTACAAAATCGTAGAGTGTACTTGCCTGGCTCCAGGAAAGTACAAGTAGGCAATAGAGTCAGATATCCTCCTGTAATAGATGATGATGTGTACAAGTTGGTTAATACACAACTAAATCTAATTGGCTTTTTTATCAAGAGATTCTATTCACAAATAATTCCTAATCTGAACCTTAGTTCTATGGTTCCCTATAGAGTACTAATATTATTCACTAAAATCTAGACTAACAAGAACTTAATAATAAGCTGAAAACATAATTCTATAAGTCAATGTTCAAAAAAAAAAAGATAACATTGATAGAGCTCTTAAATTAAATCAAGACCTTGGAAACTCAATGCTTAGTTCACAAGATTAAGCTATCCTATCTAGTAAGGAAAACAACCTAGTTATACTGCAATCATCATGGTTAACTTGAACTTATTCTAGATTTCTGGAAGTCATTTGAATTCCTGGGTTTACACAGGAATATTATTCACTAATAATCCTAGTTAGCTAATGTATCAAGCCGTATTCATTTATTGGCCGTGATTAATGGATGGAGTCCATTCTTGTCTTGTCTAGTCTAGTCTGGTTCCAGCTTGATTATTTCATATAAGATCTCACTTGTACATGTTTATTACTTTTTCCATGATCACATGCTCGGCTACACTTACATTGTTACTTGCTCGGCTTCACCTTACATGATCACATGCATGGTTTTACTTACATGCTTACATGCCTGGCTTCACTACTTGTCTTACATGCTCCGCTTCCCCTACATGCTATTCCTGCTTATTCCTTCACATGTTTCCAGTTTTCTTTCATATTCCTGTGGTAACTTTATATTATTTTTGTCCATTTTTATTTTCTTTACTTTATTGATGTTATGATTGTATGCTGGTTTTAGTTCATAGATTTGGCTTCCTTTATAGTACTTGCTAACTAGGGGTCTAACCCTAGTGGTTTTTCTTGACCAAATTTTGTATAGGAGCCCGAGGATCTTTCGGACCTTCTACTCGACGGTGACCACCCAGAGCACCGGATACCTGACTGGGTGTTCTTTCTCTTACCCACTCTTTTATATATATATAAATATATATATAATATATAGTCTTTTACAATATTTAGCCACCGAGCACATGTTTAGCTCATGTTATGGACATGATATTTGGCCTACGGGCTTAGACATGATTTGTATATTTTCTAGACTACAGCTAGAGTTGATCATGTATGACTTATATGCTTGCTAGTTCTTTATTTTGTACTACTAGCTTTATGATCATCGATATATTATAGTTTGAGATGCCTTACTGTATTATACGCCTGATGATCATATTCTTGTACTTTACTTACTTGCATGTGATTGAGATATCTTGGATGTGCTTGACCTAGGATTGACTGTTGGCTTATAGTAGTAATTGTAATGCCCCATCCCGCTCAGTTCAACCGGAGGAATCGAAACACAATGGCGTTTGCACTTAACCATGCAACGGCTTGCTCGAAGTCCCGCTTGGTCGAGGCAAATTCTCGCACAGGTGGGTGGCTTCCGTGAACTTGCCTCAGCTTGGCCTTCACACTAATAGAACGAAATTTTTCAATTGCACTAATTAGGCTTGATAATAAAAAGAGATGAATCCACATAACTAAGGGAATAATCCCAACTTGGGTCGGATTGAGTTAGAATATGGAAAGGTCCCACAGTTGGCTAAGAAATATTGTACGACGTGCTTTCAAATTGACACTCGGACCTTCGTCCCATGGCTTGGTAGAAGAAAAAGTTGGTCTATGTTGCCACAAGGCTATGAACTTAGCATAGTCACAGGCGTCGCACGATATAGATGCTTGGTAAAGCATGCACTGTCCCACCATCCAATGCTTGTTATAGCATAATTGTCCCACAATTCTCAATGCATGTTCCTACGGGCTTAGCATAGCCTTTGCTCGTACCACGGGTTAAGTTGTATCAAATGGTTTATGGCAGAGTCGTAGCAGTGATATAGAACATGGTTGATTTAAGTTGACTTTGGAAGAAGATATATCAAAAAGTCATTCCTGAGTTGAGTCAATGATATGGTAAGATGGAAATGCTCGCGACCATGGGTCCTCGAGGCAATCCCTAATATTGGACGTCTCAACGTAGTTCTGAAATATATGGTGTCACGCCCCAGTACCGAAATATAGGGAAAGACGTTGGCCAGCTACACCGTATAAGATACGAATACATCATACAGCAATTACGGCTGTCAATCTTGATGGGTATCCTAGAATGCAATCAATCTATGGCCTAAATCCGATCTCATATCCATATGCAATAACAATAAAATAATAGCAAGAGAGATAATCATATGGAATGCAGGAAATTCTCAAATGATAATCAAGAGTCTATAGTGCAAGATAATAATATAGACAATAATACCTTCCCATAGTTCCTCGCATGGTCTGGAACTGAAATACATCCTCCAAGTCAAGTCTGGAGGATCTACAGGGTCGGTCACTGGCAAACTGGAAATAATCCAGGGTTAGTCAGGCCAACCGCAGCAAGTACCAGAAAGGAAGGCTCAAGGACGGGCGAAGAAACGTGTCACGACCCGCACCCTGATTAGGGGCACGAACACGTGGGTACATCCAGCCTACGCCGCAGAATCGGCGTAGAATGCTGTATAGGTCGTCTATAAAAACTACACTAAACGGTATAAAGGTACCTGTACAGTATATACACTCCGAATGGAGGTGACATAGCAATACAGTCTCAATCACAAGAACAAACTAGGATAGATAGCACGAAATAGAAATATGATAGATGTGAAAATGGAAAATGAGTTCAACATCCAACACAACTAGAGAGAAACAAACAACATCACAGAGTCACAAAATATAAATATAAGCTACTACAGTCTAAAACAAAAGCTGGATCGCAGTCCAGGCAAGCCTAACTAAGCTAACTACTCTGGGAATATAAAGTCTAGTGGCTCAA